>VZRS01004690.1:0-63289 GCA_013398055.1 Ifrita kowaldi
ATCCCTGTCCCTCCCCGTGTCCCCGCATGGCATCCCCGTGTCCCCCATTCCACCCATTCTGACACCCTCACATCCCTGTCCCAGCTCTGATACCCACATCCCCGTCCCCCAGTGTCCCCCAGTGTCTCCCGGTCCCCACCTGAGGCCGATGGCCAGGCTGCGCATGGCGGCCCCGCAGCCGGTGCCGCGCGGGTTGAAGGGGATGCGATAGCCCTCGGGCTCCCCCGGCCGCAGCTGCGAGGTGCCTGGGAGGACACGGGGGCGTGAGGCTCCCTGAGCCCCCCCTGCCGCTCCCCAAATCCTTGGGCTCTGCTCACCTAGGATGCTGCTGGGTCCGGGCTTGCGTCCCTCCATGTCCCCCATGGCAGCCACGTAGCGGCGGGCCAGCTCCTGCAGGAGGGCTTCCCCCTCCAGGCCTGTGCAGAGGTGTGAAAACCCACCTGGGTTACCCAGGCTGGCAGGGAGAGGCCCCATGCACCCCCCGAAACTTACGGGGAAGAAGAAGAACCCCATGCACCCCCCGAAACTTACGGGGAAGAAGAAGAAGAACCCCATTGCAGCACCCCTAAAAATGCGGGGAAAGGGAACACTGCCCCACAGACCCCCCTGGAGGGGAAGCAGGGCAAGTGGAGAAACGGGGAATCCTCCTGAGCACTCCAAACTGAGCAAGAAAGGGTTCCCGAAGTGGGAGGGGGAAATGTCCCTGTCTCCAGCACCCAGTATGGGAGGACAGGGCACATGAATGAGGAAAACCACACAGACACGGACACACACTGCCCACGCCACCCCCACCCGGAGGAAACGAGGATACACATCCCCCTAAGCCTCACTGGAAACCCCTAAAAGCGTAGGAGGGGGAGGGGAAGCAGAATTAAGATGCCCCAAAGCCCCCTCCAGAGCTGGACAAGCCCCCCCAAAGCCCCTCCCAGCAACCCTCCAGTCTGAGTCAGGGATATAATGGGGACCTCCCCGACATATCCCAGCCGCACCCCAAACACCCACGCACCCACCCCGCAGCCCAGGGAACAGAACAGGGACCCCCCACGCTCTAGGGGATACACCGAGGACACCCCCCCTCCAGAAATTGGGCTACAAGGGGGACCCCAACTCCCGGGGCCCCCTCCCTTGTGTCAGTGGGGTGTCACGGAGTGCCCCCCACCTGTGGCCAGGCCCTCGGCGGTGGCGAGGTGCAGGATGGTGTCATCGCTGACGGGCCACTCGGGGGGCTCCAGGCTGATGGCTGCCAGCCCGCCCAGCTCGGCCAGCTCGGCGTGGATCTGGGGGCCCGAGGTGCAGTATTCCCAGCGGCCTGCCCGGTACCCCAGCGCGTCCCCCACCCCGCTCAGCACCATGGCCGCCTCGTAGGTTTCCACCGAGGGCACCCTGGGGGAACAGAGGGTTCAGGGGGTGCTGGTGGCAGCAGAGGGGCCCCAGGGACCCCGGCGCACTCACGTCTCCGCCATGGTTCGGCAGCTGGGGACGCCTGTCAGGCTCAGGGCATGGGGCCAGTGCTGGCCAGGGGCCCTTAAGGGGACCAGAACACCCCAGGGATGTGGGGTACAGGGCTGCTGCCCCCACAGCGAGGGGGAGAAGCAGGGAGGGATCCTGGGTGAGGGAGGCAGAGGGAGGAGAGGCTCCAGGAGGCCCCAAAGGACAGCAAGGGCTTTTTAAGACCCAAACCTTCTTTTGGAGGGTCCAAAGCCCTCTTTTATTTACCACTCGGCGCTTCCACTGGAGTGCCTGAAGCCCTCTAGTCAGCACCAAAGCTTCACTTCTTGCGGCCAGAGAGGTTCACCTCCGTTGCAGGGTCCACAAGGTCATTTGTAGCATCTCACCTATTAATTTTTTCATGCCTAAAGCCCCCGTCTTTGGGCCCAAATCCTATTGTTTGGACTCCCAACCTCTCTTTTATTGCCTGTGGCTATTTTTAGGGCACAGAGTTTCATCTGTTGGGTCCAAACCGTCATTTGTCAGACAGAAGTCCTGCTTAGGCTACAAATCTACATTGAGATGGTCCTAAACCTCATGTTTTCTTCCCAAGGTCTTCGTTCTGGCTCCCTAATCAGCTCTTTTTAGGCTACAAAGTCTCATTTTTAGTGTCCAGAGAATCTGTTTCAGTTCACAAATTCTGTTTTTGTGAGTTCCAAGCAGGGTTTTGCCTCTCCAAAGCCTTCTTTTCAGGCAATTTGGCTCTTGTCCCAGTTTAAAAAAAAAAACTCAAACAACCAAACCCCTGTTCTTTCCTGCTTGGTCACACTCTACAGAAATTAAAGTGCCACCTCGGACAGGGTTTGGTTCTGAAGGCAAGTTTTGAATCGTAACCTCCAGGCTGATGAACATGAAATAACAGAATTCTCAATAATTGGTGAAATCAGGAGGGACACCAACTAAACTTCCACACTGGGCTTCCGGAGGGCAGACCTCGGCCTTTTCAAGAAGCTGATTTGGAAAGTTCCTTGGGAAACAGCCCTTAAAAACAAAGGGTTCCGGAAGGATGGGCGTACTTTAAGAAAGAAATCTTGAAGGCACAGCAGCAGGCTGTCCATATGTGCCAAAAGATGAGCATCAGGGACAGCAACTGGCCTGGATGAGCAAGGAACTTCAGAAGGAACTGCTGTTCTTTGTGTCCAGGCCTCATTGTGGACGAGTGACCAGCTGGCAGAGCTGTCTGAGTTTCTGCAATGTCTCCCCGAGTGCTTCCTTGTTAGAGGCAGCACTCAGAGGAGAGTCAGGGTAGTCCGCTGGTGCTCTTTGTGCAAGCTGGCCCCTACTAGGGACACTTTCGGTACTTCCTGCACTCCTCTTCTTCCTCTCTGGCACTGCAGGAGTCGGATCATCTCGGATCCTCTGCCCCTCCCTCATCCAGGTTGACAATCTGCCCTTGTCATCGCTGTAGTGGCACAAGTCCCCTCACCTCAGCACCCTCCTCTGCCAGCCTGCTGAGTGTTCTCTCTGCCCCAGCAGCCAGACCATCAGTTAAGAAAGGCATTGAACAGGATCAGTCCCTGACCCCTGGGAGACGCTGTTTGTTCCTGGCTCCATACTTGTCTTGCCGCTGAGCAGCAGCCTCAGGGCCTGGCCATCCAGCCCTTTTCAGTCACTATTGGCACATCCAGCCCATGTCCCTTCGAGTCTGGAGCTGGGGTTGCAAGACAAAGCCAAAGAGAAAGAGGAAAAAGAGCCTGGGGGGGCAATTGGCTTCCTGTTACAGTTACCTTGGTGCATACCTTCTACATAGACTTACATAGAGCTGTTTTGTTCACGCATGCACAGCCATCTCTTTTGGCCCTCGCCTAGGAAGTGAGCATGAGTGTCAAAGCAGAGCAGGAATCTGGCTCAGAACAGTGCTGCCCCATCTCCGCAGGACTGTCTCCTCCCATGACCTTTCCTAGTGTAACAGAGTCAGTGCTTGAGACAAAACATACTTAGGTCTGGTCCTCCACAGGCCAACAAGGGGTTTTAATTCTGGCTTAGGCTTTTCTGCCTGTTGATTCCAAAGAGGTGGGGGTTTGTTCATTTCAGATGCTGCGCTGCTGCATCATCCGGGCTGAAAGTCTGCCCTCATCATGCTGTGTTTGTCTGACGTGCATCTCTGGGATGCTCAGAGCCCCTCACTGACCAGTAAGAGTTGGTGATCTCCACAACCTGGCTCCAGAGCCCATAGTCCTGCCATGAGGAGTCCAGCTCTCTCTGTACTGGCAAGATTTGCACCCAAGCAAGCCTTGGTACAGGCTCCTGCTGGCAGATCCTGTTGGAGGGCCCTGGAGCTGTGGCATCCCTGGGAGCATGGTCATGGCCAAAAGGACTCGTTCTCTTCCTCCTCCTTGCTGTTGAGTTGCTGTAGTCGGTGCTGCAGGGATCGTTGCCGCACTGCGGGGACCTGCTCCGGGCCCTCTCCCTGGCACGGTTCCTCTGGCTGTGCATCACCTTAGTCCTGCCAGGCAGACCTTGTGGTGCTGAGGAACCTGCCTGCTGGTGGCTGGCCCCTCCCTCACCCCGCATGGGATGGGCATGTGGTGGTGCTGGTGAGGAGGCTGCCATTTCTCTCATTTTCAAATCCGAGCACCTGGAGGAAAAAAGAGTTATCTCTGTTTCAGGCATTCCTTGTAGACTCCTCTGGGATTCAGATGTTTTCTTGGAGCAACAGAGAGAAGACTTCACCAAGGTCACCAATGGTAAATTTAACTAGGGTCTTCCCACCACATCTGCCACTGTCAGAGCAAGTCCTCGTCTTTTTACCCCCTATGGCCTCCACTTCACAAAATCCTAGAACTGGGATGAAAGAAATCTCATTCCAACCCCCATGCCATGGGCAGGGACACCTTCCACTGCCCCAGGCTGCTCCAAGCCCCGTCCAACCTGGCCTTGGGCACTGCCAGGGATCCAGGGGCAGCTACAGCTGCTCTGGGCACCCTGTGCCATGGCCTCCCCACCCTCACAGGGAAGAATTTCTGCCTAATATCTAATCTAAATTGTCCCTCTTTAAAATCATTACCCCTTGGCCCATCACTGCACTCCCTGATAAGGAGTCCCTCCCCATCTTTCCTAGAGGCCCCCTTTAAGTCCTCTTCTCTACGTGAGCCAGCTTCAGAGGGCAGACAAGTGGCAGTTTGCACAGGGCAGCACCCTAAAGCCCAGCAGGGAAAGAGGAGGACTGGAATGGGGCAGTTCAGAATTGACAGCACTGAAGGATGCAGGAAGGAATTGTCTCCTATGGCAGAAACGCTCAGGAGGATGGGAAGACAAACAGCTAAGACAGGAAATGGAAATGTTTTCTGAACACACGACCCTGGTTATTACCTGGCATAAAACAGCAAGTAGGCTTGCTGCCCCAGGACTGTGTGGATGTCACAACTATCCACAAACTCATCGTCCATCTTGTACCACAGCCCATTGCTGGCCTGCAAAGAAAGGCATCCAGTTCTGGGGAGGAACTGCAGGGTTTCTCCACCATAGGCAGAAAACTGCCAAGCCAGGAGTGCACAAAAACAAATCCAGTTGAGCCCTGAAGGAAACCTTCTCCCCCAAACCCTGGGCTGCCAGTAACACTGCTGGGAAGGTTTGTCTTTCCCAACACACCTTTCTCCCTGTCAGGAGGGAAAATGCTCTTTACCTTCGTGTAGCACAAAAAGTGTCCTTCAAGACAGGTGTCACCACTGTGAACCACGATGGCATACAGGGAGCAGAGGAGGGGTTCTCCAGCTGTGTCAGACATGTATGGCCGAAGATCCAAGTACTCGGGATACTCCACAAACTACAGAGAGGCCAAGAGGGCTCAGAAATGATCCTTAGCTACCACATTAAATAGCCTTCAGCTTGTAATGGCTGGGGGGGACAGGAAACTGTTCTCAGCCAAAGCATCTCTGTCAGAGCAGAGTCCAGGCTTGTCATGTCATGGGAATTCTCCTCTCCCCAGAAGGGAACACAAAAATCCCGACATGAACATCTTGTGACAGAGCTTTGGGGAATCCTGTGCTTCAGAAAGAGAAAGTTGCACTCCACTTGCACACACACCTTGCTGATTTTTGTGCCGGTCCGTTGGTCAGCCCTTTCCAGGCACAGCGTGAGGACTCTGGGTGCGTGATGGACTGTGACCCTCCTGGAGGCAGCAGCCTTCTTCTTACACCTTGAAACCAGGCACAGAGCCAAGTGCTGAAATGCACCCCATCTTCCCCCAAGAAAGCCAGGCAACCTATCCCCTGTCTCACACATCCTTGCTAAGGTTATTTCCAGGTTATTCAGAGGCCTATTAAAAAAGTTGTGTCTCATTATTGTGCATTAAACCTCCTTGAGAAGATGACTTCTGTTGAGCGACGTGCAGCCCCTCACGCAGGATCTGGTGTTAGTATGTTTGGAATCATCTTACTTGATACATCTGAAGCACTCTTTCTGATCCAGCTCCTTGGGTGTCACACAGTCCTCCAGAACTGCAGTGAGGGATGAGGCTGCCTGGAGGAGTGAGAAAGGAGCTGCAGGAAATGCCCTCACCCAAACACTTCCCAGGAGCTGACAAGAAGACCCAAGCAGCTGAGGACGCCCACCATGACCCCACAGGCAGTGTTTGCAAGGAGGCAGAAAGAGGGTGTGATGCTGAACATTTCCCTCATGTCCCAGGGGCTCCTGGAGTCATCAAGAGCTCCCTCTTGTGTGCCACCACTCGGTTCAGCTTCTGGTGGCACGCAGGGGCATCAGGAGTGAAAACTGATCCTACCCATCAGCCTGGGAGCCAGATGGGTTTTGAGGGAGGGCAAGGGGAAGGGGGAGGAGAATATGTCAAGGATGCAGAGGGGGCAATGCTTGCTAGTCCAGCCTAAAGCCAGCACCACGGTGCCATGGGCCCTGCAGGAGGACACTGAGGATGCTGTGCTTTCCCCTTCCCACTCACCACCAAGCTCCCTTGTGCTCGCAGTATAGGTTTTTAAGACAAGCGCTTTGTTTCTGGAAAACTACAGGGGCCTTGGGATATCTCGAAGCTCCGTTGCAAACCTCTTACTCTGATATCCAAAGAGACATCCAGGAAGGCCTTGTAGGAATCAACAACTGCTTGGCAGCTCAAGCATGTGACTGGAAGGAAAATCAAAATGCTGAGTGAAGTTAATTGACTGTGCTGGTTTATGCTTGTGGGTTCTACACCGGTCACAACACGACCAGCTGCTTGTCACAGGCAGGCAGAAGGGCACAGACAAGCCAAGTAAAGCAGTAGTTGTGGAAACATACCTGTAGATTTCATAAAGCCCCCAAATATTTGATAGACGATGGTAGTTTCTTGTGAAGAGATGTCCAAGCTGGAAATAAATGGCAAGGCAGAGAGTTACCTCCTGCGAGAGTCTAGCATTGAAAGCCCTGGACGTCAATTTTCCTTGATGGGAGCACATCAAGGAGCCCAATGGGTTTGGGAACATTGAAACTTGTAATTTGCTTGTGCTTACTCACGACATCCACTCAGACAAGCTCTGTGCATGGCGGTGAGAGCACAGCGTAGGAACTCGTAGGCGTTTTCCTGCCGGCCATATTCAAACTCTTCTCCTATGACTAAGAAAGAATTTAGTAGCTCTCCCCTAAAAGAAGGGAAGACAAAGAGGAAAACCTGTCAAAGCACTTGCAACAACTTACATTTGAGGTCCCTGAGGACAGCTCCAGGCAGGATGGCACTGGCTGGGGAACACAGGACCTTCCTGACATGCTCTTCCATGGTGCACATCATGCAGAAGCCTTGCTGTTGACCTGAAGAGGGAAGGAGGGAGGGAGCAAAGAAGGGAGGGACGGAAGCTTCTCAGGGTAGCAAAACATCTCGGTTTCTTGGGAAACCTAATGGAGATCTTGAAGTTCTAAGAATAGTCTCCACTTCTTTACTCCCAAACTGCCGATGTCCCAGCAAGCCCAGGACATTTTAGTTCACAGAAAACATACTTCAGAGGGAGGCTAAACGGGCAGAGGTGTTCTGTGCAATAAGCCAAGAGAGTTCAACTTGCAGGGGTAGAAACTCGGGGCTAGAAAGAGGTGTTCTTCTGAAGATGAGTGCACCTTGATAGGACAAGCATCTTTTAGCTGATGTTCAAAGACCATAAGCCCATGGGGCCGACAAAGAAGGGCTGCTGTTCTCCTAAACCTGCTTCCAGGTTCTGGGAATCCGTGGGATGTGCCCAGGAGATTTACAAGATGTTCCTAAGAGTACTCACACGACTGGCTGTGCTCATAAGAGAGCAGGTAGTTGGCCAGAGGAGCTGTGTGTGTCAGGCACTGCAGGATAACATTGATGTAGCAAGTATTGCCCAGGTTGAAGAGTCCCACTCCCGGTCTCTGCCTTTGCTGCCAGTCCATGCAAGTCTTCTCTGGGGGAAAGACGATCCTTTGTGGCAGAGCCATTCCCTCGGCAGTGTCTGCAGGGAGACGACGTTTGAAAAGGGACGAGACAGTGTTGTTACTCGACAGCGTATTCAAATGTTGAGTTCTCTACGGGAGCTCCAAGGACCAACTCAGAAACATCGGGGAAAGCCTAACACCCTGCTGACATCTACTGGTGGGGAAGCAGTTTTGGAAAACTGTCAGTTCCTCTGTGTACTCTGCCAAAAGTCCAACAAACCCACTCTGATTTCTGGGCCTCAGGCCACCTTCCTTTCCCTCTAGAGTCTTGTATTTCCAGGACTCACAGGAGTTGTTCCCCCTTGCAGCCATTGCTCCTCTCGGGAACAGAGGGGAGATCTTTGGATGACAAAGCTCCTGAAAGATCTCCTTCAAAAAGATCAGGTCAGCACCAATCCCATCACTTGAAGGGAAAGGAAATAACTGTAGCTCAACAAAATAATTTAGAAACTCCAAACATGACTCACAAAGCACCTTTTGCTATCAAAAGAGTTTTGGTGGTGCTTGTAGCTGTTATCAAGCATGAAGAATGCTTGGAAAAAGACAGGCACACAATGGAAGGAGCCTAGATATCCTGAAGGCCAGCTCAGCCCAGCTAGCTTTCAGTGGTTCACTCCTCAGGATGCCGAGCACTGGGCAGGTGAGATCACAATTGCTGGACCAGTGCCACTTCTCTGCCCCTTTGTGACATGAGGCCACATGGGGTCAAGTCTTTTTGAGGCCACAGAACCCCACGGATGTCACAGCCCAGGCACCTCTCACAGCTGAAAGTCACTGGAGCAGGTGCTGGGACCAGCAGAGCTCCTGCCTCTTCCTGGAGCTCCAGCAGCCAGGGCAGTCAAAGGCTGCTGAGGGCTGTAAATGAGCCTGGTCACAGCTTTGGCTGGCACACTTGGAGTGCTGGAGGCTTCTGTTCCACTCTTCCCAGCTTCTTCCAGGCTTATAAGCCCCTAAAGATCCCTTTTGAGGAGGGAAAGCCTTAGGTTGTGGCAGTGAAGCATCCTTTGAGGGCACAAAACCTAACTTCAGGGTCCTCGTTTTCATTTCCAAAGGCCCATTTTCAGTTCTCACAGACCCAGTTTGAAGACCCAAAACCCCTTTTAGAGGGTCCAAAGACCTCTTTTACAGCTCAAAGCTTCCACTAGAAGGCCTACAGCCCTTCAGTCAGCATCAAAGCTTTGTTTCTTAAGGCCGGAGAGGAACCAGAAGCTTCACCTCAAGTTTGTAGACGGACTCTGCGAGAGTGAAAACATTTCTTACCGCAGATGAATTCATGTTGCCCTTTGGGTGTGGTGCAAATAAGAGCTCGTACTTAGAAGGGGAAGGTCAGCGAAAACTTTCTGCCCCTGATTTGAGAGCAGGGACGTTTCCAGCTTGGCTCTGCATTTCCTTGGGGTGCGTTTCCTTCTCTTGCGAGTCAGCAGCGCTATCGTGTGGTTGTTTTGATGAGCGCTGACAGTGCCCAGGAAAAAGCCAAGCGCTTTCCTGGCCCGGCCCCATTCGTGTGGGAGCAGTCCGTGTGAGAGCTCCGCTGTGCATCTTGCCTCTCGGAGACTGGAAGAATGTGATCCTGCACAGAGCTGGGAAGGAAGATGAATCGTCTCGTTGTTGGCTCTGCAGTTCATAGGCTGCAAAAGTGAATTCCAGCACTGCCGCTTTCTTGTAGAACATTTCGTGTGGGACCTGAACGTTCTTAGTTTTGTCACTGGACTCTGTGAGACTGAAATTGCTTGAAGGTGCCCGGAACTGTGCCGGGACAGAGAAGCGCTTGGCTTTTTCCTGGGCACTGTCAGCGCTCTTCAGAACAACCACACGATAGCGCTGCCGACTCGCAAAAGAAGGAAACGCACCCCAAGGAAATGCAGAGCCGAGTTGGAAACGGCCCTGCTCTCAAATAACCTTTGTCAGGACAGAAATCCTTCCCCTTCTAAGTACAAGCTCTTATTTGTATCACACCCTTTGGGTGTGCTACAACATGAATTCCTTTGCGCTAAGAAGCTTTTTCACTCTCGCAGAGTCTGGCTGCAAACTTGAAAACATCCGGCAAAAACAGAGCTCACAAAAGTGCCAGATGAGAAAGCTCTTGCTGCCTGCAACTTCAGCTGCACCCACCGCGCCACCAGCGCACACCCCGGTGTCTGCACTTTCCTTCTCAGCTCTGTGTCCCATCATAATCCTTCAGTCTCACAGAGTCAGGATCCAAATGGAACCAGGGACTGCTCACACACTAAAGCTACCAGGACTAAAAGCTCAACAGCCTGGCTTTTGCATTCCCACTGTAACAGCTCAACAGGTCTAGCCGACAGAAGCACTTACTAGGAAAAGCAATTAAATTCACCAAGGATCACCCCACGTGTGGAATCAAAACTGGTTTCTTTGCCGAAGAGAGGAACTATAAGGCCATCCCAAAAGAAATGGGATTCCCTCCTCCAAAACAGAAAACATCTGGGGACTGATCCCATACAAAGGTGCCAGAACTCTGTTACTGGGCATTACCTCCCCTGACAGGCCAGGCAAAGACAGGAAGGGGTAGGCAAGGAAGGGCCAGGGAAGAAAGGGCCAGGCCAGTCAAGGCAGGGAATGGGTACACGGGGCAGGGAATGGGTACATGAGGCCATGCAGGGCAAGGGATGGGCAGCCATGGTGAGGTGAGAACACCGAGGGGTCAAAAAGGCAAGGCAGGGAAAGAAGAGGAAGGCAAGGCAAGGAAAGAAGAGGAAGGCAAGGCATGTCAAGGCAAGACATGGGAAGGAAGGAGAAGGCAGTGAAAGATGGGGAATGGGTCTGAAAGGCAATACAGAGCCAGAGGTGTGTAGGCAAGGCACGACAAAGGAGGGGATGGAAAGGAATGTCAGGGAAAAGCAAGGTTTGGTAGGAATGGCAAGGCAAGGCAGTAGACTGGCAGGCAAGAGAAAGCCCAGAAGTTTTAGGAAAGGCAGGGCAGAGGAAGGCAAGTCCAGCGATGGGTAGGCAAGGCAAACCAATGGCAGGGTAGAGACAGTGAGGCAAGGACAGGGAAGGAAGGGGTGGGCAAGTCATGGCGGGCCATGGGCTCTGAGAAATGAAAATGAGATTTCTTTTCCACAGGAAAGAAATCATGTAACCCCAGTGTTCCAGGTGCAGATGAGAGGTGGCCCAGGGGAGGTCAAGGGCAGCCAGGCCTGTCTCTACTGGCAGCTTTTGTCTAGGAGCAATCCTTGGATGCATTGAATTTCAGCAGTAAAAATTTTGGCCATGGGCTCCCAGATGAGAATGAGAGTTCCTTACCATAGGAAGGAAAGAACACAGCTCCAGGGTTTCATGTGCAGAGAGGCAAGCCATGGGAGGTTAGGGTTAGGATTACATTTATGCAAGGATTAGGGTTATGGTTAGGGTTAAATGAGGGTTAGGGTTAGGTTTATAGAAGGGTTAAGGTTTGGGATAGGGTTAGGGATGGGTTTGGGGTTCAGATTGGTTATGTAAGGGTTAGATTTAGGGTTGTTTAAGGGTTATTTTTAGGGTTATGTATGGCATGGGGTTATGGTTAGTGTTGGGATTAATGGTTTTTTACATTCCAAGTCAGGGTTAATTTTAGGATTTGGGATTGGTTTAGGTGTGGGTTTAGGGTTAGGCTTTTTTAATGAATCAGGAGAGGGTTAGTGTTGGTGTTAGGTTTAGGGTGATTTTTTTTGTATCGTTAGGTTTACATTTTTGGAAGTTTTAGGGTTTGGGTCAAGTTTTGGTTTAGGTTATGGGTTATGGTTTTGTTTTGTTTTAGGATTCGTTTTGGAGTTATGGAAGGTTTTGGGCTAGGGTTGTGAGGTTTACGGTTGTGGTTAGGTTTAGTGTAAATTCAGGCTTAGGCCTCCGGGTAGCATCAGTGTTACGATTATGTTTAGAGTTTGATTAATGGTTAGGGTGAAGTTTAGTGTGGTGTTAGGGTTAGGTTTATGCTCTCAGTTCTGGAGAGTTGAGGTGTTATGGCCAGAAAACAAAAAGTAAACTCAAAATTGTAGAAATCCCCTTGGATGGGAAGAATGGGAAGAGGTGGGTAGGTGAGCTGGCTCATTAATTAACTGGTTCCCTCGTTAGCTTCAGGGTAGTCTGGGACTGCTGTTTGAAACGTGTGTACAAGAATAAAGGGCCCCTTGGAACAAATGCCCGTGGCACACTCGTGGCTGGAGCTGGGCGTGTGCTGGTGCCACACAGGAACAGCTGCTCCAGCAGTGGGGTGTCAGCTGAAACCCGGGCAGGGAACAACCTCTGCAGGGTGACCTCCCACCCACCACCTCTCCACGGCTTCCAACAGCCTCTTCCACCCTTGGGGATAGCACTCGAGTCAGAGCTCCCAGCTTTGGGGTGAAGATACGGGGCAGACATGCACTCATGCTGGCCAGGGCTTCTTCCTCACTGCAGGGCTGCTTTTCAACCAGCCTCTGCAGCTCTTGTGGATTTTCTCACGTGGCTTAAAGCATTTTTGGGTAACGTGGGGCTGGGATGGAGTTCAGCATCTCAGCAGCAAGTGCTAAACGGCAGCAGAACGTCCTGGGGCAGGGACTGAGGAGGGCTCGGGCTCCGGCAGGAGGAGCAGGCGCTGTGCCGCCTCTTGCCGGGCCGCCCCTTCCCCTCAGCAAATATTTATGCTTTAAGCTTTCTCGCTTAAAGGCCTAATTGGAGTCTAGGTGAGCTGGCACACTAGAAGAGAGCCTAATAGAGACATTGCAGTGCTATTAGCACAGATGGTTGTCATATGTATGCAAATGAGGAGCAAATTGAATTTGGTGTCCCCTCTCACCAGCTGTCCTATCAGCACTGGCTCCTGCAGCAGCAAAAGGCACTGCCACTGCTCTGCTAATCTGTCATCGCAGATTAATTACAACTAACACATTAATCTTCATTTGTTTCCCCATACAAAGGAAGTATCCTGTTCTTTCAAGTACACTCTGGTGGGATGGGGTGCTCCAACCTGGGAAAAGAGAAAAGAAAGGGAAGGAGGGCCAGCCAGCTTCATTAGTGCCAGCCCCGGGGGCTGGGGCTGCTGGAGCCTTAGTGGGGCTCTCGTGCTCCTTCTGGCAAACCAGACCCCACTGGGGGCACTGGGAGCCTCAGCCACCTGCCGGGAGCTCCTGGGACGTACACTTTGCTCTGTGATCCTTCCTGGGACACGTTTCTGTGCTTGGCTTTGTCCTGAAGTGACAGTGTCACTCCTTTCCCGAGCTGGCAGCTTCCAAGGGAGGGGTCGGTGCTGGCACAGCCGTTTGCTGCTTCCCAGTAGAGCGGCTGTGATGGGCGTGCTGGGCCAAGGAGGCCCTTCAGGATTCTGCCACCCTTCAGGCAGTGGCACTTTTACTGCTGCCTTGGGTGGGAAGAGAACTGGTTGCTTCCGTCTCACCACTAATTTTGACATCTTGATGAAAAGCAAAATAATTCTTTCTGTTTGGTTTTGGTTATTTGTTTTGTTTTTTTGGTTTGTTGTTGTTGTTGTTGTTGTTGTTGTTGTTGTTTTCCCAGGGGAAAATATTGCAGCTGAAACATTTTACAGACTTCGAAGCTAGCACCCACTATGTTTTTTGGGTAGAAGTCTAGTCTCTAACTTTTTTCTCCCTGTTTTCTGCTGTTTATTGGAGTAACCCATAGTTCTCAGTTCTCCGTCAGCTTAGTGTTTGATCTGCTGCGTGCTCCACGTGTGGTCTCTGATACTGTGATCTGAAGTGTACTGATGACAAATGTTGATGATGTCTGTTTAATCAGTCTGCAGAAGCTCAAATCCCTTGTATCCCGTGGGCTGGAGAGATGCTAAAGGAGCCAAGGTGAACAACTTCCAGCCAGCTCGAGACAGCAGGAGCTCCCTTACAGGCAGCAGTAACAAACGAGCACTTTCAGCCATCCTGGAGGTGTTTTCATGTGTCCTTTTGATCCTAAAACCTCTTCCCCTTGCTGGGCTGCTCTATCCAGGATTCACCATCCCCTTTGAGTGCATCTGCCAATAACCCGCACTGGGTGGATTACTGAAATGAAATTAAGTGAAAACCTTGTGAAGGCATCACCTCATTTCTTAACCTGGTCCTGCATGAGCAGAGACACCTGGTTATTACTCTGACCCAGCTCTGCTCCGAGAGCCACCCAAGAGTCCCCATTCCCTTCTTTTTGGGCCATGGAGCTGCTGCTGTTCAGGGAGGAGGAAAGACTTGGCACCTTCCCACCCCACAGCAACACTGGCTTTATTCTCTGCCTTCCTGCTGGCACTTCTGTGAAGTTTGGTAGAGGTGTACCGTGCATGGGCCCTGCATGTATTGGAAAAAGATCAGGAAAGGCACAGCAGAGTTCAGCAGAGCACACTTTAGTGTCTTCAGAGGCACCCTGTGCATGCAGCTGCAGCAGTTTTTTGGAGCTGAAGTTTGTAGTGCTCTGCTATTAAACTTTACTGATGTTTGCATTTCTTTAGAGATGGGGTTTAACTCTGAATTTCTACTACCTTTCAGAGGAGGTGTTGCATTCTCAGAGGGAGTGCAAAGAGAACTGGAGAGCTGTGCTTCAGGACCTCTGCAACAAGGAGCCGTGTCCCGTGTCTTTGATCAGGACAGATCCGTGAGACAAGAAACCTCAGACCTGTCTGGCAGCTTTAAACCTCTGCTCCTGACGTGCCTGTCTGCCCCCTGGCAGCTCCAGCACTACCTGTGCCCATGCTCAGACTGGTGATTCAGCTTCTTGCAGATGACTGATAATGGGATTATCCTCCTGCACCCACAGCAGGACAACTGGAACCACATCCTTAATGAAAGAAATGTTTGTCACTGGTTGGCACATTTGCTTCTGTTGGGTTGAGCTCTTTATCTGAGCAGAGCCCTCCAGCTGACAGAGTGCTGCTACGTTGTCGTGTGTACCCCATGCAAGCAGAAATCAAAGGGGCAGCAGAGATAAACTTGAACAGCCAAAATGGATGTTTCCAGCAAATTCCTTGCACAATAAGTTGCACTTCAGGCTGATGTGGCTGCTGCAAGTAGTCACATTTTGCCTGCCCCCTGAGAAGTGCTTCCCTCCAGTACACAGAGTGTTTTCTCTGCTTACAGTGTGGTAACGCAGATATTCCTTCTGTCTGACAGGGTTTGGAGCTGTCTGAAGTTGGGAGTTTTTCTGTTAACTGCGGTCTTCATATCCAGCCCTGAATTCATGCTGGGCTGGCAGGATGTGTTGGGGGAGTGCCTGGGATGAGGGCACGATTTGGGGTGTCCCTGAAATTTGTATACTTTGGCTGCAGCTTGCTTGTGGGCAGAAAGGCTTTTGGGGCGTGAGGCTTGAAAGGGTCTTTGAGTAGTTGTGCTCAGTACTCTGTGAGCTGTGTAAGGGTTATGTTAAAGTGTCCCTTTTTTTGTCAAATATGTGTCTAGACAGCAAATTCTTAGTCGTGGCCGAAATGTTTCCCTCCTGGCCTCATAAAAACATACCATCACCTTTAAAACATCACGCTCCTGTAGAAAAAAATTTTCTGCTCTGGGGTTACAAGAAGCACTTGAGCATCCCTGCAAATGGAAAAACAGAGGAAAAAACAGTGTCTGGTTTTCCAGGGAGGTTTTGGGCGGCACGTTGGGCATCATCAGATTTTTACCAGAGGCACATCCTGGTTGTTCTTTACAACTGTTCATCTTTTATGTCAGTGTATTCCTGCCTTTCCAGAGAAGAGGGCAGGTACTACCAAGTACTGTCCATCAATCCAGAGCTCCAGCAAAACCAGATTTCTCCCCTTTACCAGCTCCCTGCTGCAGGGGCCTCATCATAGCAGGCAGAGCTGGTTCACCCTCATCGCCTCCTCCTCCTCTGGTTTGCATAGGCGAAGAAATGCAAAGCACATCCCGGGAAGGCTGCAGGGCGTGGGTGACACGCCTGGCACAGGCTTTCCAGGTGACAAGGTTATTGCAGCATCGGCAGCTCCCCGCCTTTGTCCCCGAGGATCGGCGTCACTCTTTTTGCATTCCAGCCGCGATGCCGGGGCGATTTGGCGGTGCTTGGAATTTATTTGGATGCAAACGCACAATGCGGGGTTGCCGTGACCGGTGCCCGAGCCCTGCTGTCTGGATAAACAAAACTCTTGTTTTGGATGCAGCTCCACCTGTGCCCACTGCGTGCGTCGCTGAATGAATGGTGCGGGGAGCGGGGGACAGCTGGAAATTCAAGGCTTTTCAGCGATCCCCAGCAGTGTCTGGATGCTGCCCAAATCTCTGCTAATTGGCCCCGCGAGACCCCCATTTGCTGCACCCTCATCAATTTTCTGAGCCTGAGGTGGGGGGGAAAAAAAGTCCCTGGATGGAGAGTGCGTGGGGGTAGCGCTTTGTATTCACATTCAAATATCACAGGTTTGGGTGTCAGCAAGCACCTCCCGAACCTCCAGAGCCCACCTGATGCTGACACCTCCCAGTCTGCTCCGGCACGGACAAAAGGATGGGACTTGCACCCGGGGCTGCGTTTTTCCCAGCGTTTTCCAAGCAGAACTGGAAGTGGGGAGCAGGTGGGAGGAGTTGTAGCTGGCCCAGGGTAGTTTTGGCAGCGAGTAATAAAGAATTGCAGTTTGAAAGAGTGAGATCTGGGGCTTCCACGCTGTTGCATGACAATGATCTGCCAGCCCCGAGGTGGGCAAGAGGGCCTGGAAGTCTGGGCTTATCTTCTATCAATTTGTAGCTTATCAAAACTTCACCAGCAGAAGCAACTCCCCTCACAGCAAATGCTGGAGACAGCGCCTGTGCCAACTGCTGCCTTTTCATTTCATGGGACCTCCCTCTTCCCAAGATAAGATTCATTCTGAGTTCATCTTAATTTTTTCCCCACAAGAAAACTTAAAATATATATTTTTAAGGGTTTGGTTTGTTTTTTTGGTTTTTATTTTTATTTTATTTATTGTTGGTTTTATTTGTTTGTTTGTTTTGGGGGGTCAGGAAAACATTTTGTTTGTCTCAGCTTGATGTATTTGATTGGTTTTGTTTCCTCCTTTTTAAATATTAAACATGAGTATCTTTTGAAACAGAGCTTGGTTGCCAAATGAAATGTCGGAAAGTTTTCCTTGAAAATACCAAGGAAAATGTGTTTTGGTATTTTCCATTTTGGTATATTCCAGAGGAATATACCAATATTTCCATTTGGTATGTCCCATTTTGCTTCCTGATTGTGTTGCCAAATAACCCAATTAATTTAATGTGAGTTTGCTATTAGTTTCAGTCAATTGTAATTCAATTTTTTTTTTTTTTAAAAGAAATGCTTTCCCTTGAAAACAGAGGAAGGGGGGGTGAAATGATGCTTGTGGCAGAGCAGGATTTTGAGTGTTGTCTTCTGACAGCACAGAACAGTTTATGGAAGGTGGAAACTAGAGTTGTAAATATGAAAAAACCCTCTCATCTCTAACCAGGCAACAGTTTCTCCCAGGCAAATCATAGAGATCGTACCAAGACCCTAGGAAGTAGCTGGAAATGTTCCCACACCATAAATACACTTGACATCTGCCATTGAACAGTCTTGTGTGAAATGGAGCCAAATTCGATGAATTGTGTATCTATTTTCTACTTTGCAACTCTCTGTGTTCACTTGCTGCGTTCTTCCAATTTTTTAACGCTTTCTTCCAATTTTTTAATGCTTTCTTTTTTGTATCTTTGCTCCAACTGGTGCTCCAGTGATCTTGTGTCCAAGGAAAGGTGCTGCTGCCACAGCTGTGCTGGGGAGTTTTGTCAGGGCTGCTGGATGCTGCCAAACTTTGTGGTTTCTGCTGCCTCCCAGAGCGACAAACAACTTCTCCGAAGTCTTGTGGCACCTTCTGTGCCCTGGACGGGAAGCTGGGGATGTGGCTCCTTCCTTCTCCAGGCAGATGTAAAAGGATGTCACAGAACCTCCTCTCACACTTCAGACTTGAGGTTTAATGGCCTTTCAAGTGTCTGTTGTTTTCTGGTTTGTTCTCTTGGTGCTCAGCACCTGGCATGTAGAAAATGTGCTTCAAAGGGCAAACAAATCACTCTGATCATCATGAGAGTCACAATAAATCACACAGGCCATGAGAATTGCTCCCAAAGGCCCTGTGGGAGCTGGGTGTCAGGTTTTGTTTTGGCCAGACCCTCAGTTCATGGCAGATCCCCTCCAGGTTTTGGTGCTTTATGCCAAGAGCTGATCCCTCTGCCGTGGCTCAGGGTGGGATGGGACAGAAGCTCAGGGTGGGCCCGTCAGCTTTGGCCTTGCTGCCCCAGCAGCTCCCAGGCAAGAGCCACCGGGTCCTCAGGAGGTGTGGTGTGGGTGATGGAGACGTGACGTGTGAGAACAGCCAGCTTGGGTTTTTCTACTTTTAGTGAGGGCAGAAAGTAAATAAATGGACTAAATAACACAGCAGAGTTGCCTATCCAAGTGACTGAGAACTGTGAACCAGAGGGGGAAAAAAAGATTTAAAACTCATGCTATTTTTGGGAAACTGATAACACAAGATTTCCCTTTGGCTCTTGTCTTTTGAGCCTGTTCTGCTTGGGATTTTTTGTTCAACCTGACTAGAAACCTATTATTTTGTTTAAATAAAGATGATCCTGATACCTGGCTGAGGAAGCCATTGCAAAACAAACCCGCCAGCTTGCACAAGAGAATTGCAACACTGGCAAAGAGCAGCTAAAGTTTAAAAATCTTTCTCATCCCATGACCCAAAGCTGTTATTAAGCACCCACAGGTCAGAAGGAAAGCAGTCCCCAGCTCTCACTTCTAAAGAGACTCATGAATAGCAATACTATTAACCATTAAAAGTTTTCATTTCAGCAATTCCTTCTTTGTGCACAGAAGCCTCATTAAACCACGGTCAGCCACGTGTCCTGTTGGACTTGTTTGCTGCAGGCCTCTGCCTTGCTGGGACAGTTTTGGGAAGCGTTTGCCAGGTGGTTGGTTTACAGAACCGAGGTGTTTGCGCTGGGCCAGGTTTGATCTCTGTGGTGGGTGGGTGTGAGAAAGAGGAGCGACAGGGAAGTGACTTCTCTTGTGGCAGCAGAACCAGGTCTGGATAAAAGGCAGCGGAGGATAAATGAAAACACTTGACTCTCCTGCTCCGTGTTTCCTAGGAGTGTTTCCTTTTGATTGAGTGGGCCATTGTTTGCTGAGCAATACCTCCTGCTTCCCCTTGTAAGTGTGCTACCCACTTTAATGAAGGGGGATGAAAATGGGATATTCCATCTTGCAGAGGGGCAGGAAGGGATGCAGCTGAGGCTGCTCTCTCCCACACAGCTCTGCACAGCTCGGCACCATCAGCTGCATCCTTCACACTCACTGTGCAGCGTTTTACGGGGTGGGCAGCAGTTGCACTGGCCTAAAATAGCCCCAGGATGGCCATTCTAGAATCATGGAGTTGGAAAGGACCCTAAAGACCATCTCATTCCAGCCTCCTGCCACGGGCAGGGACACCTTCCACTAGAGCAGGTCGCTCAGTTTCCACGAGGCAGATTCCTCTGGGCTGCACGAGCGGGGCTCAGGTCAGACCCTGTCCCCCGGGTGCAGAATGAGCTGATAGCCTTTGGCTGCACTCTCTGGGCTGCAGACACATGGAGAGAGCCAGCACGGGGCTGAGCATCAGCCTGTGGCTGTGGGACCGCGAGTGGGGACGCTCAGGAGCTGCCTGCTTGAGATGATTGGGGGGTAAGTTGAAAAGCAAAAGGCAACACAAGCTTTAATACCTTGTTAAGGAGGAGGCTGCCCATCACCTCAGAAGGACTGAAACAAGAGTAATTAACAATTTTGATCATTGAAGTGGTTTAAAATACCAATTCATTGTTATTTTGATTATTTTTACCTCTTAGAGGGTTGAAATTCAGGCACGTTCCCCACACAGACTGGGAGAGACCACCTGGGATTGATGCCTAAAGATTTTTGTCTTTTTTCTTTTATGTATTCTCTGTACTCTTTGCACATGTATTTGGAGCTCTGTAGCCTATTGTTGCATTCCTAGCTAGTTTTCCCAGTGCTTTTCCCTGCTCTGATAGGCAGAAAGACAAAACATATTCCAAAGCCTCTATCCTATCTTGGTTCTTCCTGGGAACCAAGGCCAAAAAACAGCTTTTTGAGACACATTTTCATCAACAAAGTTCAGTCTCATCTGAGGGGGAGAGGATTTAGAAGGGGCTTGGACTGGGGGGGAATTGCATCAGCACTTGTGCTCCTAATTGGTGCTTTTTTGTCAATTATGCTAATTTAAACTTATTTAAAACTTATAAAACTGTATTCAGCCCCGTGGCGGGAGTGGACTTTTGTGGACATTTTCCATGTCGGTCCCTGGAGGCCTCCAATAAAGACCAGGCTTTGTATTTCCTCCTGTACTATCTCGAGAGTGTGTGGTGTTTCATTTTTAGGTTTGTTAAGGCATCAGGAGGAACCCCTGAGCAGTGCACCTGCCCCGAGGGGAGCCGGAGGGATGTGGAACAGCAGCCAGGAGTGAGCCCTTCAGCCCTGCCTGCAGTGCTGTGCACTAAACAGTTAAACTGCCCGTGTCTCCCAGGTTTCTACTCACCCTGGCTTCTTGGAGGATTGATGTGTTTGGCACATGCACACCTCCCTCCAGATAGTGCACACAAACAGTGAGCTGCTTTGTGTGCCTGTGCGTGCGCGCCGTGGGTTAAAGTCACCTTTGTGCCGGGGGTGAGCATATGGTTTATGTATTTCAGAGAAGGGAACAGGAGATTGAAGCTTGACGTGTGCTGCACAGGGCTGAAAGCGTTTCAGAGCCCAGTGTCTGGGTTGTTGGTCCTCCAGAGCTTGCAAGGAATGGGGAGATGCATCAGACTGGGTGTTGTCATGTGTCATCTGTGTTATTCACCTTCACGTTTTCTCTTCATGGCATGGTCAGAATCTGGCGGAACTGCAGGCAGAATCTGGCAGGGAAGGGATCAAACCTCTTGTTCGGGGTCTCCTGTGAGTCATGCTCATGTTAAACCCTAAAAACTCAAACACAAGCACAGGGATGAATGCTGAGCAAGTGGCTTCCCACCCCTTCCAGTGGGATCCCCTTTCCCTTCACAGAAGCTGAGGGGACAGGAGTCCTGCAGGGAAAGGCATGGGATGAGAAGATAGCTGGGGTTTGGGTTTTGGCTCTGTTCCTACTCTAAGGACCAGGCCCAGAAACTGAAGTTAAGATTCCTATTGTGATTAATGGACTTTACACCTGATTTTGATTTAACTTCAAACCAGTTCCCAGGACAGGAGCTAATATGGACTTCATATAACATGCAGGATACTTTCACTAATATTGATGGGTAACAAGCCCAGACCACTGATTTGGGTCTTTGGAAATCACATCTAGATATTTAAAAATACCCAGATCTGGAAAGGGGATTTTTTGCTTCCCATTGGCCCATTCTTC
This sequence comes from Ifrita kowaldi, assembly GCA_013398055.1. NCBI lineage: Eukaryota > Metazoa > Chordata > Aves > Passeriformes > Cinclosomatidae > Ifrita > Ifrita kowaldi. Next base: position 21,197 of record VZRS01004690.1, read on the forward strand.
CTGTATTGCAGAAATCATGGAGGAGATGCAGGTGGAAAGGTCTGGCAGTCTACAGGAGTAATAATTTTGCTGTCCCAGACTTTCTGAGGGTTGCAGTAGATCTTCAAGGCACTACCAGGCTCTGCTTTTGCCTTTGTGTTTTTCATTAGTTCTCTGATGGCCTTTCAAAGGCAAAAACACTCTGAACACAAATACGCTCTTTTCCATCTGGAGAGAGGAAGTGATATTTTTTAATGCCTGTGATTTGTCTGCAGTAATTTGTTTGTTTGCCTGTTTGCTTTTTTTTTTTCCCTTTCCAAAATGAGGACCCAGAAAATTTTTGTTTTGCTGCAGCCTGAAATGCAACCTTTTGTTTTCACGCCTCAGTAATTGAAGGTTGACGTTATTGCCTCTAGAGCCTTTTCCCCAACATTAAATCAGTAATTAATGCTCTGTTGTCTGAATGTTAGCGGGCTTGAGCTCTGGTCTGTAGGAGAGCTTCTCCATCAACATATGAGAGAGACCTTTTGGTCCTTGCTGCTGTGACATCTCTTGCTTGGGCTGTTTCAGAATCCACTCAGCTAGAAAGTGAGCATAAGGCAGGTTCTGCAGCCGGTGCTTAGGGTGTGATTTTGGGAATGAGAATCGCTCCGTTCCAGCCCTTGCTCCAATGAACCTGACACTGAAATGCTGACAATGAAAGCAGCTTTATTAATATTGCCAGCTCAAAGTGTTCAGAAATCGTGTGTCAATCTTGTAAGTGTTGAGATAGTGGGAAATACAGCTGAATCTTTGGCTAGTTTTTATTTCCCTTTTGGTTTGTAGCTTTTGAGGGACAAGTTTTCAAACTTATGGCCATGACCAGGGCTAAGAAAAGCTGTGTGCATAAACCCTTCCCCTCCTTTCACAGTAATCCCCATGGAGGGAGTTTTTCCTCCTTGTTTTATTTTATCAGCACCTTTGTACCCCTCAGCAGAGGAAACTTCACCTTTTAGTGAAGGCACTTCAAACTCCAGGGTGGAAGAACCATCTCCTCCCCAAAATCCTTGCCTCCAAGGGGATATTCACACCTCCCTTTTACACTGGTGCTGACTTCAACTCACCAATTTTGAAAGAAATAACCTTGAGATGTCTCCCTGCACTATTCCAGACTGAGATGATTGCTCATCTTTAGTTTGCAGCAGAGCCTGACCAGATTTGCTCCCAGCGACCTCGTTTGAGCATCATTGTCAGGTTATTTTTCCTGCTTTTTCTCTGTGTATCAATATTGAATCAACGACTTGCCATTCAACAAACAGGTCCCTGTTGGTCTAGAATTTAAATTTCAACCTTAACCCATTGCTTGGAAAGATTCAGTGATGCTTCTCAATAAAAAAGTCACCTTCAGTGTCCTCTGCCTTTAGCTGACCTGACTCTCTCCTGAAGTCTCCCAGGGGTGCTCTGGCCGTGTTCTGGAGGTTGCAGACATGGGAGAGGGATTCCTTCAGGTGCTTCTCTCCCACATGCCCTGATCCAGATGCCAGGTCTGAGCCTGAGGATGTCCCTAGGAGCTTTGTGCAGGGTGTGTGGGCTCAGCACTGCACAGGGGACTGAGGGGATTATGTGGGGAAAACGCCACTTTCCTCACTCCCCAGTTCTGCCATTCATGTTAGAGAAATGGGGTCTCACAGGCAGTTAAGTGAGAATTTTAAAAATTTATCAACAAAATAACCAGCCTTTCCAAAAGCAGCAGGGCATCTCCATTTATTTAGAAATGATGCATGAAATGCAAGGAGCCTTTGCAACTTGTGGTGCCAAAATAATGGGGTGAGCTGGGTTAGAAGAGTGAGGTGGTTAACAGTAATCTTGCTTTTAAATTCACCCCATTTGAAAAAGTCCTTAAAGAATTCCTACAGATGCCCAGGTGACTGATTTCAAGCTACCTTCAGTACAAAACATAACATATCTGACCGACAAGAGGGACCAACACCATTTGTTCTTATTTTGAGTTCCTATGCATAATAGGGTCATGTTCCAGAAACGAGACCGCTCTAAGAGGCATGACTGCAATTTCAGAAAGTAATTCCCTTTTCCTAAACTGAATGTTTCAGTCTTTTCAGGCTCAGAAGACATGAAGAAAATGAAACAGTCTTTATGCAGCAGCCACACGTTCACCTATGGCTTCCTGCATCCCCAGCTGTAACCTTCACAATGTTTTACTGTTATTCCTCACATGGATATTTTAAAGATTGGTCATGCCCATTAATACCTTTGTTCCAGCCCATGTCTTGCTGAATGGTGTGATATGATACAAACCATGATTCATAAAGGTTTCTTGGAAGTGGCTCAAGAGAGATTTGGTGTTTTCAAACAGCTTTTTGAAATGTTAATGGCTGTTTAAGAGCAGCAGCGAGCAATTTCAGCTGGGGATGATTCAGTTGAGGAGGTTCTTGAAGCAAGTTTGTAGGAGTCAGAGGGACTCAGAGAAAATAGGAAAACTGGTGTTTTGCTTAAAAAGTTCAGAGTGGGAATTGCAGCTTCTTTAGAAGGAAAAATGTTCCAGTACATTAAAAAGCATTTTAAAAATCAAGAGACTTTCTTGAGACCAGAAACTTTCCAAAGTTCCAGGCTTGTACGTAAGCAGGATGGGAGCAGTGGCTGGAGGTGCTCCAGCTTTATCCCTTCAGTAGAGGAAAGGATTCTGTGGTGGTTGTGCCGCCTTTGGGAGCCCCATCACGGGCTCTGAGAGAAAAGAGGGTTTGTATCTGTCTTTTGTTACCCTGCGTGATCCAGCTGCTTGTGCTGGCACTGGGTTGCAGTGGAGTCCAGAGTCCTGTTCAGGCACCAGATGGAAAGGCTGAGTTCCTGCTGCTGGGGAGGACTTGGATTCTCACTCGAGACCTTGGGCAAGTCACTTCATCTGTGCAATGGGGATAATCATGTTTCGTGTCAGAGAATCGCACAGTTAGGCACACTAAGATCATAAAACTACTCAGTTTTCTGGATCTATAATACCAGACCTGTATAGAATACTGACCTGTATGGAGCAATAGATCTGTAGGAATAACATTCCTGACCTGGTTATCTTTGGGTATTCTCAAGTGCTTTGCCTTAACCAGCTCACGTAACGCATCTCCGTGCCCTCATCCAGAGAAAGCATTCTGAATGGGAAATCCGGATTCTGAATTTCAGCCTGGAAAGGATCATCCCATTTAGGAAAACCAACAGGAATTGGCCATGTAGTTGTAAATGACCTTTCAAATGGTGATGTGGCACTGGCTTTCCCTCCTTCACCCCCACTAAAGTGTAGCTGGAAAGAAAGGTACTTAAACCATTTCTCTTGTGATTAAAGTTGCAGCTTATTAAGGCTGGACTTGCAGCTCTAGTCCTGAGAAGAAGCTGGCAGTTAAGAGGAGACTCTGGCGTGTCAGAGTGCTGCCATCTTGATTTTTGCCTTTTTTTCTTTGATATATTCTCTGTATTCTTTACACATACATTTGTAGCTCTATGGTCTATTATCGTGACTCAGCTTCAGCATTTTCCTCGGCAGAAAGACAAAACACATTCCAGGACCCCTGTGCTGTCTTGGTTCTCCTTGGAAACCAAGGTTGAGAGCAGCTCTTTGAGACAGATTTTTATTAACAGGGCCTAGTCCTTGTCTGAGGGGGGAGGATTTAGAAGGTGCTAGAGATGGGGGGGATTGCTTCATCAGGCATGCTTCTAATTGGGGATTCTTGTCAGATACGCTGATTTGCAGAATCCATAAAAATTGCACCCGCGTTGTGCGGGGTGTGCACCTTCGGCGCCTTCCACCTGGCGAATCGTGCACCCAAGGATCCTTACATAAAAACACCCCTCTTTAACACCCTGACTGTGTCTGGCTCTTATTTCTAGGACCAGAGGAAAAAAGGCACCACGAGCAAGAGGGCTGTGTGGAGGAGGGACCTTGCTCCTGAAGGAGCTGCGCAGCCCTCGGCGTTCCCTGCGGGGAGGTCGCTTTGCCGGGGTTGTGCACGCCTGGCACGCGGTTTATTGCTGATGGAACAAGCCTTCCCAGAAGGGAATACTGCAGCAATAACCTTGTGAGTGGCCAAGACCCAGCTGTAAAGTTTTCCGAGGCCGCCGCTGCGTAAATAACGCGTTGCAAAGGCTCGATTTAAAGCCCGGAGAGTCGTAGATGTTCCTCAAGGCCAGAAAGCAAAGAGAGGCAAGGTTGGGGCACAGTTTGTTTCACAGAACCGGGAAGTCTGGGCTGTATTTACCCAGCTGGAAGCAGGCTTCACATCCAGTTATGCCTAGGTTTTGCCTCAGGTGCATACTCTCCCATTAGGTTTAAGTGGCTGGAAAAGGCCAAACACGTCTGAGGTCACTTTTGGCTAATTAATATGGCAACAAGTGCTGATTAATTAGTTTGGGCCTGAAATTGGCTGAGATAATTTTTTTGTAGTGGCATAGGCCATAGATTTATGAGTGCTTCTTCTCCAAGACAAACAAAACTCTGGAAATGTTGTTTTCGGGGTGCATTCGCCCTGAAAATTACTACCTGGATTTCTGAGAACTTCAACAGTAGCTATTTTATTTCATTTAAATGCATGTTTTCATTTCTTTTTACCTGATGGAAAATCTTACCACACACAGGGTCCGGTGACAAGCACTTGCCTTATCATGATGCCCTTGCTTGATGTGTACCTGTATGCCAGAGCAAGTTAAAAAACCTTTGGGATTGAGGTCCAGATTTTCAGATCAGCTGGACATCACAGCAGGCAAAAGGTGTTGAGGTCTCAGTGAAAAACGTGGTCATCAACATGCTTAATACCCAGACTTGCTGACTTTAACAACTTGGTCAGTGAACTACCAATTTTGGTGATGATTTACTGCTGTACTGATGTGGGCTGTGGTGGGTCTGACTTGTGGATATCCAGAATCTGACCTCAAAAATGATGGGGAAAATTTCCCTTACACCTACACAGAGAAACTCTGCTCTTTGCAGTGTACATGCCATAGGTGTGGATGGCAAGCACGTCGTCAGACTAATAATTATGATGTGGGCATGGATAGTGATGCTTAAGAAATATTGGACTCTTGTTCACAGACTGCCACAGCAGAAAGGCCTACCCCTGTGCCTGGCTCAGGGATTCCCTGTGCAGGAGATTTAAACTGAGTTTGGCTTCCATTGTCCATCCGACTGCAACCACTTTGGAAATACAAACTTGTGCCTGGGAGTGGCTGCCTGTGCCCCATCCATCCATCAGCTCTGCTGTCACAGCAGGACAAGAAGCAGGATTTCCTTTGCATGGGACTCTTCTAGCTCTAACTTTGCTTTCAGTCCAAATCGGGATGAAACCATGAGTGTTCACATTTCTCGTGCGCTGGATGTTGTCGCCACGCACGGTGAAGAAAATGTCTGCTATTGAAAGAGAAATTCACGGAACAGCTACAAATGGCTGCCAGTTCTCAGAGCCAGAACTAACCCTGGGACAACAGGAGTACCCAGAGTGAAAGATCACTCAGGTGTGAACCCAGCAAACCACATCAAACCCAAGGTGCTTTAAATATTTAGGTATAGATGTCATGTCATTTTGCTTTGCATAGGGAGTTCTTTGTAACTCTGCTCCATCCATCCATCCATCCATCCCAGGTAACTATCCCCCTTTCGAGGGGAGTGATTATCAAATTTTAAGAGAGGAACCCAATCATATTTCCTCTGAAGCAAATTTTTGCCACTTAAGCCTCTTCAGCTGCAAGTGTTTCTCCTCCTCCTCTTCTTTACCTTTAAGCTGGTAGGTCTGACTGTTGCCCAGAGCCAGCAACCATTAGAACCAGTCTGGCAGGAGGCTTCTCTTCCTTGATAGGACTCTTCTCACATGAAAATTCATGTGACCTTGCAGGGCCTTCATTAAGGGAGTCTCATGATTAGGTGTGAAAAGGTGTGCATTGCAGAGGGTCTGTTGACCCCAGAGCTGACAGAAGCCAGAGTCCCGTCGCTCTCACGCAGAAACGACCCTACAGGAGATCACGCAGGTGGAAACTTCAGGGAAGACTCTGCAACCCAAAGTCCTTCGGGGTTTTTTTTGCCAAAGATTGAGTCAGTAGTGTTGATTCACCCCTTCATTCCGCTTAATTTCACTTCTGGGAGCTGACTGCAAGTCCCTGGCCTTGTGTGGTCCCGTCAGAGCAGCCTTCACAGGGCAGCAGTGACGTGCCACGGGCCCAGGCTCTCCGGGCAGTTACAGCTGAGCGTGTCACTGACTTCACAGCCTGTTCATGTCCTCTCTGCACCACTGTCATGTGCTGCTGAATGGCTGCCTTGTGTCATACCCCCGATCTTCAGACTCCAGATCATTATCTGAAGTGTTTTGTTGGGAGGTTAACACAGACCAGAGTCTTCTGCTAGGATTTCCATTGTCGTGTGACTGCTCCAGTCTCCAGGCCGTGCTTTATAATCCTGTTATCCCAGAGCTGCTTCACAACATCTTGTCCCACAAGTCTCCTTCCAACCCACTTGCAGCTTGTCAAGTTCTCCTTTGCCACTTTCTCCTGCAACACCTTTTCCCTTTTTTTGTGATTTCTGAGCTCTCTGAGCTGCTTTTACATGTAACCACAACCAAATGTTTCCCTAGGCTTCACCATCCATTCTGCTGCTTCTGCTCTGTTTCCTGGGAAGTTTGAGCTGGTTTTCTCGCTAAATATATTGTCCAAGTATTTAACAGCACCTATTTCTTCTCAGCTGCATACTTGAAGGAAACCCTTAAATCTCAATGTTTCTCTTCACTGTCCTGCTGCATGCCAAGATAGTCTGAAAAAACAAAAATGGCTGTGTGAAATTGACTCTTGGCATTATTGGAGCCCAAACTGGCCTGTGCAGCTGAGCAGAGGCTAATGGAGTCAATTGGTCATTTATTTTCCTTCATTCAGTTGTGAAAAGGGTTATCCAGAGAGCAATTCACTCCAAATAGTTTAGGTCTGGATGAAACACTATTTGAAAAGTGCTTATTTCTCTTCAGCTTCTGCTATTTCCAGCCTGCTGGGACTTAAAAATTCAGTGTAATGTTCAAACATAGACACCTCTATTTGACATATTCCTGGACATCATGAACTGCACTTTGAACAGTGATGTTAATAGTGATAACATCTTGCTAACTCTTAATTAAGACTAGACAAGATTGCAATGCTGCATTTAGGCTGATCACAAGCTGATCTGGTCAGCTGATCATGTAAATTTAGTCTGGTCAGATCACAAGCTCGGGCTTTTGAGAGGGACTGGAGAGCTGTATTACCTGGTAGGCGTTTCTTCCCTGGTTATGCCATGCAAAATTCACTGTCAAACCATCAGCATCTCTATCTTCATTTGACTTTTGCAGCTGGTCATGCAAACAGTTCTTAAACCCTTGCTGGCTCTTTAAACCCTGCTGCTCTGGATAGGCCTTTGGCAGTGGAAAGTCCTTCAGTGGCCCCTGAGCTCCACACCTTGCAAGCAGGACGTAGCAGAAATAACAGATTGCTGCATGTTTTGCTTGGTTTGTGGTTAATACACCCTGGAACAGGGAAATTAAGGAGACCTATAAATAGCAGGTCTTATATCCACACCTGAGCCTCCTGAGCACCAGACCACCTGCAAGGAAACCAGAGCTGGAGCTCTGAACACCTCCAGCCCCTCTGGCTGTGAGCAGGGCAAAGCGGTCAGACCTGCCTCCCTCACTGCAGAGAGAAAGAGCTGAACGTGCCCTCCGTGGGCAGGCAGGAGCTGGGCACTGCCTGTCGGGTGCAGCTGCTGGCAGCATCTTCCAGCCAGGACGAGGGTGCTCGCAGAGGCGTGCAGAGCCTGAAAAGGGGCTCGCTGACAGCCCCTGGGGTGTTGGTGCCACCGTGATGCTCTGGAGTAGCTCTGGGCTGCCCTAAAGTGCCATCTTGCTGCCTCAGGGTGAAGCAGAAGTGAAGCTGCTGCTGGGGTAGGCAGGGAGCTCTCCTGCATCAGCCCTTTCCCAAACTGAAGGCAGGAACCGAGGGTTTTCTGAAATCGGCATTTCCTGGGTGGAAGGCAGAGGATACAATCATTCTGGTTTTGAACTGGGAGAACAGGAGCTGTTGGAGTTGCTGATGTGAGCCTGCCTTTGCACCCACAGCCCCCCAGCACCCAGCCTGCGCTCCAGTGGCTGTGAAAGGGGAGAAGGGAAGAGGAGCTTTGAAGGTTGAAAGCCAGAGGTCAATGTGTGAGATGAAAGGAGGAAATTGACTTTGCAGGGAAGGAGGAAGAGGGAGTGTGACAAAGGTGTGAGGACATCAGCAGCTGGTCCTCAGAGCACTGGGACTCGGGCCATGTGGTTTGCTGTGGCTCCATGGAGATGGATGGGCTCCAAAAGCCTTGCCAGGTCCATCACAGGGTGTGCTCTGCTGGCCCCACCAGCCCAGGGTTCACTTTCTTCTGCTTCCATCTGGAAAGAAAACCACTGAACGCAGTTTGGATGCTGATGGGCTGGAGAGAGGCGAGTGACAGATGATTGAAGCGTCATGTGCAGATGCTTTGGTTCACAAGGAGGTGCAGATTCCGGGTGGAACTTTCTCTGGAGCGCCTCTTTCATGGCAGCTCCCTGCCAGCAGGGCTGAGCTTCTCTTTGTGTGTTTCCCTCTCCAGCTCAGCCACCTGGTTTTGCAGAACTGGTGGGAGCTGCGTACCTGGAGCAGCAGTGGCCTGGTCCAGTCTGAAACAGGGGATGGCCCAGAAGTGGGGAGGAGACATCCACGCACAGAGGAAAGCTCGTTATCTTCATCCTCTTCCGAATCCAGGATGAAGAGATGTGGAGGAAAGGTGTCGCCCTGAGTTTTGCAGTTCTTCGATGTTTTCATTTGCTGTAACAGTTTCTCACGCATTTTCTGTAAACATAGCCATGTTTTGTTAACTGTCCCTTATTGTTTTCATTCCATTCTCCTAGGCGGAGACGTTTGATGGCTTTTCCCTTTGACCAGTGTGATTGAGGGGTGATAATTTCTCCCTCCAATCCACAGTGATTTCTAAGAACATATATAATAAAGCGCGGGGTCTCTGACCCTCTCTTGCTTCCTTGCTTCTCTCCTGACAAGGTGTCTGCGTAGTTCTTTCGTGTCCAAGTGCAACAGGAAAGGTTCAAAGCTTTGTCAAGCAGAGCTTAATGGTGGCTCTGGTAATGCCGTTTCAGAGGAGTGAGCACACCATACTGCATATTTACATGTTTAAATCAGTCACAACCTCTCTGCCTTCCCCACATGCAGACCCCATCAATAGCAGCTTTATGCAGGCAGGAACATAACCTGGGGACTGGAGCACCAGCACGGTGTCAGGGGAAGTTAGTACAAATTGCTCCATCGGCTGGACATTAAAGCAAGGAGTGATATCACTCTTAAAATAAGAAACCTAATGTAATGTGCTTTAATAGCTGAATAATTGCTGTGAGCGAAGAAAGAGGCTTTTGTGGAGGAGGATCAGTGAGAGCAGGAGTGAGTGCTCATGACATCACGGCAGCGCACAAGAGGAACTTTATTCTCCCGGCTCCGCAGGAGCGGCTCGTCGAGCTGCCAGTCCCAGATAACTCGGTGGGAGACATTAGAGAAGAGTTAATAAAATGATTGATTTACAGCTGGAAAAAATTAGAGTCTGAAAATTGGCAGACTGACATTGTTTGAAAGATGCACTAGAAACCTCCCCCGCTTTTTTAATTTCTTTTGAGAAGAAGGTCATTTGCACCGAAATTTGGAGCTTGCAGCACTTGAGCAGGTATTTTGGGGGGCTCCCTGTCAGTTACCCTTCATGGGAAACAGCAGTGAAACTACCATCATCCTAATTTAGCTGTGTAAAAATACATCTTAAAAGTCTGTACCTTCTTATGGGAAGGAGCGGGTTTAAAATGTTTTATTTTAATTTTACCAGCTGTGGCTCAGACCCAAAACCTTTATGCAACTCGTGCATTTCTTGCTGCTGGGTTTGAGTGCAGTGTGTTTTCTTTACTTGTTAGGAAAAACTGTCAACTTTGTCTCAACTCTGTATATATTTTTACGGTGGTTTACAGGCACAAGGCAAACTAAGGGTCCTTTCACAACTTTTGGAGCTGGTCCATCACTTTTTTTTTTTTTTTAAGAATTTACTTTGTAAAAATACTTCTTAAGATTGAAACACAGGATTTACTGTTGACAGAAACAAAATCCCATGGACACTGCATTGTGTCCTTGCAAAGAAATAGGCTTTATTTTTAAAATGGAATTTCTCAGGCCCAGTGGTAGAGGCAGCTCCAGGAGCCCTTTGCACCCCAGTGGTCTGCAGCAAAAGGCAAAGGCATCCATAAAAAGTAGAGGTTGAGAGACAGCACTTCTATGCTTTCAATCTTCAACCACTCATTTAAAAACAGATTTTTATTTTTGGTGTCAATATGTTTGATCCATCAGTTACACAGCTAGTAAAGGGACAAGTCTGGCTTTCAAAAATCTTTCATGGGTTTCCAAAGATGTAACAAAACTTGCTCCAGACTGAATTTGACTCAGACTAGACATGAAAAAACCCCACCTTTGCAAATGCTTGTGCAAGATGAGGGTAACCATGTAAGATGCAACGAACAGAAATAAGGACATGGTGTTTATTGCAGATAAAAGAAAGGAAAATAAGGCCAAATATCAGCAATGGACACTTTGAGGCAACCACAAACACAGTGACGTTGTGTCCAAAGCTCATCTCTGTTGTTGAAGCCACTTAAGAAAGTGAGTGTCTGAAAAAGAGCGACACAATTGATGAGCTTTAGTCTCCTTCAGAAAGAAATGTAGACTCTGTGTTGGCTTTTGCATGAGATAAGTATCAAGCTGTTTGTGTTTTTAGTGAAGAATAGAAAGGACCAAGGTAAACTATAGGGGGAGAGCAGCTGACGAGGTTTGAAAATATTCTGGTGTTTCAGTCTGGTGGACTCTGAAGCCAGATGAGTTTTACCAAGATCTAATATCTTTATTTAAGGCATATTCAGATCTTATCTTCATCAGACAAAATCACTGGTGTATCAACAGTCTGTTATCACAACTTTTGGAGTCTTGTCAAGTAAATCTACTTAAGGAGCTGTACTCCATGCTAAAAACCTCCTGAACAACTCGACAACTCTCCCACGCTAAAAATAGCCCTCAGTTTTACCTAAATGTATGCTGACATGTCAAATTAATTTCATTTCCTCCTTGGGAATGAGAGCCAAGTGATGGCTTTTGAATAAGGAGGCTTTTGACAGTGTTTGGATTGATGCTCTCATACCTTAGGGCAGTGCTGTCTGGAGGAAAACACCGAGTGAACGATGTAATTTCAATATACACTTGGTTGAGAAATGATCTTAACAAGCCATGTAGCTGATTAGGAGCCCAGCAATGCAACATTCAGTGAGAACTGTAAAATGGGACATTTTAGAAGAATACAAATGCTCAAGTACCACATCAAAACTAATTGACTGAAAAATGGTCAGGCGTAAAAATGGATCACAACTTAAACATGGGCCAAAATCACAATATATTGCAAATTCTCAGTCAAATCTCACTCAGGGATGTGTGAAGATAACTTCTTTGCTTTCTTAGTGTGTTTGAGGTCTTGTCTGAAACACCACCTCCCACTTTGAATCCAGTACAGCTGAAAGAGACACGAGTTACGGGCTGAAGGTCAGGAGAGAGTTGTGAAGTGCAGGAGGGACCAGCTGCAGCGAGCAGCTGAGGAAGGCTGAGGTGTTTGGTTCAGAGGTGTTTGGTTCAGAGGAGAGGGCCAGGAGGCGGCTCTGTGACAGCAGAGGAGTGCTGTGGGAGGTCAGTGACTGACCGGTGCCTTCACACTGCAGGAAGAAGAACCCATTAGCATTGCTGGGGGCTCTGCAGCCTGATGGAGGAGTCGAGTGGCTGAATCTTGTCCCTTCTCCTGGAAAACTTATTGGAAAAGCTCATTATGAAGTTTACCACCAGTGCCATTTCCCAGGGGGGCGGCAGGGAGGAGGTGTGGCGATGCTGGTCCTGGCTCTGGCCCTGGCAGCAGCGAGGTCCCAGCCAGGGCTGTGAAGTGCCACCAACTGATGACTCTGTGATTCTGGGAGTCTTCATCTGGAGCATTTTCACAATGCCAGTTGATTTTTAGTGCAAATGTTTGTATCTTTGTCACAGTGTTATTTCTTCTTGAATATTTTCTAACCACAATGAAACTTTTTCTTTCCTTTTGTACTGCTTGGGTCTTCGTGTTTCCCATTTCTGGGGAGGTGAGGTACAATGATTAGCAGAGCAGGCAGTCAGGCAATCATTTAAAATGCCTGACTGATCTTTTTTCTTTAAATTAAACCCCCAACTGAAACAGAAACCAGCAGCTCAGGGGTGGAGGCCACAGGGAGATTATTGTTAAGAAGAGAAGAACAGAAGGGTAAAATGTGTAGCTTTTGAAAAGTCCTTTCTGCAATGACACAGTTCTCTCTGTTTGCAGATGACAGAATAAATTAAAAATATTTCTGCCAGTGTAGAGGTACTGATTTAGGAAGCCAAGGTTGCCTAATGGACTGGAATATCATCTCCATGTTTTCAATTTCCTCCATTTTACCCAAATCATTCACTTCAATAATTAAGGGATAATGAGCCGAACAGCTTTCCCCTTTATAACCAACTCTCTCTGGATAGAGATTCAAAATAATAATTAAAAATAAAAAGGAATCCTGTCTACAGGACATGCCTGCAGATAATGGGAATATCCTTCACTTTCCCTCTCCCGGGGTTTCCTGGCTGCCTCTGTCAGCTGCCATTCCTCGGGATGCTATTGGGGCCAATGAGGAGGCTGCCCTCGTTCAGGATGATCTATCAAGACCAACATTCCTCACACAGATGCATTCTCCTTCCTAGAAAACGGGTTTGTGTCCATCCACACAGAGAGCCTCATCGATTAGGTAGGAAGAAAAACGGGCTGATCTTAATTACGGCACTTGTTAAACTTCTCTTGACCTCTCCCCGACGCTGTCACCTCTTGGATCCACCTCCTTGCCCAGTCTCTGACAAGGATCAGGGAAAGGCAGGGCTTGTCTTAGCCAAGAAATTGTGCAGAAAAGGGAATTTTCCACAAAATCTGAATTTCTTGCATTTTAAAAAATCCGGTGCAAAGGAAGCATAAACACTGACCGGTTCGTGCAGGCAAACATTCCTAAATCTCTACACTCAAATGCAGCTGGATGGATTCCCACCACCTAGATGTAGGCGTTTCCCTGGCCATGAGTGTGACCTTCACTGCCTGTCCCCAGCAGGGAACTCCGGTTTTCCAGTGGTTCCCAGCCTGGTGCAAGCAGCAGCTCTCCTGGCCTGTGACCAGCACTCAACTCTCTCCTACAAGGAGACTGAGCCCCTTAAAACATCTCACAGACAAGGCCTGGGCCTTCCCAGGATCAGGAGTTTTTAAAGTGGTTTGTGTAACAAAAGTGTCAGTCGAGACAGATTAATATTTGATATTTTTAAGGGAGCAAAATTCTTTCTGTTTTTTTTCCTGAAATCCACCTCATGCCCACTGCCTTCCCTCATCACAGTCTGCTGCCCCTGACCACCTGGGGCATAAATAAATTAGTTATGAGATTTTCCAAGCAGTAAACTTTCTTCTTTGGAAAAAAAAAAGATAAATGAAAAAAGAAACAGCAGTATCTAAGAGCTTTCCATGCTGGAGTTTGGGAGCTTTTCAGAGCCATAAAGTATTTATTTTAGGGTTTTTTTTCCATTAGGTCTTAATTCTCAATATTTTATAAGAAGTTAAATTATCCAGGAGAACTGAGTGTTCATTTTGGGGGAAAATAAAAATCCCAAAAGGCATTTGCCTATTTAGAAAATGACCATCAAGCAGAGAGTGCAAAGAGCGTTTTGGATGGAGAGAACTGAGCACAGAAGGAACCGAGCATAAACTTTAAAAAAACCCAGAACTGTTTATTTTTCCTTCAAAGAGGATCAGTTTTAGGAGCTGAGCGTGCAGCAGTTAATTTCGACTCCTTTATATTTCACCCCAACAGCAAAGCAGTGCTTTTCATCCTTTCCTTTCAGTACCACTTCCTTCTCTGGGCCTATCTGCTGGCTCCCCATGAGCCTTCATCCCACCATCCTCCCCACAGCATTTCTCTGCCCTGTGTCCTGAATGTTCAGCCCAAGGCAAGTAAGAATTTGAGAATTTGAGAACCCCCATTTAGACTGCAATCCTAGGACTGTCTATCCAGCACTTGCAGGCCCCAAAATACTATTTCTGTGTAACGTAAAAGCTCAGAAAGCTCTGTCCGTGCCAGAGCATCCAGGCTCCTGCCCCAAGTCCTCTGGGGAGCTCCAGATCTCTTGGCTCAGGCAGAAGGGAGGGGAAGAGGGGCTGAGAGAAAGGGGATGTGTTTTATCAGAGTGAAGCCACCATCAAACAGGTAAAACACCGATTCTAGGTCTTGTCATGGGACAAATCAGTTTGGCTGGAGCACGTTGTGGTCTGCCTTGGCACAAGTGTAACTTCTGGGCAAACAACAGAGAGAAATTTCCACGCCAGGAAAAGGGAAGGAGTGACGGCCACAGGCTGTGGCCCAGGTGTGGGAGCAGGTGGCCCTTGGGCACCCATCTGAGTAGTGAGAATGTACAGATTTACATCAGTTCACTCCAGACTGAGCACTGCCAGGGGAAACCCAACTTTGGCTTGTTTCAGACTCTGTCCAAGCACAAAAACATTTCTCCCGTGACCCACTTCTGTACCAGAACTCGTTGGCCTCTCTGCTGACACGTCCAAGGCATCACAGTGTCAGGAGATGTCACAAATGTCCTCACAGAGCTTTGTGCCCGTGCAGAGGCTGGAGAGCTGCAGCGCTGAGCACACGAGGCTGAGGGCCGGTGAACGCTGTGACAGTGCACCATGGGGGTGGGGGTGGGATTTGCCATAACTTTTCTCATTTGTTACACTCAAAGGTTATTAATTATGAACTCACTTGTCGACATTAAGCTGTTTTACTGTCCAAGAGGCAAAGCTGGGTTGGACACAAAGAGCTGGAAGTTTGTCCTTCCCTCTGATGAACCAGCCACCTTCTCTCAACATTATCTCCGCCTCACCCCCTCTTTGTCCCCCAAATCAGGAAAGAATTTGCATTATTCCTCTGAAAGCATTAATTGAGAGGAGAACAAACGGAGTTCCAGGCAATTTGAAGAAGCCTCATTACTGACTGAGGGCTTGTTTTGAACCAGTGTCCATCAAAACAACAATTGCACTGCTCTGGCCCAACACCAAAACTGTACTGGGAGGGCTGGGGCAGGGAGAGACGGGGTTTTGTTCTCCGGGAGACAGTTGTGCACCCCTAATGATGACCATTGCAGCCAGCTCCTGGCTGATTGCTGCACAGTCCAGTGCATCCTTTCCAGCATTAAACCCTTATTATCCAGCAGCAGGATGAAATCCAGGGCCCGGGACACGCCGGCCCCTGCGCCGCTGCCCACCATGCGGTGGCTCCCAGACAATGTCACACTTCTCTGCCTGGAGACCACCCGCAGCAGGAGGTGCCACCTCCAATTAGCATGTGGGGTTTTTTCTGCTTTGCCTGACTTTGTCCCAGCTGGAGGAGAGCTCCAGCCTGGGCCAGGGTGAGCAGTGAATGCTTTGAAGAGAACTGAAAGGGACCTTCTGCTGCTCTGCACAAGAACGGGGCACGGGGAAGGCTGCACAGGTTTTCGGCTGGGCTCTGCAACAGCTCCTGTGGCTGTTCTATTTTTCTCTTTCCTCTTGCTTCTCTCCTTTCCTTTTGGCCCAAATTCCCATCTTCAGTCACTTTTCAGTTCATTGGATGGGATGACTCCTTCTATCTCCAGGCATGTTCGGTGTCTAAGAAAGAACAAGTGTCAGTGTGGTCTAAGACAGAGTTAAGGGTGTTCCAATTCTCTGTATTCTTTACACATGCCTCTCTCCATTGCCCTTATGGACATCAACCCATTGACTTCCCTTCTCCATAACTCACTGCCTTAAGCTGCTGCTTTATCCTGAGGTAATTCTTGAATGGGTGAGAAGGATGTAAGGGATGAGAAGAGAAGAGGTTTTCTTCAGCATCACCCAAGGCTGCTTGGACCCCGAGGTTTTGCTTTCAGCCCACCTGCACTTTCTGGGTAAGCAGTATAAGGGCTATGAGCAGTATAAGGGTAAGCAGCATAAGCTGCCCATTGGGCCAGCAGACTTCCCCCCTGACGCTGGACAAGCTCTGTGGGACGATCACTGAATTCAGACAGCGCTTGGGACATCCTTTTCAGGGGTAAAGGCAATCATTTTAACAGCTTGCTTTGCGTTTCCTCTTTGTAACTGGTGTTGAAATACCAGAGCGAGAGGAAAGGAGCTGTGCCGAGCCTGCTCGGGAGAAAAGCTTTGATATCCTGTGCTGTACATATGCAGCTCATCACCACCACGGTCCTCCTGCAAGTGCCCAGCTGATTCAAAGTGGTCCCCAAACAATCCAATAGTAACTGTTTTCTCTAAACATTTACAACCAACAAAATGTGCCTGTGTACACTCAGCAGAGAGCCAGAGAGAGAAACGGCAGCTGCTCCCTGCATTCCTGCTGGAGCTTGTATATATTCCAGTGCTTTTTAAAGCATCTATTTACATTTTCAATTTTGGATACCTCTTCACTTCCTGAGAAGACTTGGCCAACTCCAGTCCTGGTGCAAAGAGGGTGCATTGCCCTGACAGGGGCACAACCACACTCCTCTCTGCCAGGCAGGGGGATACCCTGATGTCTTTTTCCATGGCACACACACATGGGCTTCCTGCTTTGCTTGTGGTGCCGTGTTGGTTTTTGCCTTTTCTTTTATATATTCTCTGTATTCTTTACACATATATTTGTGGCTCTGTAGTCTATTATTGTTGCTTAGCTTTGGTATTTTCCTAGGCAGAAAGACAAAACACATTCCAAAACCCCTATCCTATCTTGGTTCTCCTTAGAAACCAAGGTTGAGACCAGTTCTTCCAGACAGGTCTTTTATAAACAACATTTAGTCCTCATCTGAGGGGGGAGGATTTAGAAGGTACTAGAACTGGGGGATTATTTCACCCAGTGTGCTTCTGACTGGAGTCTCTTGTCAGATATGCTAATTTGTAAAATCCATAAAAATTGTGTACACATTACATGGGGTGTGCATCTTTGGTGTTTTCCACCTGAAGAGTTGTGCACCTGAGGATCCTTTTATAAAGGTAACCCCTTTTATCACCCTGTGTCTGGCTCATAATTCTAGGACCAGCAAAAAAGGCATCGCTTGTCCTTATGAAAAAAGGCACTGGCACTTGGCAGCCTTCCTGAAGTGTCCAGGCTGTGGTCTGTGCTGGACTGGTATCTTGAGGCCACTCATGGTACCCCCTGAGGTCCCTGGGACTTCCCCACCTCTTGCCCCAGCAGGCAGGGATGCTGCTGAGGGAATATTGCACATCATGGAAGTGGGGCAGCTCAGGGCTGAGAGCCCTGGGAAACCACCTTGGCCATTCCAGTTTCGCCTGCAAACCAGCATGGCAGCACTGCAGCTCCTCTGCTTTCAAACGGGAGCACAGCCACTCACAGGGAGTTCAGAGTCTTTTGTAGCTGGATAAATCGTGTTGGCTTCAGCAATGAGGGAAGGGATGCAGGAAACAGCCTGGCTCTCTGCTCAGCAGGAGCCATGGTTCTCACCAGCTCCTTCTGGGAACTGATGAAGCCACCAAAGGCTGTGAGGAGAGAAAATGCCATCCAGCCCATGCTGGGCTCTGGAGAGCTGTGTTTTTATCAGACAGCATGTGATAATTTCAGTCTTTCCCTCCTTAATGATGTCTCAGAGCAGCACAATCCCCATCTCATTCCCTACTAGCTCGTTCAGGTGAGCTCTTATTGCCCGGAGAAGCAATTCTGCCAAGAGAGCAAAAGCACAGGCAGCTGTGTGTGTGTCCTCCCAGGAGAACGCTCCCCTTGGGAAGGCTGCACACCACCAGGAGTAGTGCCCCTGCTCCTCCACGTGGGACATTGCCAGGAGAGGTGGCTGCAGCCTCCTCACTCCTCCTGGCATCGGGTGAACCTTGCATTAGGATTGCCCGTGGGTGCTGTTGATAGGAAGGCAGCAGGGCAGTGTCCCCTCCTTGGAAAGGTGCTGCTGGAAGGGCCAGTCTGTGTTCTGCTGCAGTGTGGGGACCAAGGAGCTCTCAGAGCATCACCCCAGAGCAGCAGCATCCCCCAGCAACATCCCGAGCTGGAGCAGGGACACAGTGCCGAGGGACAGACAGACAGACAGACAGACGGATGGCTGTCAGCTCTCAGGGGGATTTGATGGGAAATTCTCCTGAGTTCTGACCCACAGTGCTGTGTCATGCAAGGATTAAATTCCTTCTGGAAGACAAACCTGAAGCTCACGGGTGTGGGTTGTGAGGAGGTGTGAATGCTGCCTACAAGGTTAACACTTTGCTCATTATGAAATGTAAAATATGTGAGACTGCTGGGGCTGGCTTTGGAGCCTCGGAGCTTTCTGATTTCTGCTAACAACATGCCTTGAAGCTGCAGGTAATTGAGAAGGTCAGGGGAAGAGGAAAAGGCACTCTGGGCTTACATCTGATGCCTCCCCTTCCTTCCCTTCTCTTTTCCTTGCCTTTGCATGGAGAGGTCCTCAAAGCAAAATATTTACATTTATATTTGTTTCATTAAAGATGTTTTTTCCTTTGGATGGAAAGATAAAAAACCCTTTTCATATAGCAAGACACAAGTGATCTTACATCTTAAACAAAATGCTGAAGGGGGATGTGTTTAAGGCCAAAACCATCCAGGGTGGATTTTCAGAGCATTGCCCTAGGAGCAGAAGGGAATTGGAATATCCTCTGCAATGTGATAAAATATCCTGTAACTCCTTCTGCAGGGCATGATCCCATAAACCCAGATGTTCCCCTGGTACAACACAGGGACCTCCTTCTCTCCCCCGAGCTGCCTCCCATTCACTTTAATTATCTGGTGCACCACAGCAGGTATCTTGCACGGTTGGTCACCTTTAATGGCTCCTCAACAGGAGAGATTTAATTAAATTAGCAGGTTCAAAAACAAACGTGGAAACGACAAGAAAATAGGCCTGGCGTGTTAAACATAAAATACTTCATCACTTAACAGTGACATTAACAAATGATGTTCACTACTAGTTTTCCAAATGACCAAGTCTGGTGTCTGATGGAGATATAGGGAATTCTGGTGATTCTGTTTTAATCATTTCCCTTTACATGATGGAAGATGGGAACTGCTCACCAGTAACACGGTGCTGGGCCCAAGAGGAGAGGCAATTCTTTATGGAAGAGGAGTGCAGGTTTTTTCTTGGTGCAGCATCAGTGTGACCAGAGACCGAGACAGAGGCAGAGCAAAGTACAGCGGGGTTTTAATCAGGAAGCAGGTTTTGATTCCCAGGCTCACACGGGCTGGCTGATCAGCTTTGCTTCCATGTGGCAGCACCTCCAGAGAGGACATAAAGAACTGAGTGGTGTAAAGCACTGCAATTTCATAGCAGTGAGCAGCCAGAGACCATAAAAGCTTCGTTGCTTTTTGCTTTAGCCCCCCCTTGAAGGGCCATCCTTCTCGTGCCTACGTGAATCTCCGATGAATTCCTAAAAGCCGTGAGTTTATTTATATTTCTCTGCTGCTCAGTCCTGTTTGCTCGTCCCCTGTTAGCTGCCACCATCTGCTTTCACCTCTCTGAGCTGTGCTGCGCATCCCATCTTGGCCTCTGCCTTCATTCCCGGATTTCAGAAATAACCCTTGCAGAAAAAGGCAGTGGGAACTGACGCTGACTAAAAAGTCTCGCTCCACCCGTGTTTGAGTGGAGGAGCTTTGCACTCCTACAGGAGCTTTACCTTCTCCCTGCTCACCTTTCAGAGCAGCTGTCCCTGTGTGTTTTTCCCTCTGCACAGTGTCTGGGGCTGATTCAGAGGCTGCAGAGGTGTTTGCTTCTGCAGGCAGACGTGCTCTGGGGAGAACACGTGTGTGCTTGTGTGGGACGTGACAGGACACGCTGTGCCACAGCCCGAGTGCAGAACAGCTGCTGGGTTTGCCTGGTTTCGTGTTGCCATTGCTGTGGGGGTTGCACAACCCCCTGCCCGTGGTGGTGATGCCTTTTCCTGGTCTTAAAACCAGGAGTCAAACATGGTTAGAAGGGAAAAAGGGATACTCTGTTTGAGGTGAGCTCAGAGGAGAAACCGACACCAAGGAGCTGATCGAGACCTGTGGTGATTTCTGCGCTGTCCCAGCCAACGTGTTCAGCTCTGATCCAGGACACTGTCATCGCAAAAAGCCTTCCAGCCCTTTTGGGCAAGGCTTGGCAGTGGATTTCTCTAAAGCCCAGGTGCACACAGATTTTGGGAGAGGGTGAAGAGTGCCACTCTTGCTGTTGTAGTGACCACCAGGCAGCTGAAAGGTTGTTACCACCAAGTGTGTGTCCCAGCACAAAGTAATCCTAAAGGACTTCGCTTTGGGGTGTGATAAAAACCGCTTTGTGCTCTGCAGCCAGACTGGTGCATGTGCCCACTCCACGTGGGCCATGCAGTTATCTCTGTTCTGCATCAGGGAAACTGAGGCACCACCACGGCTGCACACTGCTCCGTGGAGCTCGGAGCACGCCCAGGTAACAACCCCCAGATGATTTTAAATGCAAAGAACACAGCCAGACTCTCTGGCTCTTTGAAGGAGAGGCCTCTGTTGTGTACCCAGCGCTGACAGAAAGCAGGGACACGGGCACTTTGCATTCTTTGTCGGGACTCAGGGACGTCCCAGGCAAACTCAGAAGTTCCCAAAAGATCCTGGGTTCCCATGGAGAAGATGATGGGCTCTTGGCTGCGCTGGGTTTGCTAGGAAGACACCGTGGTGAACACTAAACCAGGGCAAGCAGGAGTGAGTGCCTTCCTCCTCCAGCTGCCACTAGTGCCGTCCTCAGCTCCAGGAAGGTCTGTGCCATTAGGGTACTTAATTTATGAAATTAATTGATGGAAACCCCAGCTCAGGTCCATGTGCTGCCTGCCACAGAGCCCTGGTGCTGCTCCCAGCTGGGGCAGTTGCTGCTCAAAGCCTCAATTTGATTTAGTTTAGGTTTCAAAGGCAACATATAAACATTCCCAGTGAAGACACTTCTTCCGAGGGGCTCAGCCAAGTGGGGTTTCCTTCTTCGTGTTTATGGGAAAGCATTTTGTTTAGATAGAAAAGCAAATAAGCAAATCCCCACATTCCTCTCTGGCACATCTCAGCCAGCTCGCCAGCCTCGGGGATGGAGATTTAGCACAAAATCTAGGGAAATTTGCATTGATAGTCCTTTATCAACCCCCTGGCAGTGTGTCTGTGGGGCAGAGGCACCACAGCCTGGTTTAGGTGCTGGAAGAGCGTGGGAAGCACCACGGGTAATGCAGCCTGCAAACCGAGAGTCACCCTGAGGTCCATTACAGCAGAAAATGCCTCTTCTAAGGACTCTTCTTGCCCGTGACTCAAACCCACAGCCTACCTACAGCCCAGCAAGGTTAGAAAAGCTGATATTGCTTGCACTGCGTCCTTGAGAACTGCGAAATAAGAGATTCCAATTTTGCCCTTCAGGGCAGGTTGAAAATTCGCCTCTATATGAACACCAGAAGAAAAGATTTACACCCATGTAGTACCACTCAAAATAGGCTTCAAGTGAGAATTAATTGGTATCTATACCTCTGAGCAGGGTGAATTTCCCCTGGGCCTGAATGAGTTCTGCCTAAGCCTTTTATGGAGTTATTATTTCTTTCATTAAAGGGGTAAAAGAAGGGATGAAAATCTCCACTGAGAACAGCTGGCTAATTTTTTCTCTTTATTTATAACAACTCAGGTCAGGATCCGATTTCTGGCAAGCACAGCCCCAACATCTGCAGGAGGAGAGGCCTCTGGCCCCCCCAGCTTGCTGGAATTTTCCAGCTATTGGGAAATATTTCCCCAGTTAATGACAGTGTCTGTCGAGGTAGGGATGGGGTGACCAGGTGGTCAGTTTTTGGATGCACAGCCGGGTATCACAGGGCAAGTGATTGAGGGAAAACCCATCCTCATGCAGAGGTGGACACCACAGTCATGCTCCAAGGGGCCAGGTTTTCTTTCTGGGTCTGCTTTAAGCAGCAGGAGCCTCCTAATCTCATGTTGATCTCGCCCAGTTTGCTCCCTGGTTTGTGGGACCAGTATAAGGGAAGGGTCTGATGCCACTCCCATGTCCCCACCGACCTCCAGAGATCTACCATCAGTCCATAAACACTGATCTCAGGGTCTTCTCTGCAGCAAGTTTCCAAGAGCTTTATGCAGCAGGCAAATAAAGCTGTTTATCCCCACACCTGGGGAAGACAAGGTCCAGTGCTGAGGAGTGGCTTCTCCAGCTCTTCCATTCAGCACCACCACTGCCTTTATAAGGGCCGGTCCTTCACCTCCTTACCCTTAGGATTTGACTCCAAATGCCTCCAAAGGTCATTTTATAGCTGATCAGTGGCATCAGCATGATATGAGACGGGGGATGCACCCAGGGAACCTGCAGAGCACTGACTGCTTTTCCACTGATACCCACAGGACGGGCACTGGGGGTGAAGGTGAGGAGGGAAAGCATCGGGACTGACCTCACCTTCAATTGTGATCAAGGTGAAATGCCCAGAGGCGTGGGAAGGCCTGAAATTAGTTAAAATCAGTCTGAGAGACTCACTGGAGCGGTGATCTGGCAGCTCACACCTCTAAGCCCCCCAAATTCCCCCTCCATCCTCAAAGTTCAACCACAAAACAAAGGGAGCCAGTTCCTGACTGGGGACATGCTGGGCATCCACGGGAAGGAGGCAGTGCAGGGGTTAAGGCTCTTGGCAGCATTTCAGTGCTACGATGCAATAAAATATTTTATGACATTTTTACAATATTGTGCAATGGGATTTCGAGACCTCAAAAGAAAACACTGTGTTGAAGTAAGATGCAGCTGAGTGCAGCAAGCCCAGCAGGTGAGGGTTTATCTCTTTCTCTCCCCTCTCTTCACCCCTCCCTCCGCCCTGGCTGCAGGCAGAGGCACTTGCTCCCCGTGCCACGGGCCAGCCCAGCTTCCCTGGTGCTTCCCAGCACATCTGTGCTGGGTTTGTGTGCGTGCCACATACTTCCACAGTGAGCACATGCTGCATGTTGCTGCAAACAGCCCCAATAAACATCAGAGCCAAGCGTGCCTGAATATTGCACCGCATTGAACACCCTTCATCCCGATCCATGGCCTCGTAATTGGTGTAAAAATAACATCTCCTCCTCTTGAGAAGGGATCCCATCGTTGGTGTTGTCCACCAGGTCGTGTCTGAGCCAGAGATCACCGAGGCTGTGTGAGCATCCTGGGGAAGAGCGTCTGCCCCGGGCACAGGACACGGGGCTGGCTCAGGGCCAGAGGGTTGTTCTGAGGATCTTCTGACACCGCCCCAGAAATGATGTTCCCCTCCAAATGTAGAAAATTTGCCTGCAATTCCAAGGTAAAGTTGACCAAGATCGTTTCAGATTCTCAGGGATCAGAGAGCACTCCTTACAACACGCAGGTTCTTTAGCATTAATCCCCAAAGCTGGGTGGTGGAAGAGGGATCTTCAGCTCCCCCAAGCATGATCTTCCTTCCCCATTTCAACCCTTCTGGTTACAATATGGGGCAGGAATGTACTTTTATAGCCGAGGCAGCAAGGAGGCTCTTCTGTAATCGCTTTATTCCAGGATCTGGCACCCTAAGAAAAATCCCAAACATCACAAAGCTTGGCATAAAATTGTACAAATTGGCAACACTACATTCAGAGCGAGGCGAGCTAAGAAAAGCCTAATCCAATCTTATGCTTTAGAGTAACAGCATCGTGGCAACAGATTGCCTGGGGTGGTTGGGAAAGAAAGGCTTGTCCCAGCATGGGATGTGTCCAGCTCTCAGCAGAGCAGAGACATTCACAGAGGAAGCCCCAGTGTTTGAACCTCTGCAGGCAGAGACATCTCCCTCCACGGCTGATTTGTCTGATCAAACAGAGCAAATCTCTCGCTCTGATCCCGCTGATGGCTCTAAATTGCTTTAACCATTGTGAAATGAGCCACACAATGCATTTTCAATGTAAGCAGGTTTGTTTTTTTCTTCACCTCCTTAACAGCTCTTTGGCCTGACTTCAGTGGGAGGTTCAGCTCCCTTGGAAGGTGCTGCTGAGGAACACGCGTGTGTGAAGACTCACCTCAAGTGCTTGTACTCTTTTGTTTCCTCCTCTGGATTACTAATGGGTCTTTCATTACGTATTTCAGCTCCTGCTGCTCTGCAGCACCATTTCTCAGTGCCAAAGCAACTCCGTGGGTAGAAGCAACAAGAAGAGTTGCATGTTGAATAGCTTGAAAACACCAGCACGCTTGTAACTCGCAGAGTTTTCCTCACCCCTTCTGGTTTTGAGGGTCCCCTGTGCCCTTAGAGTTCACATTTTTTACACTGCTTTTGGAATGGGTCAAACCTGGTAAAAATTTCAATATCGAAAGTTTGAGCAAAATTAAAATGATGGCGTTTGTCAACCACAATGAATTTTTTGCTGCTGGGAAAGACATTATTTGAAAGCCCCGAATTTTCTCACAGTGTGAATTCTCCAGTCAGATGATTCCCATCTGGGGACTGAAGTATCTCAGTGTTCATCCATCCTTAGCACGATCTGCCTCTCGCTCTGGGATTTCCCATGGAGTTTTTTGGTGAAGCTCCACCAGAGCTTCAGAGGCTTCCTGAAGAACTTTGGGTGGAAAGCAGGAGCCCTGCAAAGGGACAGGCTGCGTGCTGAAGCTCAGCTGCACTAGGGACAATGCTGGCTGGTGACAGAAGGTGACAAATGTCCTTACCATTACCTTCTTGAGCTTCTTCTTGCCTGTTTGCAAAGCCCTGTCGAGTCACAAACCTCAACCCTTTAAAAAAAGAGGAAACAAGAAAAATCCTTGGCTTGGAGGGAAGAGAAGGTTTTACCAGTGATGGTAGGAGGGGAAGTTGTGTCTCTTGGAAGCAGCTGTGACCCCACCACTGGGCACCTCCACACTCGCAATGAGGGATCACAGCTGATGCTCCTTTGAGTGCAGTCCCAGTGAGCAGTGCCAAACCCTTCCCTTTTGCCTGTGGATTTACCCAAGTTCCCCCCAGCACCTCACAGAGTGTCCACCATCACCTCCCAGTGGTTTTTCTCACGACTTGAGGTTTTTGATGCCCAGCTTGGGCTCCCAAACACCTGCAGCTCACCTTGAACATTTCTTCCTTCAAGGATCCTTGCAAAGCATCTGCTGGTGGCAGCAGCTTCCCTGGGAGAGCTGAGCCTGTGCCTGGACACCCCTCTGGGCACCCTGGCTTCCGGGCCAGCTGCTATCAATGGCACCACAACTTGGATTACATCGATCCTTGTGACATTGCCCAACTGAAACCCTGCTCCCCGAGGGAGGCTCAGCTTAATTGACTGTGGTTATTAATATTGTATTATTGGCAGCCAGATGGCCCAGAGACAGGCAGTTTTCATACATTTTACTGATACCCTTCAGTGGAAAATTATTTCCGCTTATCTTTCATCCTCACGTGCTTCAGCTGGAACAAAGTGTTAACAGCAGCACCCTCCACCACAAGCAAAGTCGCCACGGGGAAGTGCCTGGCTGGCAAACAGATGTGGAGAGGTGTCTGTGCTGGGTTCAATTAAAACAGCTTCATGAGATGGCTGGGGGAGTAGGACGAGGTGGTGGGTCCTTCCTGCCAAGCCTGGGAAACACCTGGAGTGGTACTGCTGGAAAGGATCTACTCTTTGTTCCTTTTGTTCCTCTGTTCCTGACTTTTGGAATGACACTCGAAGAGGTCACAGTGGTGGGTGCTCCAAAACACAAAGCCCCCAGAAAGATCACCAAAAACTTTCCAGATGAAGCCTCCAAACACAGAGAGATGGGATCTACACAAGTTTCTGAGCCCATCAAAGTCTAAAGCTCAGGGGAAGTTTAGGTTGGACATCCGGAAAAAATTCTTTACAGAAGGAGTGATTGGGCACTGGAATCATCTGCCCAGAGAGGTGGAGGAGTCACTGTCCCTGGAGGTGTTTAAGAAAAGCCTGGACTCGGCACTCAGTGCCATGGTTTAGTTGATGAGGAGGTGTTGGGTCATAGGTTGGACTTGATGATCTCAAAGGTCTTTTCCAATCTGGTTCATTCTGTGATTCTGTGACAGTCCTGGGTAGAAAAGTGAGAGGTTCTTCAGGGAGGTTTTTAACCAAGAGGTTTTGTGGCTCCCAGAGGAGATTCGGTCCTAGGAATGGCCAGATGGGCACCTCTCCATAGGTCATTTCACTTGATCCTAGTTCAGCCACTGCCCATTACCTCCTTCTACCCCTGAGATGCAAACAATGGTTGAGATAGAAAGGAGATCCTGGGCTTTGTATTGCCAGAGAAAAACCCTTGGTGCTTGTCCATAATGTTTCACCACCTTGCCCAAGCCTCAAGTAGCTCATCCTTCCAATATTTGCCTCTTGGATAAAGTTTCCCCTCCTCTTCTGACCATGTGATGAAGAGAGCTAGTTAAAAGCAGGTTTCTGTGAAAGAAACCAGCCCCAGCCTCAGCTGAAACCTTGGTAAAGCCAGTGCTGCCTGCTCAGCCTCAGACACCTCATCCTGGGTGATGCTTCTCTTGTGTCTGGACCGGCCCAGGGCCATGCTGCCAGGCAGCAGCTGAGGATGGAGTGGCTGAGCCCAGGTTTATTTCATTTCCCTGCTGATCCACCAGCGATGCCCATTGCTGCCACAACTGGCACGTGCTCCCCGGGTCAGCCACTCACCGGCAACATCACCAGCAAAATAGCAAACAGATGTCATCCAAGATCATTCATAAATATTTTATAGCAGCCTGTGAGCCCTTTGGTGAAAGACAGAGACCTCAGCCCAGCTCCAAGCTAATTACTGGATGCCGACAAATGCTTCTAATTGGGTCGGTGGCAGCGACAATGTTATTGACAGCAACAGAGGGAACAACCCGCTGGTGTTTATTTGCTTTGCTGTGGATGCCCGTGGTAATAAAATGCAAATTGAGGGTGATGCATAAGGCTGGGTAGAGAGCTTCTGTTCTGTCTTGTTGAATTAACACAGAAACCTCAGGAAAGAGGGAGATGTGAGGGGATGCAGGGAAGCTGCTGGGAGGACACAGGCAGGAGTCACTTGGCATTCGGTGTTTTCAGCCAAGCAGGAGCCATGCAATGGGAAAAGGGATATTTCCCAGGACTCTGACCCGTTTGCTGTCAGATTGAACACCCTGAAACCACCATGCTGCATGTGGACACTGCAAACAGGGTGTTCTCCGAAAAGGATCCCGCTGCAATCAGAGCAAAAATCTTATTTTCTCAACTCCTTCCCAATGACAGAGGTCTCAGCAAATAGGAGATATGAAATGAAGTGGGAGAGGGTGCAGGATTCAAAGAGGCTTCTGTTCCTGGGCTGCCATGTATTTGCCACACACCACTCATTTCTCACAGGCTGCAGCGCTGTCCCCATGTCACCAGGGATGATGTGACACTTGATTTGTTGCTGTTTCCAGAGCATTTTGAGGTCTTTGTTTGAAAGGAGCTTTTATTAAACTTCCTGCATGCTAAGAACTGCCTAGAACTAATAAACAGGGTTTAAGGAAAGTAATTTGGGGACATGACAGCAGCTTGGTTCTGTGTGCTCTTGGGTGTGTAATCGTGTGTACGTGTGTGCGTACAAGTGCCTGCAGCTCCCAAATTCTCTTGAGAACTCCCTCCTTTTGGAAGCAAAAGACTCCCATATGAACATAAGTCTTGAAATGGCAATATTTTATATGCGAGTATTAATCCTCTCTTCAAGCAGCCCGTTCGTTAAAACTCGGCAAGTTTCATTTTTGAAGCTGGTTTCTCAAGATGTCATTATCCTCCTGCTGCAGCAGATTAGCGGATTGCTAGGAGGATGCAATTTGAGCTCAATTAATTCTGCTTCAAGTCCCAATTCAGTGTTGCTAAATAGCTCTCAAACCCTCTCATCAGGCTCTCCAGCACTCCACTGCCTCAGGAATGCTGCCTTGGGACTGGGTTTCTGCCCCATGCCAGGCACTGCTCCTGTTTGCACCATCACTGCCTCTTTTCCAGAGCACTTCTGCAAGATTTTTTGCTTAGTTACCCAACCTTGTGTCCAGGGAGCAAACACTGAGCTGGTCTTGCAAAATACCAACCTCAGCATTCAGTTTTTCTTTCTTTTTTTTTTTTTTTTGGATCACTTCCCTCAAGTCAGTTAAACCGTTGGCGCAGTCATTTCCATGTCTGCTTGGAGACAGCGATGAGAGGGAATGGCAGAGCTAAGCAGATCAACTATAAAGCAGTGAAATAAAAGTAGTCACTTCACAGGCAGGGTTTGGTTTGTTGTTTTTTTATTCCTTGGGTAAGACTTTTCTTGACTGACGTAAGCAGGATTAAACCAGAGCGTTGACTTAACCTGCCATGCCCAGAGCCTGCGAATCCTCACGTGTGGTTGGGTTTATGTGAGTAGAAATTGGGGTCCTGGCATGTGAAGACTCTGTAAATCACAGCTCATTCTTCCAGGCAGGAATTGTCATTTCTTTATAAGTCTTTGCAAAACCTGTAAAGCTGGGCCTGGAGCCAAGACTACCCAAATCATTATTAATCTTGACCTAGTTTACAAACAGGTACCAAGTCCATTTCCTTCGCTCCTGTCCTTCCTCTCTCTTCCTTCCTTGCTCTCCCTCTTGTGCCCACAAATACATACTGCACATCCTCTCTCCTGCTTCCAGCCAGCACCTCTTACAATGAGCCCACCTTATTTATTTCTTTAATATGAATTCAGCCCTTACTGGGATATTCAGCAGCCTCCCAATCTGACAGATCTATTTTCACTGGGTGCTTGAGAGAGGAGAGTTTGGGCACCAGGAGGCCACCCAAAGCATCACCATCAGCATGAATATGGAGCAGGTGACTCTGGTAGATGCTTTATTTTTGAACGAGGAGGATTTCTGAAATGCAGGCCATGTGAAGGAGAAAGAACTGGGGCAGGTGGGGGCATGGAGCTGTCTTCTTGGCAAGAGACATGCAGTGCACAGGGTGTTTCCAGCAGTTGTGCAGTGAGAGGTAAGGACCCGTGGCAGCTGCAGACCCATCACCCTCAGCCTCCTCTCTCCAAATGCCCAAACTGCATCGTGACAAATGCAGAGTGATAAAACACTGGCACTGGTTGCCTGGAGAAGCTGTGGCTGCCCCATTGCTGGATGTGTTCAAGGCCAGGTTGGACTTGGAGCAACCTGGTCTAAAGGAAGGTGTCCCTGCCCATGGCAGGGGGTGGGACTGGGTGATCTTTAAAAGTTCTCTTTCGACTCAAACTATTCTGTGATTGTGTAAAAATAAACTCTGAATTGTCAGGTGGGACCACAGAGCCCAAACAGCAAAAGTGCTTGCCCTGAGCTCTAAGGCACCAGTTGAAATTCCTGTATTGCTCTGTTCTTCCTTGCAGGCTTCTGGATGTCTCAGCGCTTATTTCTCTGCTACCACACACCTGCCCACGTCCTGTGGCATCACAAAATCCTGTGGCAGGCACAAAGATGCAGATGCTGACACCCCCATGCCCTGAGCTTGATGCTGTCATTGACGACCGTGCCCACAAACCTTTGGAGCTGGTAATGTTTTGCACATGAGCCAAGGACTGGCTTGTTATTATCAAGAATAATCTTGTTATTAGCAAGATTAGATATAAGGAAGACATTTTTCACGCAGAGGGTGCTCAGGCCCTGGAACGGGCTCCCCAGGGCAGTAGTCACAACACCATGCCTGAGAGAGTTCAAGAAGCTTTTGGACAACAATCTCAGGCACATGGTGTGTCCTGCAGAGGGCCAGGAGTTGGATTCGATGGTCCCTTCCAACTCAGCCCTTTCTGTGATTCTGTGATTCTGTGATTCTGTGATTCTGTGATTCTGTGATTCTGTGACTGTTCAAAGCACTGGCATTGCAGACGAGCCTTTCTGAACACAGCTCTCCAGCGAAAGGCAGAAAAGGCAGCTCAGTGAGAAAGTCAGCTTCAAAGGGATTCCCCTGGCACATTCCAGGCCTTTAGCTCATCAGACAGCAGCCTGAAAAAATACTTGGTCCCTAAAGGTCAGCAGGTGTCACAGCAGTGGCCCAGCTGGGGAGTGAAGGGCACAGCTGAGGGATGTGCTGGGAAGGTCCCGCCACCGGCCACAGGTGCCACAAACCAGCAGTCCCCCAAAGCACCTCTGCTGCCTCAGTGTCCTCTGTTTTCACTCCCCTTTGTGCTTGAGCTGGGACAGAAAGCCTTGTCCTTGTCCCTGCTGCACACCCACATCTGCCAGTGAGACCCGGCCTGTGGAGCAGAGCTGGCTCTGGGTGCGGGAGTGCTGATGGCAGTGAGACCTTGATCTCTGTGATGCAGGGGGTAACCTTGGGAGAGATGCCACTGCCTTCGTGGTGGGTGTCTGAGAGCCATGGACCCGCTGTCCTGAGCCTTGAGAGGTGGCCACAGCCAGCACTGTCTGCACTCGATGGGCCCTGGCTGTGACAGGGAGATGAGCCACAGCCTGTGCTGTCCCCTCTCACTTGCACAGCCAGCAGATATGCTCTCTTCTGAAATTTTCCTCTTTCCCTGCCATAAACCTTGTGTGGTCAATGCCAATTGCCCTCTTGCCTGTCCTACCTCCTCCAGCTGAACACACGTGTGGATTGCTTGGCTTACCCGATGCTGTCCTTCAGACACCGGGTGCTGAAGTGTGGGAGTGCTCACAGCGATGTGTTCCCAACCCCCGGGGCTTTGCTCTGACCCACATGTTCCACTGTGCTCTATGCAGGTGATATCCAAGCAGGAGATCTGCACCACCCGTATCCTGCAGCACACCCCTGGCTCTTGTGGGTCTGTGCAGCCTCTGCAGCACTGGGTGGCTTTGCTTGACGGCAGGAAAGCTGAGTCTGTGCTCCATCTCCTCTGCCCAGCCCACAGCTCTGCTGGTGGAGACGCTCCAGGGGTGCTGAGGGCACCCATCTCTGCTGGCAGCACCCCTGAACTGGCAGGGACTGGGGCTGGCTGTGTTCTGCTCACTGCCTGGCCCCAGGGCATCACCCGGGGTTTGGCTGCAGGGGAGGATGGAGCTGGGGGAGCAGCACAGGGCCAGTCCTTCAGCTGCTGTTTGCTCTGTCCCTGGCGTGCAGAGTGGGTAAACAAGCCCGAGGAGGGCACAATGTGGGCTCAGTCAGGCCAGCTGCCTCCAGGCCACCGTGATGGGGTGAGTTGCCACACAGCTTGTGGCACATGGTATCTCGTGGGGCTTTGCTGCCCCTCTAATGCAGCTGCAGCCCAACCCAGCCCCTCTCCGTGACACTGATCAGCCCCCTCCACTCGCAAGGCGCTTGCCATGGCTGGAGTGGTTTGTAGCTATTGACTAAAGGGACTGGATCAATACACAATCTGTCCCGCCTTTGTGGTTGGGAATCCTTCAAAAACCAGTTAAATGCTTGGACAGGCCCAAAGGAGGATGTTGCAGCTGGGGTTCATGACCCTGGCAGATGCCTGCTCCTGTGAGGCCACCCTGCCTTTCCCACATAACCCCACGGGGCGATTCCCAGCCCATGGGAAGGATTGAACGGCACAGGAGGGGCTCGGATGCCAGCACAGGGATATCAGCTTACCCTCCTGAGGCGAGGCAGCCCCGTGTGCAGACCCAGCAACTACCACCTGGAATAATCTCCATTTTGGGGTGTGATTCCAACCTCAGGCCTTTCAGATGCATCAAAGTGTCCCAGGAGAGGTGAAAGCACCAAGCCACCCAACATCCTCCATGCCAGGGCTGTACAGAGCTGCTTGGAGGCCAGAACCACAGCCTCTAATCCGAGAGGCTCTGTGGTCCACGATGCTTTCAAAACCTTTCTTTGCCTGTTAATTTTCCTAGGAGAAGCCTGTGGCTTGGAAGGTTAATAAGAGCATCCACTAAATGGGGAGGTGAACGGTACAGATGGCTTTCAATGCTACAGCTTCCTGCTAGAACTTCCAAGACATTCTTGTCAGCTTATGCTGACAGCTTAAGTCTTTCAGCCATCCCTGTGTCAGTCAACCTGCAGCTCATAATGCCCAGCCTGAGTGGAAAGAGAAGAAGCAACTTCTAAAAATTGCAGCTCTGAGTCTCACTGCCAGCTCGGGGCAAGGGCAGGAGCTGAACAGACCCAGAGAAAGGGCAGGGTATGGGACACAGGGGAAGAGCAGATGGGGAGGAAGATGCTTTTGGCAAGGAGAAAAAGAGCAGAATAATGGAAATTTTTTCTGTGGTTGTTTGGGGTTTTTTTGAAATGGGAACTCCCTGTGAAACATGGCCACTCCTCAAGGGTCTTTCCCAGTAGTGCCGTATCACTGGTGATGCTCTGCCATTAAAATCACCATTACTGATCTACTGAACAAAACACACCCTTCCCTCAAGCCTGGCTGGTGCACCAACCTTCCCTTCGTGGTGCTGATGTTGGAAAAGCAGAACGCCACCAAACCCCTTAAACAGGAGGTTCCAAAGGGTTGGCCCAAGAGTGAGGATCAGCTGCACAACACCCTCCAGAAAGAAAAATCACCCGGCATATCTCTGGAGCGATTAGATCCCAAAACCAAGGTGATTTCCTAATGCTGCGGGTCTGTGTTTTGTGCAGAGCTCAGACATCTGGCAGAAGCATGAGGGGCCAGTGGTGGCCAGCTCTGTCCCCATTGCTGGCCAGCGAGCTGTGCTCATCGAGACACTGACCATGATTCTCATGCAAATGGCCGGACTGCGAGAACAGATGTGAAACGTTTGTTTCTGCTCTTGCTGGCTTGTAAAGAAATAATGCAACTGGAATGGGGTTAAAAAAGGGGCCAAGCAGGGTGTGGGGGAGAAAGTTTATAACAATGGCTCTCCCTTGGTGGCCCAAAGTGATGGAGTTTATGTCAGGCTGTGCCAAATTCCTATCTCTAAGTGAATTGGACCAGCCCTGTCAGGCTTTGAGGTAGGGGCAATACACAAATATTATAAATACAGGGAAGTGTAGAAGCTGTGTCATGTCCAGTGTGGAGCCATCAATCATCCCCTCCCCTTCCTCAGTTTATAAAGTGGTTTTTGATGGTGCTTAGACAGTTTACGCCGGCCGCGTGGACTGGCTGGAAAAGCTGACTGCATGCTCCAAGTATGTCGCGCCTGCTCTTGGGGAGCAACAGTGATGAGGTGCCCTGGCAGAATTTGTTGATATTAGCAGTCAGAAAGAAGTAAAACCCATCAAAGCAAAGAAACAGGCAAGTGGAAAGCACAGCCCGTGCTCTGGCTGACCTGATGGCACGGGGTGCCCATCGCCTCCCTCTCCACCCCATTGTTCAGCGCACGGGATGGGGAAACCAGGCTGGTAGGAGAAAAAATCCCAGAGTGACCACAGTGTGTGATGGTGCTGCAGCTTCTCCGAGACGTTCTTCATCATGGCTCTGGAGTTGGAGTCACATTCAGGTATAGGTGTGTCTTAAACGGGTGTGAGGCCCTTTTTCTGGGAACATCCGTGCAGAGAAGCCCCTGAAGAAACAGAGCCCTTGGTGAGAAGGTGCCTGACAGGCTGATGCTGCTCAGAGCTCACACAGTGCAACTGTGCAGGTGTTCCCCACAATCAAAGGCACACCCACACCTCTGCCCGTGCTCCCGAGGGCATTGGAACACAAATATTTACACACAGACAGGGGCATCCCTTGGCACGCACACAGATGGGATCCTGAGCTTCACTTTTCCCTTCTGTATCCACATGGATACCTCTGAGCTGGGACACAAGCTCATGCAGTGAAGGGGAACCTCAAAGCTGAGGTTTTCCCACCTTCAGCAGTGCCTGAGCCCTCCCACCACACTCCTGCAGGTGCTTCTGACAGCTCCCAAGAGCGAGAGAAGGGCTCCTGGGTAAATGTGGAGGCCAGGAAGGGAATAGAGAGAGTGGGAAGGGGAAGCCTGATGACTGGGACTGGGGCAAAGAGGGCACATCTAATTAGTGCATGGCAGATGCCAAGCCCCTGAATCACAGAACCACAGAATGAACCAGGTTGGAAAAGACCTTTGAGATCATCAAGTCCAACCTATGACCCAACTCCTCCTCATCAACTAAACCACGGCACTGAGTGCCATGTCCAGGCTTTTGTTAAACACATCCATGGACGGTGACTCCTCCACCTCCCTGGGCAGATGATTCCAGTGCCCAATCACTCTTTCTGTGAAGAATTTTTTCCTTATGTCCAACCCAAACTTCCCGTGGTGCAGTGTCCTCTGAAGAGACCCCACTGAATAACAACAGGTCTGAACCACCCTGTCCTCCTCTCATCCCTCCTCCCCGAGGAGGAGGTGGCCACATCTCCCTGGGTATGTCCAACTAAGGCTGGTTGGGAGGACCTGTCCAACCTCCCCCCAACCCCACTGCTTGCCTTGGCCAGACCCCACAGGCAGCTGCGTGGAGGAAAAGTGCCTGCTTGTGTTCCGTGAAGCACTAAAGATCATGTTTGGAAACAGCCGAGCTGACGGCTGCTTGTGCAGCTCAGTAATTACACACTCGGCGCCGTGCTGAACATGCAAATTAGGCCTAAATTGACGCCGGGGATGCCGTGTGCCCAAGCTGACAAATGCTCAGTGCTGGGACTGCCTCCAGCACCTGGGACACGCTGGAACTGCCTCTCAGAGCTGCACCTTGCTCTGCTTGTCTCCAGACCCCATCCTAGTGGGGCAGGGGGCGTGGACAGGAGTGAATCCCCAGCAGAGGGATGTGGACACGCTGCCAAACACACGGCAGGGCAGTGTACCCCTCCCCGGGGTTTTTCAGGTGCGTTTAGCCTGGCCCTTGCCACTGCTCAGCCACCCTCAGGGGGTGCTCCAGGCGTGACTTCACCCTCTGCTGAAGCCCAGCCGTGGCAGGGCTGACAGCGGCGTTTAGCACTGCCTCGCAGGAGCGCAGGCTGAGGGTGGGGTGCTAGGAACGCAGTATTCAGCCCAAACTCTCAGGGTGATGCAAGAAGGCCGAATTTCCCATACAAGGCAGGAGTGTGCATCACTTGTTCCCCCTTCCAGCAAGAACTAACGCTGTGTTCCTGCTTTGCTTCCTTTTAAAGTGCTCCCTTCAGCCCGGCAAAGCCTGTAAGCAGAGCTGTCACCAGGGCGGAACAGGGGGAGCAGCAGTCTCCAAAGAGGGATTTGCACCCAGGGGTTTTCCAGCTCTGCTGCTGGTGTGCTGGGGGAGCGTCACTGCCCCTCTCCCCCTGTGCTGACACCACAGGGCTTGGTGTTTTTTGGGAGTTACAAACACCCCAGCAGCACTGCGGGGCTCCGGGCTCAGGTCCTGCTGCTGGGCCAGCTGTTTCCAGCTGTGGTTTCATCCTGCCTGAGGGGAGCAAGGTATTCCAAAGGTATTGCAGGAAAAGAGCAAGGCATGAGGATCAAATCAGTGCCTCCACATTCAGCCTCCACGTGTACCTTTGCTGCACAAAGGGCGAATTATCTCTAAGGCCTGCTGTGAAGGGAGGAACCCACGGGTTTTACACTCAGGCCCTCATCAGTGGGTGTCTGGCTGTTTTTTCCAGCCTTTTGGAAGACTGATTCAGCCCTCAGTGCTCTCCAAGCATTGCCTGATACCCAATTAAGTCCATTAAAAGGCTGCCCTTAACTTCAGAGCTGCTCGGTTGAGCCTTCACAGAGAGACAAGGCATTTTATGGAGCAACAAAGTGAAGCTGGAAGCGATCAACTCTCACCCCCATGCAGGGTACACTTTTTCCCCAGTCCGGTTGTTTGGGGTCATTTTCTCCAGCTGGAATGTCCATCCTGGACCGGGGAAACCTTCCCAAGTGTACATCTTCATCAAAGCCAACCCAACTGCACAAAACACACCACTTTCCCCAGAAGCACATTTTTAGCAGAACCAAAGTATTTTATCAACGGTTAGTAGCCAGCCTTCCCTGTGTGTTTAATGCAGAACCATAAATGCAGATTTAGGGTTTAATTTTCCCTGTATTGTTTTCATTGCCTGACTTGGCTTTTTTTTTTTTTTCTTTCTTTCTTTTTTTTTAATGGAGAATAATATTAAAAAGCCCAAAAGGCCTGGAAGGTATTTATTGTTGTTCCAACCCACAGCCACTCACAACCGTATCAAACCCAGCACAAGGAGGCATGCAGCGCACGAATAAAACGAGACACAAACAAAGGTAATAAAAGAGACAAGTATCTGTTTCAAAAGCACTGGAAGAGCAGCAGGAGTGTAACTGCTTCATGTTCCAGCTAATATAGCTGTCTGGAGTGATCCTCAGGAAGCTATACCAGGGAGCAGTTTATAGGTTTCCCTCGGAGAGCCCTTGTAAATATTTGCCTGCAGCGGCTGAGGGCTGTTGGGAACGCCGGGGAGGGTGTTGGGAACACCCCGGGCTGCCAGCCCCACAACAAACCCACTGCTTGGGGTGTGCAGAGAGCAGCCCCAGCACTGCACCCTGCAGGCATCACGGGCCATGTCAGGATGTGCCCGATGCTGGGTTATTCCAGGAGCGGCTTTTCCGTGGATGAGAGCTGCCGATGCAGAAGCACCGGGCTGTAACAGGTTGTTTGAGATGTGAGGCTCCCCTGCGTGTGGCTTTGTGCTGAGCACGGAGCTTCCATCCCCATCCCTGCTGCCTGTCCTGGCTCTCTGGTTGGCAATCCATTGTTTCCCGCAGCCCCTTGCTGCCCGGGGAGGGGTGGGTGTCATTCCAGCCAACACGGGGTGACCTGATGCCTTTTCCCATCCGGGAAAAGCCAAGATGAGAGCTGGGCTCAGCACCCAGAGCCCACAGTGTAGCTCCTTGAGCTCTCAGTGTAGTTCTCAGCCCCCTCAGGGCAGCACACACACCCCTCAATGATTCACCCAGCTCCAGACCTCCCCACGCAGTTGCTCTTCAGGCTCGCAGCCCTTTGCAGCCAAGCAACTCCCACCATGGAGCCAGCCTGCCTGGAGTAAAGGAGCTCTTCACCTGCTCTTGGGGTGCACAGGGGGGCATTCAGGGTGCAGAAAGCCTCCCTGATGTGGACAGGGTGGGTGAATGGTTGCCTGTGGGATATGTTGACTCAACTACCTCGTGTGTTTCAGCTGGGCTGAGGCACCTCGCAGATGTGGTGCCAGTCCCCTGAGGTCACTGGCTGCGCTGAGTGCCACTGGCTGAGGTCCATGGGCTGCCCCTCCTCTGGACCTGCCTCTGGCTGGGCAGCAGGGCTGGGCTGGCTGCGCTTGCGAGGTCCTTGGTCACTTGGTGTGCTGCAGAAGGAGCTGGGCTGAGCAGGCACCAGCTGAGTATCCCAGCCAAGCACCAGGGCTGCCCTGCCTGACTCTGCCACGTCCCAGCCTGTCCCACCATCACAGCAGCCCGAAGCAGTGGTGGGCCACCAAAAGCACAGCTGGGAGCTGTGGTTTCAATCAGGAGGGGAGCAGCACGATCCTGCTGGCCCCAGGCGGCCGGAGCCCACCCCAGCCTTTGGGAAGCACTGCTGCAGCTGCTTGCGTGGGAGGCTGAGCCACCAACCAGCTGACACCAGGCTCTGCCCTCCTGCACGGCAGAGGCATCCCCCTGAGCAGGATGGCCACCTTGGGAAGGGCAGCTCCAGAGGGCAGGACCATGCCCACAGCAGCCGGGCACCGTGGCTGGCAGCACCGAGCTCCCGTCGGGGCTCTGAGTCCAGTTCAGTCTCCTCCTCTTACTGGTTCTTATTAATTCATGCTCCTGGTCTGAGGCCTCCCAGATGTCCTCATGTCTCGTGCCAGCTCTCTAATCAAGTTGGCCTAATCCCAGCTGGGCAGGAGGTATCAGAAACAAGGTGCATGCACCGAGGGCCGTGGCCTGGCATCAGGTGCAGAGATACATGGCCTCCAACCCAGCCAAAGCAGGACTCAGATTTCACCCTCTTTCTGCTCACAGGGCTGCTTGCTTTTGGGCACAGGCATTGCAGATTATGCAGCAGACCAAGTCATTTTGACAGGTTGAGTACAGAGTGAAAATAGTCTCTCAGATTTTTTTTTCCCCTGGTCTACATGATATTTCCTGTGGATACTTTTGTCCTTCCAGAAGTCAAAAAAGGTACTAAAAACCAAAGTAAAATCCCGTCCCTACATTTTTAGTGTCTCTGGCTCAATATTTCAAGATACCTTTTCAACAAAACTACCAGAAGTGGAGATGCTGATCAGGTCTCCAACACCTCTCCATCACCTGTCCCGTCTGCTTGGACCCTGTGCTGATGCTCCATGGGGATGCAACCCCTGTTCCCAGTGCTCCTCATGGCTCTGCTGCTGCCCTGAACACCCTCAGCACGTGCTGTGCCTGAGGAGGCCCTGCTGGCCCCCTGATAGAAAGACCACAACTCCTTTTTTAATAATTTGACAGCATTTGGCTCTGCCAGGCTGTGGGCGTCCACGCAGACTCTGCCCCAAAAAGCTCAGCGGGTTTGGAATCCCCTTGGGAGCCAGCTGGGACGAGGCCAGCAGCCGTGGTGCTCCTGCCACTGCTGCCAGCCCAGGGCTGGGGATGTTGCAGGGCTCAGCAGCAGCTCATCCCTGGCATCTCAGCCTGCCCCAGGGCACTGCCCATCAGCCCGTCCCAGCACACCTCAGCAGCTCTCGAGAACAACACGTGTTCCTACAGTCGAAAGGCAAAAAGTCCTTGAACTTTCTGTCGGATTTCAAGGGGCGGAAAGCCCAGGAGATTATTGAGATCAATAGAGGATTTGGGTAGAACAGGACCCGTCATTGCCTCCTCCCTCTCCTCTGGCTCTCAGATCCTTGGCCACTGCTGGCCTGTCCCCATTAGCCATTGTTCCTATTCATTTTAGATGAAGGGGCTTTTGTTGTAGGAGCCTATGTGGGGTCACATCACCCCTTGGTTATCAATCTGTTTCACTCTCCTCTGTCCCATACTCCATCTCCCCAGTACAATGGGATGTTTTCTTCAGCAGCAGCTTCCTGACAGGCAGGGGTTCCCTTTCCCTTCAGACCTTATAATCACTCGTTAAGTTGCGCTAGCCTCGGGCTCCCGGTCCCTTTTCCACCACACTCCCAGTTTAACCCCTGATCCCATCTGCGCCACGGGTCACTGGGAAACGGGAAAACATACAGCCATGCCAGTGGGGCCAGCACGGGCTGTGCCTGCACAAAGCATCCAGGGAGGGAGCCTTCCCCTTTCCCAGCTGTCAGAAAGCACCTGGAAATATCAGATGGTGGGAGCAAAGCCTTCAGCTCTAGTTTGCCAAGGGGGCAGGAGATTTCGGTTGCTCAGTTTAAGGCTCTGCAGACTCTCGTGCCAAAGGTCTGTTCTGGTCTGTTTCTTCAGTGCCCCCCCCATGATGGGCATCCCAAATCAGCCCGTTTGGAGTAGGAAACTCTGCTGCTGGTGCTGCTGCTGCTGCTGCTGCTGCTGAAAGGAGGATTTTGGCACCAGCCATGCTGGGAGAAGAGCCCCACTCACCCTCAGCAGTAGCACCCACAATGACTCGAGCAGTGGAGCATCCCTGGGGGGAGGCAGGGGTGCAGCAAGCAATAAAACTGTAAATAGATAAAAGGAGAAAGGAACAACAGAGCGAGGTAAGGAGCGAGTGCAAACAGGACCACAGAGCAGAGCCTGCCAGGACCATCCCAGGGCTGAGCCCACGCCAGCAGCAGCACTGGTGCCAGGGTACTGTGAGTCATGGCCACGGTGCACGCTGAGGTGGCCACACTCCCCTCCACCCTGCCAGCCCTCTGGGGACAGTGACCAAATGCCCATGGGCCCACCCATGGCTTGGAGAGCTGCCCTGGACCCCCAGGGATCCAAGCACCCCTGCTGCTGCCAGGCTTTGGGAGAGGCACGCTGGGTCTGTGATGGGTGTAATGAAAGGCTCTGAGATGGGCAGACAGAAATTTAAGGGGAAAAGAAAGAGGCTGCACTGAAAATGTTAAGTCAGTTGTGAAAGAGACTGAGTAAAATGAAAAGGAACTTTTGCTCCAAGATCTCAGTCATTAAAAACCCCCTAAGTTATCCCTGAGAAGGGTTATTTTTGCAGCAGGGCTAAAAGAGATAAGATGTGTAAGTCCTCAGCACTTGATGTCATGATGTCAGCCACATAATTTTCTGGCTTTATAGTACAGCGCTCATCAAATGGTCTCTGTAGCAAGAAAAACTCATCCAAAAATAAGGCCCAAACCAGTCTGCTGCTAATAAAGAATCTCAGATTTGCAGCTGTACTAACAGAGTCCACAGCAGTACGGGTGAAACTATACACTATTTCCCTCTACTGCCCTTTCTGAAGAATTAAGACACCTTCCTTCTTGGAGAGCAGAACTAGTGGTGCCTTCAGCCCCAGGAGGCAGAAACCGTGAGTCAGGGTCTGTAAAAAAATCACAAGCTTGCCTTAAATATCGTAGGGCTCTTTTAAATATAGATATATTTAGCTTATTGCTTTCTAGACACCGAAACTTTTTTATATAGGCTCTGGTCATATTTTCCCTAGTCAGCTAGTGACTCTTTAAAGGAAAGTTGAGATTCACACCAGTATTTCCAGGAAAAATGCTGCAAACATAAGTCTTGCAATGCAATCCCAGCAGATACACACTCTATGCTCTTTCACACCAATTTCACTTCTCTTTTCTGTTTTTCTCCATTTGAAAAGACCTTTTTTTTTTTTTTTTTTCCAAACAGAAAGCGTAGCACTGTTCTAAGTGTCAAGGAAAAAAGTATCATAATGAGAATAATAAGAAGGGAAACCACTTTTGCCCTTCTGCAGGGCCCAGCCCAAAGCCCATTGATGTCGGCAAAGTCTTTTCATTGATTTCAATGAGCTGGATCAGAGCACAGAGTTAAAGAGGCATTTAGGTTCCTAATGATCTAAGCAGTTGCCTAGAGGTGTTGGGGGCCTAACCTCCTCACAGCGTTTTTTAAATCTACTTACCTGTTGGAGCACTGAAATACCTGAAACGCTACAGTATCTTGAAGTCACCAAACACACCAAGATCTAGTAGAATAATTCATTGCAAATAGCATTTGTTATTAATTTTGGTCTGTTTACTATTTGAAAACACATTTTTATTAGCCAGCCAGCTCTGCAGATGGCTGGTTATAATTCAATGCAATTTTTCTCCCCTCTTTTCATTGCATAATTTGTGGATACACCAGCTTTATTTCCAAGTAGCTGAAGTTTAATTCCTCAGCTAGGTCCACACCAAACAGAAGGGAAAAAAAAAAGACCTAAGTCAAGTGTTTCATGTGCAAGTTTGTTTAAAAATTCTATAATCTACGACAAACATTTCAAATTAAAAGGGCATTCCCACAGGCAATGAAATAACGAAGCCCTTAGAATCAGGCAGCCGAGGCATGAAGCTATTTCCACATTTTATGTACTCTCAAAGGAGAAGAGCAAATTCCAGCTGCAATATTGCGCTGTGTTTGTAGATATTTCTTACCAGCTGTGGGCCAGATCCTGCAGCCAGCCTAAGGGCAGTTTGTGCAAGTTAGAGGGGAAAAGTCGGATTTCGGGTGTTTCTGTGCTGTGTTCAGCGCAGAGCTCGGTGTAACTGAGCTGCGATGCTGCGAGTGTGTTTCACGCCCCTGTCAGTGGCTTCGCTGAGTTTAAGGGGGACTGTTCTTCCACGCAAAGGTATTTGTGTCAGACAGGGTGGATTATTTGGCATATCAGGGATTTGTTCTCAGTTCCGGTGGGGTTAGTTCAAAAACTCTGAGTGTACGGACAGGCAGGTGGACAGCGCGGTCAGCCAACCACCAGCGTCTGATCGCACAGCACATGCCGGACGGAAAAGTCCTGCGGAGTTCGGCTGCCAAAAGAGGCTGTCCCCGGGCAGCGGGGTGTCCCACTGGGGCTGGAGAGCAGTCAGCACCGACAGAAAGGCTAACGCAGATCTCCTCCCTGCCCTCCGCGACAGCCTCTGGGGCACCCCCGCACCTCCCGGCACAGCCCCCGGGGCATTCCTGCATCCGTCTACCTCCGGGACAACCTCCCGGCCATCCACGTAGCCCCTGGGACTGCCTCCCGGGGGTTCCCGGGAACATTCCCCAGAACATCCCCGCATCCTCCGGGACAGCTTCCCGGACCCTCCCGCTCCCCCCATCAGCGCTCGGCAGCGGTTTCCCAGCGGGGTCCGCCCGCCCCGGCGCTGGCGCGG
>VZRS01004690.1:64155-87571 GCA_013398055.1 Ifrita kowaldi
TCTTTGCAAAACCTGTGGCTGACCCCTGACTCTCAGCCGAGCCACCCCGCAGCCCCGCCTGCCTCCCCATCGCATCGCCACCTCCCGCAGCTCCCAGCCCTTAGAAGCCACTTTCCTGTAGTCAGTGTGGACAAAACCCTCCGCCCCTATTTCCCACGTAAATATTTCAGCATCCCGGTAATGACTAACCAAAAATGTCAGTTCCAGGAGCACACCCCGCACGCTCACCTTGCCTAGGAAATACTAGCAAAAGGTAGACGGGGTGGTTCTTTCAATGAATCAGTGTTTTGTTGAACAAGCCAGTAAATGTTACAGCCAAGAGGGTTCTCACTGGAGTTGTTTAGGTCTTTTTTTGTTGTGCGTTTTAGAGTTGGTGGTGGAGCGTCTTTCCGGCAGATTCCTATGGGAGGGCTTGGTTAGGGTGAGAGTGAAACTGCTGCCTTGCGAAGTGTGTCTTGTGTTTGTGGCTGTCTTGAATGAACGAGCAAACAGGAGAGGGTTTGGGGTACCCCTGGAGCTTGTTTTACTTTCGCGTTAAGCCCAGCTATTAGGAGAGAGAAGAGGATTTTGGCTCGGCTTGTGGTGACAGTATTGAAATGTGGAGTAGGGTAGTACTGACAGTCCGAGTGTTTATGTAAAAGTCTTTAACACGTGGAAGGGATGAGCTTCCCTGTGTATCTGCCAATGTCAGAAACACGCTGGGTTTCTGCAGGCTGCAAAGTGTGGGTTCTCTGAGAAGAAAGATTTCCTTTTGTGTGGGCTGAAGCTGTCTACAAAATTATATTTTTAGTCTGCGCTTATCCAGTTTCCACATGCTGACCCTGTAGCAGAAAGGAAACGTTAAAAATGAATCTGAAAAACCTCAAGAACTCTAATCAAGTCTTGACTTTGAAAAATAAACACATGGCTGTGGGGTGGCATCTACTGAAATTTATGGTGGATATGCAGAAAAGCTCATTTATCAAAGATGCTCTCGAAGCTTTGAGGAGCAGATGGCAGTGGGATAGACCTGCTTCTGGAAGCAGTCCCTGAGCGAGGAGTGCAGACCTAGACAGAGGAGGAGCCACAGGCATTTAGGCATAGTACAGTCCTTGGTGTCGGGGATTTAATTTTCCAGAGGTTTGGTCTCGATCTTGCAGCTCTTATTCATTGGACGTGCTGTCCCGTGCGCTGTTTGTGTAATCATTATGTTTTAGCACTTGGCACATGAGCTCTCCCATTAACTGCTGCAGTTTGTTTGTTCTGGTATTTGATGTACTGAGTTTCTT
This sequence comes from Ifrita kowaldi, assembly GCA_013398055.1. Classification (NCBI taxonomy): domain Eukaryota; kingdom Metazoa; phylum Chordata; class Aves; order Passeriformes; family Cinclosomatidae; genus Ifrita; species Ifrita kowaldi. The sequence goes on from VZRS01004690.1 coordinate 65,424, forward strand.
TTTTTTTTNTTTTTTTTTTTTTTTTTTTCTTTTCCTTTTTTTTTCATTTTTTTTATTAGCCCTATGGAGGCTGAGGTACAGTGAATTCTTTGTATGGGATTATTCCTTTGAGACCTAATCTTGCTGGCTTTGCTTGTATGAGTAATCTTTGCTAACACACGGAGTCCCGGCGGATGGCAGAGCTGTGGTGCCAGCATAGCTGGTCACCAGTGACCAGCCTGTTACAAATACCCATTAAAAAACCCTACCTGTCTCTCCCCATGGCTCGTTGTAATCTTTGACGAGGGTTCAGTGCTGGGGAAATGGCCAGATGTTTGCCAGAGGTCCCGATTCCTTATCTTTGGCATCACAGGCTTAGGTTTCATGTGCGCTGCTGTTTCCCAGCAGTCAGACTAAACAGCGTCATTACAAGGTATAAACACTTGGGTTTGTTTTCGGCGCCCACAGGAAGCCGGCACAGGCAGCCGGTGCCCTGGCCCAGGGAACAAAAAGCTGGTGGCTGTTGCAGAAATTGAAGAGACAGCCGGCTTTTGTAGCTGGTGCTGTTGTCACTGGAGCACGGAGATGGGCTGCCACAAGGACGCTGCGCCAGGCAGGGTGGCTGTGGGGTTTTGGGCATGAGGAGAGCCCTGGAAACAAAAGAGGGTGGGGGAACAGGCTGAGCTGTGGCTGCAGCAGTGGGATGATGCTCCCGGAGCAGCCAGTCAGAGGTACCTGTGGAGGCAGTGGTTCATGAGGCACGGGCTTGGTGACATGCAGGTCACCTGCTGGGGTGCCTCACAGTGCAGGGAAACATCACCCAGTAAATCAAACCGAGTTATGGTGTAGCTCTCACCGCCCGAGCTGTGCCTGGGTGAGGGACAGCTGTCCCCCCACGAGGAGCTGACTTTGTAAAAACCGTCTGTGGGATTTAATTTGGTGAGTGTGACACCTCCGTGTGGGCCCGTGTGTGGGCTGCATATCAGGGGAGTTGTGTGCGAAAAGGAGCTTTTCCTGTTTTGGGTTTGAGTCCCCTCGACCAGTGGGGACAAAAGGAGGGAGGGGACAGCCCACAATGCTCGCATTGACTTCAGTGCTGAGATCGCTGCTCCAGCCCTGAACAAGGCTATTGAGCTAACAGAGTTCAATAGCAGGTGAGCATGGGCTCTGATAGAGTTCAAATGCCATCCCCCACCCGGCTGTATAGCCCGGGGAAAACTCCCAAGAATAGGGGCTGAGCCAGTCATGTAAAAAAAAAAAGCCAGGATTAAAAGAAAATATCTGTGTTTGCGGGTGATACTGCGAATCTGGCTCTTTCCCTCTGATCTTTTGTTAGTCTCGCGCTGATTGAGCTGCCTGTTGGAATGCCATTATACTGTCAGTCACCCCAGGAACATTTATTTCATATGTTTTAATCTCTCTGCCTCTGCAGCTCCAATGCCACTTTCACTAGAGTGAAGCCAAGTTAATGTCATTAGATTACATCTGATCCAGGGGAAGATGAAAGATAATTCAAAGTTACTCCGTCAGGTTGGGAGTTTAAGTATCTTCCTCAATGCTTCCAGAGCTGGGGAGTTCTGACTCCTAATTAATGTCCTCTCGGGAATTTTATCCAAGGCTTTTTTTTTCCCCTTGCTTCTTTGTAATCTAGGCAACCACTGAGATTTCTGAGTCAAAGGGAACAGAGAAATCTCAGTTGCTGAAGAGGCCTGGGATGGAGGAAAAGGAAGATTGTTGGGAGGGGACAAGCTCACAGCAGCTGTGAGCAGCTGCATCCCACCTCGTGCTGTGTCCCATCCTCTGTGCCTCAAATCAGGGTGTAATCAGAGCCCTGGGGATGGGGGAGTCAGGCTGCTCCTGCCGCAGGGGTTTTGAGGTCGTCGTAATCCAGCCGTGTATTCTGTGAGCAAGTGAGTGTGGGAGGGAGGGGGGGAGTGCCGGTGTGGGGGGCAGGAGTGTGTGGATGGTGTTGGGGGGACATCAGAGCAGTGAATACAATTTATAGAAGGTGGAGCAGGACCAGGTGGCCTTCAGGAGGAAAGACCTTGTTGCAAACTCCCCTGTGTGAGGGAGATGCTGTAGCAGTAATTGCCTTTAAGTGATCCTCTCCCCACCTTTCTTCAGCCGTCCTTGCTGCTCCTGCAAGGAACACCAGCTCTTTGCCTGTGTTCAGGGTGTGCCCAGCACAGAACATGGCTTGTGTTACTGGACACTGAGTTTAAACCAGTTCGGCCATTCCACTCCCTGCTGCATGCCTGCCTGCATGTAGGAAGGTCTGGCTTAGCAGTTCCTTCTCCTTGTCCTGGGAACATCTCATCTCCCAAACACGTTTGAATTACTCATAGCATCAAGCACAGCCTACAGCAGTTTCTCTGGAGATTGCAGCCTTGGACAACCCCATGCTGAAGAGGATCAAGGTCCTTGTTTATTTATTAGCTGTGTAATCAAACACCTCCTGTACTGAGCCCGCAGGGCCAGGTACTGTATAAAAAGGGAACAAAAAGTGGTCTTGGCCCCAGAGTGCAGGTAATTCACTGTAAACAACAGGTGGAGATGGGCTGAGCCTGGCACAGACAGCGGAGGGTGCGTGTGTTGGTTGGGCAGTGTGGGTCTCCTGGGCAAGGAGTCCCTGGAGGTGGAGGATGAGGTGGCTGAGGGGACCTTTCTTTGATGGGGAAAAGCAAGGGGGAAAAGGAGCTGGAAATGCTGGAGAAATCAGGGCTGGAGTCATTGAGTCTGTATAAGACAGCACCTGGTTCTAGTGCTCACATGTGTTGCTGCTGCCTTTGTGTGCAGTCTGGACTTGGATACTCCAAGGAATTTCAGCAGAGATCTGAAGCAGTCTGGGAGTCGGCACCTGGCTGCTGGGGAGATGTCTTGGTGTGCCTCAGTTTGGCCATGTGTGAAGGGGAAGGGAAGTCACTGCCTGGTCCTGCAGGGATGGAACTAGCAGGGCTGTGATGTGACACCTCTCTCCAACACAGACACGAGGAGTTATATGGACTCTGATGGGCTGTGCTGTGTGTTAAATAACACCCAAAGCAGGTGAACCCCACCTGAGCTGCTGGCAGAGCAGGGGTGGCCTTCACACAGCTTTGACTGGCTGTCCTCTTGCACCTGGATGGACTATCCTGGGCTGGCACTGTACAGACACACACTCCTTGCATCATCTCCCTGCAAAGAACTGGGGCTGGGATCTTCCCCCTCTTACTCCTTAAATAGGGTTATTGGTTTTTTGATGGTTCTTTCAAGCATTTTGTGTCTCTACATATCCCTTCTGTTTGCTGTTAATGGAGAAGTTCATACCTGAGTTTGTATCTGTTCCTGATGTTGGAGTGAGCTCCTGAGCTGGCATACTGGGAGAAGTCAACCACATTCCTGTCAGAAAGCATCAAAATAAATACTTAAGGTTTTATTGGACTCTTCTTTCCAGATGCTGTGGTCTGCACAGGGATAAACTGGGGAGGTTCAGAAGTCTGTAGACCCATCCTCCTCTTCAGTACTGCTTCACACCCCGATCCTGGAGAGAACAGCACCTTTCTCACCCACCTTTTGGCTCTGCCTTGGCCCGAGATGTTTGGAAGTGGAGCTCACCTGGTCCTGCCTGCTGGTGCTGAGCAATTGTGAAAATATGGCCTTGGCTGTCCAAGATGTAAAATTCTCAGAGCCAGCTCTCGTGGAGAGCAGCTCAAAGCTCCTGCTGGCTGGGGTGAGAGCTCATTTATGGCAAAATTGGGATAAACTTTTAGAGAAGCAGCAGATTCACCTGCTTTAACCACTAGGGTTGGATTTTGTGAGTCTCCGTCTCTGCACGTAGCCTGTCCTGCTGCCGTGGCTCTGCTGCCCTTGGGGGGACTCCTGGGAGTCATTACATCGAGTCTGGGGTCCAGGGCTGTGCTCTCGCCACACCATCACCACCAGGATGTCTTTCCCACAGCCCAGCTTGGATTTCACCCTGACCTTTTGAAGTTTATAATAGGAGCAGTTAGGTCTGGGGAGGGGGAAGGGAGCTGGTGCGTTTCCAAAGAGTTCGGAGCAAACAACCGGTGATCGGAAAACCTGAGAATAACCCCCCATGAGCCCCCTCTGTGACGCAGGCATTGAGACTCCTGAGCTGCTAATTATGCCTTTTTTCCCCTGGAGAATTCTGAGGTAACCCAAACTGCTTTCACAGGGAAACAGCAGATGCTGGCGAGGGGCAGCAGGGGCGGGTGTTGTGGCCATAAATCTTCGCAAATTCTCATTACATGCAGGTATTATGGGAGGGAAGTGAATTAGGCTGCAGTTGAATTTTTGTTGCTGGGGTTGGATACCGGGGACTTACCCTGTTACAAAGCCCCAAGTGGGGCAGTGGGGGTGTCCATGCAAGGTCTGGGGCCATCCCAGGCGCCGTGACAGTGGCTGGTGTTTCTGCCTTCCTCCTGCATCACCCACCTCCTGGGGAAATTCACTTTTCCATGGTTTGGAGTTAAACATGTTCAGTTCCAAACCGCGCCCACCTGAGCCCTGTGCCAGGAGCTACGTGAGCAGGATGGTGCCCGCAGTGAGAGTATAAATAGACTTGCTCGAGGAAGTGAATTATTCCTGGCATTTCTTCCATTGAATAATGTGATTCTGCAGGAGGAAATCTTTCAGCAGAAGAAATCGCTGGTTCCCTCCGTGCGTGGCAAGACCATCCTTCTTGCTTCCTGGAAGTGAGGAGCTGCGTTATGCACTCTTTCTGTTGCAACACCATCTGTTGCAGAGATATGATGTTCCCTTTTCGAACTCCCCCCAGGCTGCTGGGTATGTCTCTGGTGGGAGATAGAGGAGGAACTTCTCGTTGCTGCCCCAGGGGAGCTTTGGAAGCCTCGTGTGGTTGTTTTCCCCGTGGCCGAGCAGCTGTGCCCGAGCATCACGTGAGAAAATCCCACTGGGGCGATTCCAGGCATCTGGGCACCTTTCTGGCACCAGCCCCTGCAGTTCATGGATGCCAGCACAGCAGCTCCAGCGGGATGGGATCCTGCCTGGCTCCCAGCTCTACCCCTTGACTCCAGTTGCTGAGCGCAGGTGGTGGCTGCGAGCTGGGATATTAACAGCGGGATCACTTCTTCCCACAACCACCCTTCCCACATCGTCCCCTGGGGAGAGGTGTTCAGGCTCACGTGCAACATCATGATGGGAAGCTGGCTGTTTGTTTATTTATTTAATTATTTATTTCTCTCTCTAGTGGGGTCTTTTTCTTTTGCTAAAAATTCCTAAAAGCCAGGCTGGTTTGTTCTGCCATTGCCCTTTGGAAGAGGGCTCCCTCCCATAAACCATGCTCTCAGGGGAAGCCTTTTATGGAAAATCACCAGATCAATAGTTTTGCCTTCTGTGGTTTTCCATGTGTGGCTCTGTGTCCTCTTGCACTGCTGAACTCTGCTGTGTGAATGTGAATATTTGCCCATAAATGTTTGCCTGGTATTCAGCATTCTTGTACTTGTGTGGCAAAGGTTGTTACTGCCTTCATCACCTCTCAGGGAGGATAAAAACACAAAAGGCAAATCCCATTGCCTGCAGCAAGCAGAGCACAGGCAGTGACATGCAGAGCTGGGCCAGAGGAGCGTAGTGTGGCGTTGACAGCTGGCACAGCCACCTCCTGTGCAGGGCTTGGGGAGCCCTGGCTTCTCCTGAGTGTTCATTCCATGGGTCCAGAAGCCTCTGGGAGGAGATTTCATGGGGTGGTTACGAAGGCAGCGGCCGTCCCTCCTACCCCTCTCGTGTCTCCATCTGTGCTACCAGCAACAGGTTGGAAAGAAGCAGAATTAGAGACTTTCTCAAACAGTGTGAGATTAAGTTGTGAAACTGGCTGCCAAAGGAGGTTTTTAGATAAAAGAGTCTAAAAAGGGCTCTGGAAGCGCTTGGCAAAGAACAATGCATCAGGAGCTGCTGAGCGTGATGGACCAGAAGCAAAGTCCAGCTGAGGGAGCTGCCAAGTCTCATCTGGGAGGGACCCAGGGGTCTGTCCCTGCTGCTGGCACAGGAATTAGCTTGTGGATCACCACGGGGTCACCCAGGGAGGCTCATCTTCCCATAACTATTACTGGGGGAGTTATGGTTGGTGTTTTTTGGTTAAAACTCCAGCTGGTGTACAGGGATGAATTTTCCAGTTGGCATCACGTGGCTGGTGGGTGGCAGCGAAGAAGGGAGCACTGCACTTTGCACCATGGTCTGGGTAATTTGGGTAGAAATGACCATCAAACTCCTGCTCCCTGTCAGCTCTTGTGCTGCTGCCTGGAGTTCATTGGCCCAGCTGCTCTGCCCCGTGCAAACCTGCCTGGGCTTAAGGGCTGCCAGAGGTTTCTGGGAAAGCACAAAAAACCCCCAAAACAGTGCATGAGTGGGTGTGAATGGCTGGGAGTCAATGTGTGTTCCACAAAACACTCAGTGTTTCTTGTCCAGCTGCTCAGATGGACCCTCCTTAGGAGCAGAGATGGGATTTTGTTGGGCACTTGCGGAGAGAGAGGTCCAGGGGACAGCATGGGCATTGCCGTGGCCTGGACAGCATGGTCTGTGTCATGTCCAGGGCAGCTGAGGAGGCTTTGGGACACACTCAGCTGGCTGGTGGTGAGCAAGGGCCTGATGAACTCGCAAAACACTGAGCTGGTTGCTAAAGGTGCAGCTGGGAGGGCTGGGACTGGGTTTGCTGCAGCCAGTGAGCACCACGATCTGTCCCTCCAGCATTGCCCTCCCCAGCTTGTGTTTGCTCTGATGCAGAAGGTGCCCAGAGGCGAGGACTTGGGAGTCACATCGGGTTGAAATCTTGTTTCTGCATGCCCGGGGTGTGATCCCCGCTCAGCCCAGCGCAGGCCCCCAGCGCTCAGCCCCAGAGCTGCCTTTGCCACGGGTCGCGGTGCTGCTCCGCCTGCTCCTGGCCCTGCCACCCTCCCTCCCCGCACCGGCACATCCTCTGGAACGGCCTCTGAAAGGCTTTAGTGGGACATGCAAGCAGTCAGAGAGGCCGAGACAGGGGCAGGACTCCCCATCCTGACCCAGATGCAGCGCACGGCCGTTAATTGAGTTTGACCACTGCCAGCGCCCCGGGTCGGGGTCAGCCCTGGGCGGCACTGCCTGCCCCGGCGCCGGAGCTGCTTTGTTTGGTGTTGGACAGGTTGAGCTCTGCCCTGCCCGTGCAGGGGGTCGTGGCCCCCCTGTGACATCCTGGGGACCCGCTGTCCCCACAGCACCGTGCGGCGGGGTCAGCGAGATGAGCTGAGCTGAGCTGCGCCTTTCGAGGGGGCTGCGCTGTGGGGTTTGCAGCTTCATCTGCTCGAGCCTTCCTAACTGCACTCGAGGTTGTTTGGCCGAGTTACAGCGAACCACAGGGTCGCAGCTGATGCCTGGGTGTGTCCCCGTTCTTGGTGCTCCCATCCCGGGCTGTTCAGGGGGCTTTAAGAGAGTAAATAGCTTTCTGCTATTCGGGGGGGCTTTAAGTGAGTAAAATCCAGCATTCGTTGCCCTCCCTTGCAGCCTGCCCCCAAAAAAGGGGGTGGGAGGAGGAAATTGGTGCTTCCTCATTACCTCCTGCCTCTTCCGGACCGTGGGGCAGTGCAGCATCTCACTGGAGCCGGGCACCAGCATCGCCCACAGTTTCCTGCAGCAGGAGGAGCCGTGGACTTGATTTATCCTCCGGGACCCACGACTGCTCCCAAGCCAAATGTAGAACCTCTAGATACTTTGGTGTATGAGAAATATGCTATCACAGCACTGGAATTTTAAAATATTATTTATTTTTGGACAATATAGTAATCTCCCCAGCATGTGCTGCTGCTGCTGCTGCTTTCTCAGCAATGTCCCAGCCCTGCTCTCACTCGGAAGCTGCCTGGGCTCAGTCGTGTTATAGCCCTGAGAAGGTAGATGGGAAAGACATCAGGGGTGGTGTCTGCAAAGAAAGAATGTGGGTGTGTTTCCTCTGGAGTAAATCTGTCTTAAAATTGTGGTTGACTCTGGATTTTAAGCCCTGAAAGCAGCGTTTGGTTTTGTTGGTCAAACAGAGCAGCTGGTGTGAGCCCACACCAGCGTGAAGGAGCCCAAGGTGGGGTGACCTGCAGAGCTGTGCTCAACCCTGGCTGCTCCCAGGGCTTTCTTGGCCATCACCCCCTGGGGACACGTGGGGGTGAGTGGGCTGGAGGGGTCTGGACCCAGACCCGTGGGTCAGAGAGGCCCAGTTATTTCCTGGTGTTATTTCTGCTGGATGGGAGGAGGATAAGCCAGCACGGCAGACACAGATCTACCTGCACCCCCAGCTTTGGAGCAAAGCAAGGGCAGGGACAATGGGGACATCCCCCAAGCCCTGCCCACACTTTCTGCAGAAGGACTTTCAGGCACAAGCCCATGGGTCACCCTGACACTGCTGGCTCTGCCACGGGCCCTTCCCTCAGCAAAGATTTCCAGGAATGCCATCCGTAACATCTCCCACCAGGCAAATCATGGCCATCATATGGTTAGGGAAAAATTGGATTTACCCTGTAATCTAATCAATGTTAAATAACAGTAATTCTAACTCCGAGCTCCGTGTTTAAAGTGCTGTTGGTCTCTGGGGTTCATTGGAGTTATTTAATCTAATGAAATCCCCATTACTGTCTCATGAGGGTGCACCATGGGGGTGTCTTTCCTAGGAAGAAAAGCAATGGTTAAAGAATTGGCAGCCAGGGACAAATACCCAGTAGGGGAAAGGGGCTGAGTGCAGTAGGGTGAGGGTTTCACCTGGCAGGAACTCAGAGCTGCACCGTTCCAATGGTGGCTGCCATAGCTCAGGACGTGGTGGTGGTGGTGAGCACATACCCAGGTTCCTCCCTCACCTCCCTGGGCAGGCTGTACCACACCGGTGCCACCTTTTCCCTTTTCCTGGCCCAGACAGGAGTTAGGTCTCTTAAACCATCTCAGTACTCCACCCAACATCACACTTGCTGTGCCTCCTGCAGTGGGTTGTTCTCAGCACTGGCTCTCCCTGTGCTGGTCCTGGCTGTGTTGGCTGCGGGGCTTTCACAGAATCAGACAATCAATGGTTTGGGTTGGAAGGGACCTTACAGACCATCTTATTCCAAGCCCCCTGCCATGGGCAGGGACACCTTCTACTAGCCCATGTTGCTCCAAGCCCCCTCCAACCTGACCTAGAACACTTCCAGGGATTTAAGATGGTTTCCCCCAAACCTGCTGTACTTTGTCCATTTGCACTGAGCAATTTTTCCTAATCTGCTTGTTTAGAGGGAGATAGGACCTCTTCCAGGTCACATTGCCCACGCTGGCTTTGTGACAATCTCTAAGCCTTCAGTCGATGACATCACAGCAGAGTCAAGCCGAGCCTATTGCACCAGTTGCTTTCCTACATGCTGAGCTTATTGTATTCAAATATCTTGGAATTGTATCAGCAGAAGGCAGGGACTCTGCTGCTGTCAAATACCAGCAGGGCAGCATCCTGTGTGCCGGGGGAGTGTTCCTTCCCCTGTAGTGCCTGCTCCACTTTCCCATTATTACTTCTTTAATAAGACTGATACTTACTCTGCATCGCTCATTTGCTGCTAAAATTGGAACCATTAGAGCAGTAAGTGACAATTACCTTTTGAGCAGCGTGGGGTAGGAGCCCAGCATGGTGCTGCCCCAAAGGAGGGGGATCAAACCTGCCTTTTGGGAGTGAATTCCTGTCTCAGACTGGACCAGCTTTCTAGGGACAGTTGGGATGACTGTCGGGGTGTCCTCTAGAGGAAAGATTGCACCCATAGGTGCTGGGAGAGGACACATTTGGCTCAATGTCTGTGGATGATGAGGATGAGGGGTTGTGGCTCCGTGCTGCTGAGTTATCTTGGGACATGCTCTGAGCTGCCCATCCCCAGGGAGCAGCTTCTTTCCTCGAAACCATCTCCGTGCTGAAAAAAAAAAAAATGAAAAAGGAGCATGTCTGGTAATTTAATCATGTTAAGTGCTCCTAAAATCACGTCTGCCCTGCACAGCAGCATGCCAGAGGTCTCTGGAGGAGCAGATGTGGCAGGACCTGCAGGGTTAGGTGCAGAGAGATGGGGCAAAGGAGGGATTTCTGGAGGAAGGAGGGCGAGACATGCCCCGTCCTTCGTGACCACAGCCCGGCGAGCACTGCAGGACACCAGCCCTTGCCCGCTGAGAGGTGGCACTCTGTCCTCACGGGTGAGCCTGGCAGGGTCCCCTCGGGTGGCGTGGGAGCACGGGGCAGGCTGGGTGTGCTAACGAGGAGGTCGGGAGCCGCCGGTCCCCGCGGGCAGCGCCCGGCGACAGCCGGGATGTCTGTGTTCATTATGCACATCCCTTTCACGCCGCCTTCATTATTCGCCTGCTATCTAGTGTCATTAAGATATCAAGTTCATTTAGGTACATCCACATTGGCAGTTTAATTATGTCTGGGTACTACTCTGTATTTTATTCATGGACTATCTGGGGGCGGTTGTCAAACACAAGACCGGGAGATAAAGGTTGGGTGGCTGCAGAATGCTAATGTCCTGCTGGTTCCCTTTTGACAAATACACATGCCAGTTATTACCAAACTGATTATTTCGTTCATTAACACCACATACATCAGCTCCCTTCAGCCGGTATTATTGTATACATTCATCTTTTCATAAACAATTACCTGACAAAGTTGAGGAAGGCAAGTATTGGGGAATTAATGCTCTGCTGGGAAGTTGCTGCTGTGGGTTGGTAACAAGGTGCTGGGGGTGTGTGGAACGCTCCGTTAGCGTGATGGCTTCATTAATCAAATTAGGGACAATAGCATGTCACATGTGTGCCATGTTTCCCAAGAAGCCCTTTGCATTCTGCCGGGGGCTCAGCGGATGGGGCTCCCTGACCAGTGCGTGGTGATGAGGTGCAGGAAATGAAATCCAAGGGAGCCAGGGGGAAGGCTTGGGAAGCAGCCAGATCATGCTCTGCATTTCTCATTATTCTTATTTTTAGTAGTATTATTGTCATTGTTGTGATGAGGAATATTTGCATGAAAACAGGTTCTTTGTTTATTGTTTCAGTCTTTTTTCCAGCTTCCTCATACTGTTTTTTTAGAGCTGGAACCCTCTGCAATAGGATTAGAAGTGGTGGTAGGAATGATTAGGACATCATGAGCATGTAACCAGCTGGGGAACAAAGCCCCTGCTGTGCCTTCTTTCTACAGTTTTTGACTGTAAAACGCTGGTGACAGAAAAAAAGAGCAGCAGGGAGATGTGAGCAGTGAAGAGCAACCAAAGTCATGAAATAAGTGATTCCCGCAGCTTTCTTAGAGATGGTGGTGAGACCCACCAGGAAGGACTGGGGATGCTGCTTTCCCAGATGGAGATGATTCAAGAGCATGCGCCAGCTCGTTATGTCCAGCACAATCAGACCTGGAGCTGCTCCCAGCGATCCCCTTGAACACACAGCCCACGTGGTGTCGGTGTGGTGTCTTTCTTCAAACACTCTGTACCCCCAAGTGTTTCCCCAGGCAGACTCGCTGCCTCCGATGTGGAGATGGAGCAGCTGCAGGAGGCCACCAATAGAGCCGGAATCAATTCAGCTTTTCACTCCAACAGACACGCTCGGAAAGTAATGCTTCAGGGGTCGCACCGCTGCACTGCTCCAGCGCAGGATTTGCAAACTAAATAAAGGATCTGAGTGAGTTTTAAGTGCCTAACTCCCTTAGGCCCCTTTGGAAAAAACCCCACTGGAATAACTAAGAAGCTTTCACTGTGCGTTTGCAGAAACATTAATCCTCCTTGCTATGTCAAAGTCTCTTTGATCCCACTTCAAAATCTTCATCTCCAGGGGTCCTGTCTGGGCTTTCCAAAGTGGCTCAAGAGCAGAAGTCCTGGGCTCCCAAGACTCAGAACCCTTTTCCAAATCCCTCCGTGGCTCTCCAGGTTGGAATGGAGAGATCACACCATGCCAGGGGTCCCAGTGGTGCCACTTCCCTGCGAGGTGAGACCCCACCACGGGGTGATGGATTTGAAATCCCTGCTGCTGTAAAGAGTATCAGCATGGGCTTTGCCAGTTCTTCCTGTGTTTCCTTACGTATTCCCAGGGAAGTGTGATGGGAGAGGAAGCACACTCAGGCTGGGTTTTCTCTTTGGGATGCTGAGAAGTGAATGGTGAAGGAGGGTTGGTTTTGCTAAGCAGGGCAGCCCTGGAAAAGGAGAGGCTGGGAGTCATCTTCAGGAGCTGATCTGAAGCCTCCAGCCCACTCCAGTTCAGTGCTGAGCGAGGAAGAGGAGTGTTTATTGACCTGATCCAAATGACTCAGGTTGATTTATGAACCTGAGGTCACTAATTGGGGTTTTTATATCCATCCATATTCTGGAGAACACTTCATTCTTTCTTTCTTTTTTCTTTTTTGTTTTCCTTTTCACATCACTGAGTTGTATTCACTCTGAACAGCCTTGGTGTCACACTAATAATGCCCAAGCCTCGGCCTCCACATCCCTTCCCTGGGACATGAAGGTGAGCGTGGCACAAACCTGCAGCCCAGCCAGAGCTGAGCTGGCTGCTGTGTCATTTACTCATGAAATTTAGATCTGCTGCAGACTAAAACTTCCTGAAATATGTCAGATGACTCCGATACTGGACTAGACAGTGATGCATTCCCTGGGAGAAGGTGGAAGTGCTGAGCACAGGGAAGGGCTCTTGCTGCATAATCTTGTGAGTAGGGGCTAAACTGCCTGCCTGGACTGTGGGGCTGGAGAGACCAGAGTCCATCTCTGCGCATCTTCCTCAGCACTGGCTCTTGCCTTGCCCAGAACTTGCAAAGTAGGCCAGGAAGAGTCTTTTTAAGCTTTTTGTTTTCTGGAGACTTCTGCCCTCTTTGCACTTGACTGCTTTGCTCCAGGAATGAAAGTACGGAGCCCTTTCCCAGCCATTAAAGTTTCATTTAGCAAAAGGACAAAGAATTGGCACAGGAAGGATGAAGAACCACTGCAAGAGTAAACTTGTGTGACTCTTTATATTTTAGATCATAGCCTGAGGTCAGGCTCCCTCTTTTGTAACACAGACTGAGGGTTTTTTGGCCGTGCAGCAGGAGGAGATGTGTAGTGATACATAAAGAAGTCACTTCTCAGCATAATTGAAGGAACAACCTCTGTTCTCAGCAGTGAGGTCCTTTGAGGTGTCTGGGTCTTCCATAAAACTCTCTGCACGCACAGACACACACACACAGATATACACACACCGCCTCCAGCAGTACAGGGCATGTCACAGGAATTTCCAGAGCTTTTTAATAATCTCTGTTGAACTGTTTAGGACTCCACAGCAGTATCTTGGAGGACAGATCCTTTTACCTCTGCAGATAAGGGAGAAAATCCATCTCCTTGCTCCCAAAACCCCAGCAGCCAGTTCATAATCTCCAGAGATGCAAGTGTGTCCAGAACTCTGCAGGTGTGGCTGTACAGACCAGTGGGTCCCAGCCTGCTGCACCCCCTGTCTGTTTCCAATATTATTTCCCTACCTCCAGCTCCAGCTGATTTAATTTGGCCAGTTTAGTCCCTGCACTCACTAGGTCCTGATTTTCAGTCTCTGAGATGTGGTGGCATTTCTTCAGAGGGAAGGAGAATGGAGTGGAAAAATCCTGCTTTTTCACTGATCACCTCCGTTTAGTGGTTTTTTTCTGTGTCCTTCCAATTTTCAGACAACATTTTATTCCCCTCTATGTTGCCTGCAGCTTCTCAACCACCACCCCTCTCTCCAGCTCCAGTTCCCATCCTAACTCCTCTCCCACCCTTCTCTGGTTCCGTGGGAGGAGCACATGCACTGCCGTGAGTGTGCGTGGCTGCACCTGCACCTGGGAAAAACGAGGCAGCCGTGGAAAATGAGCAAATTGCATTATATATTGCAGGCAACAGCGCAGCTCCCAGGGGACAGAGATAATACAGTGAGAGACAAAGGAACAATAAACTTTGCTGGCCTGAGCCCTCACCTGATTGTGGCCTTTCTGAAATTATTCCTGACTTCTTCTGCCTGAGCGGTGAATTGAGCCCCAGAGCTGATAAGGGATCAGGATGTGGGCAGGAGCATCCCCCAGCACCAGGGATGGGGATTATTTATGGCTGTGATTTTTGTGGTTTGTCTGTCTGGGTGACTTTGTCCAGAGAACTGATGGTTTGGGTTCCCACTTAGTTACTGGTGGGGGCAGATATGCCATTGGCAGTGGGAGGGAAGCAGTGGAGATTCTCCCTGAGTTTTGGGTCAGAAAGAGGCGTTGGGATGAACCTGCTGGCATCAGCCACGCAGGGTTTGTGTCCCCAGGCCACACCTGAGTTAGGGGTGCTGGCAGGACACAACGGGGCTGGCCATCCATGGGTTTGCAGGACACTGAGCTGTCCCTGTGATGGGGATGGCTTTCCTCAGCAGCCTGGGTGGTGAGAAGCTGTACAAACCAAAGCTCCACCAGCTTTTGGAAAAATCCCATCTGGGATGTTTGCCTGGGGACTCCCCAAGGTCTCTCTACAGAGACAGCCAAGGCTTTGAGATACGCTTTGAACTCCTCTCTCCTCTCCTCTTTCCTTTTGATCTTTTTCTTTCCCTCTCTCCCATCTTTCTTTCTCTCTTCTGCCTTTGCTGTCTGTCTTGTCTTTCCACCTTTCTGAGACGTAAGCAAATTCCAGGAAGGCATCAGTTGTCTTTAACACCCAAAGGAAAAATCGAAGGGAAGGGTTCAATTACTTGCATGAAAAATGAGTCTCCTAACGGAGCTCTATCCATTTGCTAGTTGTGCTTGTTTTAAAACTGAATTATGGAGACTGCACATTTTTCCAGAGACAAATGCATTAATTTTTCTGAAAAACAGACAAGAGAGAAGCAGAGGGAAAATAAGATAATAAGAGTTTCCGCTGTGATTTATATGCCTTTGTGAGAAATAATGGGGGCAGGCAGCAGCGTGCTCCCGCAGCCGGGAGGAAGGGGCAGGGGGGTGGCAGGGACGACTGCAAGGAAAACTGCCAGAAGTCCAAGTATGATTGTTGGTTTTAGATGATATAAGATCACTTTATGTCTCTGACTGGCTTGAAAAATCTCTCTTTCTCTCTCTCTCTATATACACATATAAAATATAGACCATATGATGCACTTAAAGCCAGCACAGACTATAGTGTTTATACAGGAAAGGATTGTGTTTCTGGCCGACCTCTCCCCAGCCCTCCTCCTTCTGACGAAGGATAAACTGGGACCTTTAGAAAACAAAGTGGTGGCTGCAATTTTTAACAGATTTGCTCTTGTATATATTTATACAGGGCAGGGGAGCCCTTCCCCAGGGCCGTCTGCCTGTGCCTGTGGGCAGAAACCAGGGGGTTGAGTTTATTTTTTTTTTTTATCTGTTCACTTTGGTTTGATTTATATGGTAAAAGAGATATTTTTATTATAGTGCATAGTAAATTGGGTTTCTTTATTGCTCATGAGAGCTGTTTTCCAAAATTGGACTATTTATATAGTACACTGATTGCGATGTATTTCTGATCTTGATGTCTAACTGTGGGGAATAAAAAAAATTACACTGAATCAGATGTTTTTTAAGAAAACCTGCAGCTTCTTTTGAAATAAGATGAAGTGGGTAGGTTTCTCTCGAGATGATGATGTGGCACTCAGCAGCTCCCAGGAAATCATCTTGGCTTGGTGACTAAAGGCTTTCAGTGGGAACTGGAGGCTCTGGAAGGTTTTGAAGTGGTTTTGCGGTTCGTCCATCGCTGTAATCCACAGGAAACACATCCGGGAGGCCAAAGGCCACCAGGGCTGTGGTACCTACACTGGTGTTTCTCTCCAATTATAGGAATGATTCAATGAATGAATTCCCAGTCGGTTTCCCAGCAGAAAATCCTGCAGCCTTCAGATGGATGAGAGAGCAGAGGGGAGCTGGAAGTGATGCTTTAAAGCAAAACTTAAATCTGTTCCAGGGCAGATGGTTAATTGTGCAGTGCCATTTATTTGCCTAATGCAAATCATGTCCCGTTTGCCCACGGCACCAGGAGAACCAGATTCCTGTTTGTTTTGCTGAAAGCTGAGATTTCATGGAGTATTCTGCAGCTCCCACGTGAGCCTCCTGTTTGTGGTCCCAGGGAAGGATGATTTGCACCGGGGACAAACGGTGGCTCCCATGGAAAGGGGCTGGGATGGGGATAAACTGCCAAAGCCCTGTTGGTTTGCAGGATTCAACCTCTCATCCCCACGGCTCCAGACCTGAGAAGGTGCTTTAGCATCCTCTTCTCCCATTCCCAAACCAGGCACCAGGAAGGGTCTGTGGGCATGGATTCCTCCTGCCTTGGGCCAGGAGAGTGTTTCTCAGGGAACTTCCCAACTTCCCAAAAGGGCCTAATTGAAGCCTGTAGAGATTTTTCACAGATTCATGGCTTTTCAAAGGAGAAATTTGCATATTAATAAGGAGCTGTTCAGACTGATTGGCTTAATGTGTTTGGGGTAAGTATAATTAAATGTCAAGGGAAATATATCATGAAGTAATGAAGCTGGAGTTAATTTATCAAAAACCGAATCCTAAGGAGGGAGACAGTTCCAATAACAAACAGTTCTTTAACCTCCCTCCTTAAGATGATTTGCTTAGTCAGGGCTGAAATGTGTGGTCTCGGAGATCCTTGAGTGAGAGAGACGTGAGATGGTTTTTGGTTTGGGGGTGGAGGTTTTTCCATATTCTCCCTATTGCAGACCCTTCTGTCCTGGCTGAGCCCATCAAGAAGGTTCCCCTGGGTCCAGGTCAGGGAAGGGACAGTCCTGGTCCCTCCAAGACCGGCAGCAGCACCTGGGAGGATGTCTGGGAGGTTGTACCCATGTGAGACTTCAGGGGTGCCCTTAGGGAGGAAGAATGAGATTGGGATTTATTTGTATCAGGTGCTGGGCCATTTGTACCCATTTTTGTTTCTCATCCCTCAGTCTTTAAACTTTAGAACATGTGCCATCTCCTGCTCTGTTCACATGCTGGCTGGGCATAAACCCCAGCCCACAGGCACGTCTTTAAAACAAACACAAATTGCAATGCAGGTGCCGAAACTGGATGGTTTAAGGTCGTAATTGAGGAAGTTGAGGTCCAGGCTGAAGGCCGTGCTGATCCCTGTCAAGGCTGTGACTCCTGGCATCCTTCTGTGTGATGGAAAGAGCTTGTGAGCTCCCTCTCCATGGTGCAGACATGCAGTGGACAAACAGGCAAGGATTTCCCAGCAAAACTCTGCTTTAGGTGAGTGCTGGGTTCATGGGATTCATGTCCAGCCATGTCCTCTGCTTCCTCTTCCAGCAGTGACTGACCCTCGTGCGTGGTGGGATGGCAAAAGGGAGCTCTTGGCTTGCGCTTGCGAGGGAGAAGGGCAGGGTGCGAGGGTGTGAAAGGATCTTGGCCATTGCCTCGGCTGCAAAATCCTCCTTTGGCACAGGATGGCACAGAGGGGAGTCAGCAGGTTGTAGAGTGATGACAGAATCAGTCACAGGATGGTTTGGGTTGGNATGGCCTCCTGGACTCGCTCCTCCAGCAGCTCCACGTCCTTGTGCTGTTGGGGACCCCAGAGCTGGAGGCAGCTCTGCAGGTGGGGTTGCCCTGAGCAGAGCAGGCTCCCTGGACCTGCTGCTCACGTGCTGGGGGTGCAGCCCAGGACACGGATGGTTTCTGGGCTGCAGATGCTGAGTCATGTCGGCCTCTCATCCCTCAGTGACAGTGGCATCTGTAGAAGAGAGCACGAGTGTCTATTTTCATTAAGAGGTGCCACAGTTACAATAAAGCAGCACCAAAAAGCCAACAGAGCCAACCACCAGAAGCCTGAATTTACCCAAGCAAATCCAGCTGGGAAATACAGAATCACTTTTCATTTGGGAACTACGCTGAAAATATGATGAAATCACTGTGAGTCTGATTTTCTCCCTTGTGAGGATCAGCTGGTGCGGCAAGAATTCAGCAGATGGCTCATGCCTCATGTGTGGGGCTCTGCCCACTGCTGGGGTTAAGCTGTCACTGGGACAGGTACATGGTTCTGGAGAGACCAGAGGTGATGAGTTTTGGGTCCAGGTCTGATGGGGACAGGCGGAGTTTGTCCTTCCCAGGGCATGACGTGCCCCACTCACTGGAGCTGCTGGGAGGGCTGTGAGAGGAGCTTAAAGGGCTAAAGAGCTCATGGCCAGCCCAAGGGGGAAGCTCTGCAGAGGTGGCTGATGAACCCAGCCCCAACCCTGGTAGAGAAAGATCCTTTAGAAGATGCCTGGTGATGTCTCCGTTCCCGTACTAAGGATGGACAGATGTTGAAGGGGCTGTGACCAAGAGCCCTGGGGCTCTTCCTCTGTTCCTGGTAGGCAGAGGGCTAGGATTTACCAGCAATTAGCCATTGGAAAGAAAACAACTATGAAACGCCCCTTTTCCAAACCCCAGCTGGTCAGCCCAGAGGAGGTGGTGGTGCCACCTGTGATTGCCTCAGCTCTGATGAGTTTCTTGTTCCAGCAGAGAAAATCAATGGCTTGCACAGCTAATGACATCAGGGAGTTTCTGCTTGTCAATAGCACTTAGGCACGGGAGGTCTCCAGTTGTGCTTTCCAGCACATTGGATTTTTGGGGACCTCTTGGCACGCTTTCCTCTCCCAGACTGGTCACGGGATGCTGGGACATTGGGATCACTGCTCAGCACGAGGACCCAGGAGGCCCCTGGGCACCTGCCTGAACACGGCGCTCCCCACTACCTGCTGCGCTCAAAGCAGCAGCTCAGCCCGTCAATAATTAATCACAGCAATTAGACAGAGGGTTTGCGTGCTGTAATTAGCTCTGATCTGCTCCATCTCCGTCCCTGGGAGGGCAGCGAGGCAGGAGCTGAGCACGGGAGGCACAGCAGGGCTGGTGAGCAGAACTCCCCTCTTTGCGTGCAGATGCTCCCCTCGCTGTGCAGCCCCGGGAGTGACATGAGGGGGAGCTGACACCAGGTCACGCTGTGCGTGCTCTGTGGGGTCTCCTGGGAGGGACCTCACTGCACTGGGCACAGGAACCATGCCACGGTGGCAGGACAGGCACCTCAGCACGTCCCGTGGAAGCAAATAACCCAGGGATCATTCCCTGCTTGTGGAAATGGACATCTGCCAGACACCTTTCTGACCACAGCCAAGGGAAAGAACCATGAGTATTTCAGCAGGTGACATGCTCATCCTGCATGCTTTGCAGTGCTTCCATGGGGATGGAAGAGCAGAGACCCAAGTTCCAAGGCCCCTGACTTTGCTGCAGTTGTTTGGTGAGGGTGCAGTGTCCTCTGAGAGATGACAGCTGTGTCATAGATCCCTCCAATAACACCACGAGTTCCCTGAGCGCTACCTTTATGCAGAGAGAATGCCTCTACAGCAGGATGGGTAAGGATAGGAGGGACCCAGGGCTCCTTGTCCTCTCCTAGGACTATTCCTGCCTCGTATTTTGCTCCAAGATCTGCTTAATCCATCCTCATTAAAATCAGTGGCAAGGGTGTCCTTTTGCTATTAATGCCAGGTGGATTTGACTTTACATCCAGCAACACTATGAGTGATTTTCTTTTTTCCTTGCAGACCTCTCTGATCTTTTGCCCCTCTCCTTTCAGCTTCCTCAGTCTCACAGCTTTCCTTGGAGGTTTTTTTTTTTTAGTTTTTCTCAGTTTCCTGAAATGCATCTTTCCGTGTATTGATTTCACCTGAGATCTAAAGGAAGGCAGGGCAGGAGGCTCAGCTCACTCCGATGTACACTCACAGCTCATCAAAGCAAATACAGAGCCTTGTTAGAGCTGCTGGGGCAGCACAGCCCCTGGGCTTAGCTGGCCTCATGGGAGGGAGGAATTAATCTCTTTAGGCAGCATTTTTGAATTTATATATACACACACACTCCTGGTTACATCAAGTTATCACTCTTGCTAGAGCATCTTTCTTTTCAATCATCTCCTGAACAGGCTGTAATGGTACTTCTGGGAGTGTGGGCTGGAGGTGGGGGAAGGGGAGTGCTTGTCAGAGCGAGTTTTGGGTTTTTTATAAATTCCTGTTGCAGAGTCACTACTTAAAATGATTTGGAAGAAAAAGAGAGATGGTGGGGGAAGAAGAAGACAAGTTGCTGGTGGCAGCAGCAGCCCAGGGAGCAACACACACCTCTCTGGGGGTGTGAGGTTGCACCAAGCCACAATGCTGGCTGTGCCTCAGTTTCTCTGTCCTCCTTGTTTGATAGCTTCATGATGGAGAAAGCTCCGTGTTTCCTCCGGGAGTGCCAGCTCTGTCACATGCCTGTCACCACGGTGTCTGGCTCCTTCCCGGAGACAGAAATCCTGGCACTGTTTCTGGGGAGAAGTCAGAGATGAAATAAGGCCCCTCAGACAGTTCATTTTCCCTCTCTCCCTGTCTAGAGGGTCCCTGTGACCCTGTGTTGCATTTCTGGGAGCAGATTTGGCCCTTCCTTACCAGAAGGACTTTTCCAGGGGATCCAAGGTCCTCCAGCTGATCGCAGAGCTGTCGGGCTTTTTCAGAAAGAGCAGCATTTCTTTGCTGAGAGTTTTCCCTGCAGTGACCCCTTCAGTGGCACTTCCTTAAAAACAGCACTTGCCACCACCACAGACTTCCTTTCCCACCACTGCTGCACATCCAAATCCCAGCCAGACCCTGGACATTGCTCGGGAGGAAAATCAAGCTGCAGCAAACCTGCTGAGCAGGGGAAAACTAACAGAGGGCAGATTTTCCCTTTGCAGTTTGCTTTAAAGTGTTTGTTATCACATCCATTGACAGCTCATCCCGAGCCATGAGAGCAGGGAGGGTCCTTGGGTGCTCTAACACCCCCCAGGGGTTTTTCTTTGTGTGTATCTCACTGGTTGGACCAGTACCTCGGTACTTTTGGCCCTCGCAGCATCAGGTGATGTCGAATTCCACTGCGGAATTGTGTGTCTGCTCAGCAAACACCACACTTGTTGTCAGCGGTGATTCCCTTTGTCTCCACGTCCTTCAGGATGCAGGAGAGTTCTTTCATGCTCCCCAACTTGCTTGTTCTCCAGCCTGAATGTCCTAAATTCTTGGAGTTTCCCCCCCACAGAAACCCTCAGCAAAGATCTGGCTTCTCTTGGGCCAGGTCTTTGCTCAGCCTCTCTGCGATGCGGCTGCAGAGGGAATTGCTTTAGGAAGGGCCATTCCTTGCTCTCTCGTTTGTAATGCAACAGCCTGGGGTTTGGTTATTATTGCTGGTTTTAGCTGCTGTTGGCTTTTCGTTGTTGCTTTTTTGATAGATGTGTTCAATTTTGCTGGCATATTGCACAGGTTTGCAAACCAGATGTTGCCACTGCAGGATGTTTGCAGTGAGGCGGGCGGGGAGCAGTTCGTCTCACAGACGGGGTCAAAGCCAAGGGCTCAGGGTGTGGGGGGCTGCAGCTGCCATGAGAACTGCTGGTGGCATGGTGGGGATCCTCACCAGCTCTGCAGCCCCCCCCCATCCATCTCCCATTCCCCCTGGGGAAGACGGGACCTGTAGCAAATCACGCCCAATCCTGTCCTAGGAGGGCTCAGAACTCTCAGCATGGACCCTGGCCCGAGCCCCAGGCCCCTTCCCACTTCCATCTAGGAGAGCTTCCCAAAACAGCCGGTGTGTGGGATGTCTTAGGGTGAAAGAAGGAAATTGCTGAGGTCAGGGCGCTGATGTTGCACATTTTTATGTGGCATCAACTTGCTGCCTCCTTGGAAATACCAAAAAAACAAAGTCTTGCATCCTGGCCCTTGAAATTTCCTCTGTCCTACAGGAAGGGAGTGTTGCTGCTCCAGGAATTCACTGTTGTTCCAGGGAATTTAAGCCTCTGTGCAGGAAACCCCAATGCGGGCAGGGAGGAATTTAAAGGGATGGGGCATTAGGATGGCTGAGATGTGCTGTGTTCCTCCCGTTGCAGGAAGGGAGGTGGGATCCCATCAAGAGGGCAGGCCTTGAACAGGCAAAATGAATTCTAATTCCAGGTGAATGGGCAGTGAAAGGAGGTGGGAAATCGAGGACAAGGTCAGGTGTTTGCAGGATCAGAGCTTTATGACGAGAAATGCAAGGAGGGAAGGGCTGGGCCGGAGGCTCAGGACCATCCTGCCCCTGATTCCCAGGACATCCCCAGAGCACTGCCCACATCCAGCTCCCCAAGCCTGCCCGGGGGCTTTTGGCACTAACATGTCCCTCGTTCCCCCTCTGGCAGGGACCTGATGCCCAGGACGCTGGAGGGGCAGATCACCATGGA
>VZRS01004691.1:0-276855 GCA_013398055.1 Ifrita kowaldi
GCAAAGCTCCCTCCTAGCAATGTCTAAGCCATTGACCATAACATTTTCTGTCTCCTGCAATCAGTGAAAGCGGATTGTGTCTGCCAAGATGTGCGTTTTAAGTGAACCTTTTCTACCAGATACACTGGATGTCCTGACTCTAAAGAAACAGTCTCTAAGTCAACAGTTTATAAAGGAACTTAACAAGGTCTAAAGAGAGTTCTGTAATTAGATGTTGAGATAAGGAAGAAAGGCATGAAATTATTGTATGTCCCACAGTCTAACAGATAAATTTATATAACATCGACTGCAACAACAAAAATAATAGCTATTATTATTATTATTATTATTATTATTATTATTTACAGTGTTTTATTATATTTACAGAGTTGTAAATTTTTGGGCTCCAAAGAAAATCAGGAAAGTGATTTAATTGCAGCAGGGAAAGTCAAAGTCATGATGTTTCTCATATGATAATATCAGCTCTGTGCAGCTGCTTGAAAAATTTGCATGTAATATCAAGAAAAGAACATCTGCTGCTCAGTATGCAGCAGACCACCAAAGCTGCCGTAGAGAAGAGGTGGGAGGAACGGATGGATAGGAATTAGATCATGATAAGCAAAACAAGAAGTGGCATCCCACTGAATGGCACGACCTCTATTATCACTTTCTAAGTCATTTACTCCCACTTCTCAACCTGGAACTAGTGTTTGTGTGATGGAGGTAGCTGCCAAAGGCAGGTTAACCTGATAGTAAATTTGCTAACATGGGATAATGTTTGTGGAATGAATGTTTTCCAGAACACGCAAAATACATACTTTCAAAGTAACAAAATCCTTGATATGAACTTGTGAGCACATTGCCATTCACCATCTTCCTACAGGTACAGAGCTAACTTGGGGAAGCAAGGAGATAAAAGACTGTGTCAGATACAAGTGTGGAAAATGATACCAGAATAAATGTATAAGGATCTGCTTGTGACTAATCTCATATAATGGGAGAGATGAGAGTTAGATGTATAGAAAGCTATTGCTTCAGGCATGATTTTTACTGTCATAAGGGCCTTGTTTTTATTTCTGTTCAGCTCAGTAAAGTCTTTCTCTTTTAATGGCTCACTACACTGAACAGCAAGAAATTACAGGATGGAGTTCTCAAATGAAGTTGCTACCTGCACAATGCAAAGAAAACCATGTGGGTTTTCCTCTCTGAGTATCTTGGTAATTCAGAAATTCAGTATTAAGTATATGTAAAATACTATTTAAAATTTGCGGAGTTTATTTCATATATAGGCATAGACTGTTAGGAAACCTTTCTTTCTAAGAGTGATCATAAACTATTTGGTTTTATTTCCATTATTTTCACAGGCTTATGTTACTTGTCTTTCTCTAACCTTCTATACCATCCATTTTAAAGAAAAGTACTATTTCGGATCATTTCAGGAACCCTTTCATAATGCAGTGCTGCTCGAAAGATGTTTTAAGATGGGCTATATTTGGGTTGAGAGGAGCCCAATTATCTAATAATCTAATAATAATTTAAAAATCTGTGCTACCATCTGTGCAAAAGCCCTGACAGAGGCTCTACTTCAGTACAGTATGGCTTGCTTAAAACATTAATTGGTGTCTTTAGTGGGCAGATGTTTTTTCTAGTTTTTTACTATCAGAACAATCTTTCTTCTCAATATTATATGCACAGAGGTCCATTTCTGGGAAAGAAAGGTAACTAAGAGAGTATTGCTGTTATAAAAAGTCATTGTACTTGCTATGTGCAACAATTCTGATTAATGGATTCTGTAAAACAGAGGGAACTGATTTTTTAGTATAATCTGGGGAATTTTGTGAGGTACAACATTATGAAATGCCAAGTGTGGTTATTAGTCACAGAGGGATCTAAGACTTGCTTATTTAATCAGTGAACAGAAATATTAAAAAAAAAATGGTGTAATTTTGTGAGTCACTACCACTGAGCTATTTTTTGCAGAAATTATTTTCTGATTTTGAGCAAGGAGCAAAGCTGTTCAAAACCTGTTCTCTCTTCTGTCACACACCTGTGAGCCCCTGGAGTACAAACTTATGTGCAGTTATGGTGCTAGCCCAATGTAAACATAGATGCAGATCATTTTAGTGTTTCAGCTTAATCTAGAAATAACAGCTGCGTAATGCCATGGATTTATATAAATATAAACGCCATTCTAGTTACACATAAATAAAATCTACAGTCTGAAAACTGCAATTCATTTTGCCTTCAGAGCCTGAGGAATAAATGGTAAGTAACATGAACAGAAAAGGAGGAATGAGACCCTGCGGATGCTGCCTTATGCAGCTCCACCACCTGCCCAGTTACAGACAACTTTTGCTTGGCCAGCTGGAGTTACTTTTGTTCAGAAAGCTTCTGTCAAGTATTACTTCTCTTGGTATTCTCTTAGTTTTAATGGCCTGGCGATTGGGTTGGGAGGAAGGTAAGCGAAGGGGAAAAGAAAAGAAAGGAAAAAAATAACTATGTTGTTAAGAAAAGACATTTTGGTTTCCTCTATGCATGGTACATAAAATAAAGAAGTTAGTAGGGTTTTCTCCCCTTTCTGTCCTTCCAACTGTGGAAAAAATGTAGGATACAATACTTGGTTACCTATCAGGACTCAGGCAGCAAGGAAGATTCAGGAGACACGTATACACAGAAACAGAATGGAACTGAAACACGCACAAATAAATATTTACTGGTAAACATTGTATGTCAGGGACTTTCTTTAAACCTCAGACTGAAATCTGAAATACTCTCCATTGCTGCACCAAATACCCATAAAACATAAAAGCAAGGCTTTTTAGCAATCTTCTGGAGCATCCTGTTGTGTAATGACTTCTAGATATTTATTTAAAAACACTTTGGAAGAGAGTTTATATATGAGACACCTTTCAAAGTTATGTCAAGTAAGAGACTTCTGATAGGCAGCTTCTCATTAATATTTGCCTCTTGTGAGTCATAATTCATTTTGTCACAGACTATAGTGGTAGTACTTTGCTTTTATTAACATGATAGCTTTGTTGACTATTCAATGTTTGGAGCCATTGCGTAGCAAGGGTCACTTTGTGCCTCCTCTGTCACCACGACCTTCAGATTATCGCTTCACTTTCCACTTCAGTCTAACACCCTGCTTTCATTTATTTGATGGTTCCATGGTTCAATAGCACTTAGAGAGATGTTGACAGCAAATGGAAAAGTTTGAAGATACTCTTGTTTAAAATGAGACTCTCTATACCTGTTATATACCAAATTTATTTTCTTTCTCTTTTCAAATTAATGACAGTTACTTAAAATGATACCTTTGGTTTTGTTCTTCAACAATTACTATTTTTTGCTTTTTCCTTCCCCCCGTCCTTCCCCCCTGCCCCACCATCCCCTGCCCCTCACGTCTGTGCAAGGGGTTCACCTCTTAGCCTATACAGAGGTCAATCAGTCTTTCTACTAGAAGTTAGTATATCCAGCTTTGGGAAGAAAAGCATAATATCTTCCAAAGAGTTGTAACTGCAGTGTACTCTGCTCACTGCAGCTGACATGAGACCACAGCCCAGGGAAGGGAACACTATGAGATTCTCTGTGTCATGACAGTCCTGAGCTGCTCTTCCATCCTATAGAAGTAGGAGCTATTTCTTCTCATCTGTCCTGAAGCAGCCTCTGTGGTAGGATGACAAATACATACTCCGGGACTCAAGGAAACAAATTTAGCTTCCAGATGGGATGTTGACTCACGGAAATGTTCTCACATTCATGGGGATAATGGGGACACAGAAATACACCTACGTGGACTGCACAGTTTAACAGGAATGTAGAATCTTGCTGGAACTGAGTCTGGTGCTGTATTTTTGCTTGAATGAAGTAATTGTAACACACAAGTAGCTCTTCAGTATTTCCCTTACTTCTTTAGACATATATTTCACTACTCTTTGTTCTGAAATATATGCATCGCAGAATGTCATCCTTTATCTTTTAAATTAAATTGTAAGTATTTATGATGTGATGTCCCTTGAGAAATAAGACACAACATGGAACATTTTTACACCTTTGGGAATATTTGGATACTTCCCCTCAGTTTCATTTGATGACAATATATGATGTTTTAGTCAAAATTACTATGTGTTTAACCTTTGTGTTACCCACAGTTAAGCACTCCAGTAATGAAGAAATCAAATGGTGTTAATGCTTGCTGTCCAGTTTGATTGTGACTGTTGTTTTCTTGACAGTCTTGGAAGTACTGCCTAAGCCATCTCTTCTCACATTCCTTAAGGGTGTTTCAACCCCCTTCAGTAAGGGAAAAAAGCAGGGCACTCAAGTGAATTTATTTTATTAAATGTTTTTAATGACCTTCATGTATTAAATCAAGTGAGTTTCATGTGATCTGGCTTTGCTTGATCTGTCATTAGCATTGGGCATACTGGATCAGGCACAGAAGATGCTCTTGCAGTGCCTAGTACTTTGACTGTCATCAGTATTTGATGTCCAGGGGAGTGCACTCCTGTTGTGTCATGTGTTTCTGAACATGCATGTCAGGTGATTGACTCAGGTAGGAGAGGGCAGTTGGATGTTACATTTATTGTCTCATTGTTTGCTGTTGTAATTTTAATACTTTTTACCAGCCTGTTCATGCATTTGTTCATTCCTATGGCTTATGTTATCGCTTATACACAGATGACTTATAGATCCACAATTCCTGTTGGTGTTCCCAGACTTTGCCTTTGTATTTCTCTGCCTGCATCATCCCCATAACTGGATGCATACTAATCTTTTATTACAAACAAAGAAGTCAAAAAGGATTCTTTTTAATCCTGTTGTGTACGTTTTCTGCTCATAAGTACTTCATGTCTTAAATATTGCTTCTCTTTCCCTACGCTACAATACTGTTTGAGAGTTTTAAAATGTTCATTATAATTTATTGTATAATTAACGCCTTGCAGATCAAAACTAGACCTTTTTTTTCTCATGGATTGTATGGTTTGTTTCTTTTAATGCAGCTCTTCAGGTATTTTAATTTTGGTTTTATTGTTTATAGTACAGATCAAAAAAATCCCTGAAACAACTGGTCCCGGGTCTCTGCAAGTCAGGCCGAGCACAAGTTATGTTATAAGACTACCACTTCTCAGTCCAGTGACCTAAATTTTAGATTACAGCAAACACAAAAGCAACTGCCTGCTTTTTACCATGCACAGTCACATTTATATGATTTGACTTCTTTTTGTAGACTTGCCCAGAATATCAATTCTGTTTATAAATTGTGTCTACTCTTTTTCTTTCCTAAATTGTAGGAGCTATAAATATAGTAAGAACCATTTTTGAACTGCTTTTTTATCTCTGGTATCTTCTATATTAGATCTTGCTGACTTTTAACAGCATCATTTGTCAACTTGCAATATACTTTCAGTTTTGATTTAAACTTTTATCTTCAGTTAATTTTTTCAGAATATCTATCCTTTTGTTACATGCTATTTGTCATTTAATTTTTGGTTTGGCACGTGTTCTTTTTATTCAATATATGCTTCATGTTACAAATATTTAAATTACTTAATAAGGCATAGTCAGAGATTGATAACACAGCTGTCATTATTGCTTTACCTTTTTGGCAGTTATGTGGATTGGATTGTAATTTTTTGCTAATGTCATTCTTATGCCCTTATAAAATACCATGTTTAATTTATTTGCAGAAAGTTTTCAGCATGACAGCTCTAAATACATACCATTATTACAACATTAATGGTTTCTTATCTATAAGGAACTACCCCTTCTGATGTTTCTATAACTAGTATGTTGACATTCATTAAGAGTGGCTAATCTTGTGCTACAATTATAGTGAAGGAAGCATCAGCATGCTTCTTGTGTTGAGCTAGAGAACCAGACTCGGGACGAAAGGTGGAAACTCAACAGGGAAAGCAAGGAGATGGTTAAAAGTTTGGCATAGTTTGAGGGAATTCCTGTACACTCACAGGTCAGATGTAGACTTACAGTTCAGACTGAAAATCAGAAGGTCTTTGGAAGAGATAGCATCCAATATGGGGAGCAAGTGAGATAAGATGCTACCAGGGGGAAAGGCTTTATTGCTGCATGGGCTAAGTAGCAATATAATTCCCTCCACTATTGCCAGAAATTCTTGTGGGACTGGACTTTTTCAGATTGACAGTTGTAGCATGGATGCACAAAGTTAACTTGTGCCTAAGCTTTTGTCACGGCTTGAAAAGTAAATAATTCAGCTGGTGAGTAAGTGGACTGAAGGTATATAAGTGAACCTTGTTTGCACACTGTCAGCAAAAACCCCTCGATTTCTCATGGTAAAGATCTGTAAATTTTTTAAAACTCTTTGGCTTGATCTATATTCTCTATGATTCAGTGGGTGTGGTACAGCTGAGTTGCTGGGGGGTGGGATGTGGCAAAGGGACCAGCCAGGAAAGGATGTTTGTCAGACAAAATTGTTTCTTTTTGTTGTATTCAAGCTGCATGTGATGACAGACCAAACCATTCTTGTAGAAGCTGAGAAGCTGTGGATGTTTTATTCCAGTTCCTCTTGTAACTGTTGTGTGTGGCTACCCCTCTCACTCTCTTCTCACCCAGGCAATACAAATGGTTTTTGCACAGGAACTATTCAATTCCTGTGAATTACGCGCTTGGCTTCTTGAGGTTGTGTGTAGTCAGACTTACCCACTGGCAGGAAATGTAATAAAAAGTGCAAGGTTTGTGCAGCCACCAGAAACTTCAGGGAGAGGCCTGTTGTTTGTAACTGCCTGGAGCAGCATGCTAGGGATGCGTGACACAGTGCTCCACAGTTGTTTTGATAGGTGTGCTTGAACACATGAAGAACATGCTACTGCTTTCTTCTTGGGCTTCCAAAAGAATAATAGTGCCACTGTATGTTAATTTCTAACATCCCACTACAAATACTGCTGGAAAATAGATATTAAATCATCAAAACATTAGATGCTAACAGCATGACAAGTGCTTTTAGCTGTCCTCGGGGTTTATGAAAGACAAGATTGCCTCATCACTGTAGCTTGTGGCCGAGGAACCCATATGGGATGGTCTGGAGTAATGAACAGGCAGAACTGGAATACAGTTTGGTGAGTCTGCTTGGAACAGAAGACTGAAAACAAAAGTATCAACAGAGAGGAGAAGGAGCCTTGGGCTCAAGGAGCAGTGTCCTGTGCTCTCTGTAACCACTCAGGGATTTCTAGAGACACCGACAGGCTTCAGCTTGTGACTGAGGTGTGTGCTGGAGCCTGGCTTGTGGGATACCTATGCCTAATTCCCAAGAGTGGTTTCATGAAGAACCACCAATTGGCCTTTTTTCCAAAGCTGTAGCTTGTAATCAACAGTTTGCACCCAAAAATAATTTTTCGTCACATAATGTGTACCTACTCTTCTATCAGAAAATCCTGGTATTAGCCACAGGTGGGCTTTTTATAAATTAAAGTTTTTTAATATTGATTTCACAAAAAGGTTTTTAATTACTTTGTGTTTTATTTGCATTCGTTTTCTCTTCACTTTTGATAATAATTTTAAGCTTTGTGTCCCAGAAACGTATAAACATTAACATGCACAAATATTAGCAAGAAGAAAACAGACATTCAAAGCAGATATTCAGAGAATTTCACTATCCACTTCTTTCTAACACATTAGATTTTTTTTCTGACCAAATCCATGGTGGTCTCAAGGCTTATCTTTTTTTTCTCTCATCTTGCTTCTCATCCAAGCAATATTCTTAAAGTTCTTCTTAAGCTGATAATACTACTACAGACAGAGTAACTGGTTTTTATGTGTTCTCA
This sequence comes from Ifrita kowaldi, assembly GCA_013398055.1. NCBI lineage: Eukaryota > Metazoa > Chordata > Aves > Passeriformes > Cinclosomatidae > Ifrita > Ifrita kowaldi. Next base: position 7,779 of record VZRS01004691.1, read on the forward strand.
TTTTATTTTCCCCTTTCTTAAATACAGATTGATTATTCTGTATTCGTAAATACCAACTCACTTTGATAGATTCATTAAATCCTTTTCTCATGTGCTATGTTTCTTTATTTCGTGTCTGTACTGGCAGCTTGGATTTCCCAACCGAAGGAATTTCAGTGCTTAGGATTTTTTGCATTCCTTTAGATGTTACAATTTCCGTTTACGATTTTCAATCCTAATATGATGAATAATATTCTTATTTCCTTTTTTTTTTTCTTCCGTTTCTCTGTTGTTAAGTACTAATGTTCTTAATGAACACAGAAGCAGTATTTTTATTTGGGGACTACAACTAAATTGACTTTGGCTGAATGTCAGTGGAAATCAAGTTTCTTTCTTCATTTTTCATCTTTCCCTTTTATGGCTTAAGAAACTTTTGCTGTTTATTAAATCTTCCTCCAGAATTACAGCTCATCTTCAATTCTAATAAATCTTGGTTTATTTGTGATTTCCAAAATGTATGCTTGTTTTTATTCTGCTTTTGGAAATACTTTTATATCCTTCTGCTGTTGATGACTTTCCCTTCATATTTTGTCGTGTTGCCCAACCTGGAAATTCCAAGTAAGTTTTTTATCTTTGCCTTGAAAAATCTCTGCTATCTGCTGTAGTGGAGGACTTGAACTCTTTAATCTCACTATCTTTTCTTGCTAGTTACCCAAGCCTGTCCTTTTGAAACTTAAAAAAAATCCCTTAGCCCAGTGTTATTTCGCCAAGTCATCCTGCAGTAAAATCGCTCAATTATTAGATTTTTATCATGTTACTCTATCAGATAAAATTTATCATTGTTTTACCATATAGAACTGTAAATATCCCTAAGTCAAAGCAAAGCCTTCTCCTGCATTTGTGACTTCCTTGTCCCTACCAGCTGTCCTGTTAAGTGTTTCAATATTAGTAGATGTTAAGAATAGCTTTGACTCTGCAGCCTTTATTGGCAGAGGTGAGGTCACATGTAAGTGCATATTTCCAGCGTTTCTCCATTTTGCATTGTTACAGAGATAGCTCCTCTATTAAAACATAAATCTTTAGATCGGAACCCTTGGATATCTAACTGTAAAACATCATACTTTCTAGTGTTGATCTTTTAAACAAACAAACAGACAAAAAGTCAGAACATCCCTATCCCCCACCCCCCTCAAAAAAAAAGAAAAAAAAAGAAAGGTAAAGACATTTGACATGATTTTGTTAAGATAACAGTATGGGAATGAACTAACACATCTAAAAGGAGTTCATAGATAAGGTTCATGGTTCTCAATGTCCTTTACAATGTTTGAAATGCAAATCAAAATTTGAATTTTGGAATCAGTGATGCCTTGGAGAAACAGACAAAAATTATTGTTGATTTACAAAGTATAATTTGATATTGAGTGTATTATAAGGCATACAGGGAGAAGTAATGTGTCACATTATGGTACACACTATTAGCCATGAGCTGCTAGTCTCTGTCCATATCTTAGACAGGCATTACCTGTTGCAGAATTGCGCTGTAACACCTCCCACATTGAAAATACTGGGGTTTTTCTTTTCTTTGTATGATGTGTTTAGAATGTTATTTTTCTATGGTGAAAGATTAAAAATACCCGAAACCAAACACCAAAAAATCCCAAAATGAGCTTTGCATTTTTGACAAAAATATTGTCAGTGGAAGAGAATAATGACTTGTCACTCAGCAATTTTGGAGAGTTCTGTAGAGAAAGAAATGAATTACTTTAATGGTGTTTTTTCCCAACTGCAACACTTTCCATGGGGCTTTTCTGATTTATCTAACATGTTCATCCATTCCATCTCCCTCAGTTATGACATTTTGCAGAACAATTAAAATGTTTAAGGAACATTAACAACTATTAGAAGCGTGGAGTGCAGGCTGTGGGAAGCATGATAGCACCAGTCATTTTATCATCAGTGAAAGTTTACATTGTTATAAGGAAATCGTAGTAGTTTTTACCTGCTTATCTCTGTAGCGTGGGCCACTAAAATTTAAGAAATTAGTTTTTATTTCAGAACAGGAGATGAGGACCATATTTTCTGCCCATAGGTTCTACCTTGGTGTAAAGCAAGAGCTGGAAGTATTTGAATAAACCACCATTTTAGACCCATGAGCAGATATGATGGACAAACGTGGTGGGCAAAGCTCATGACAAGAATTTGAAGCAAGCTGTTGGGTGCTAGTTCAGTAACAGGGAGGGTGTCCTGGGTCACTGCTGTGCTGAAACAATATCATGCATGTAAGCTTTGTTCTTCCCTTATAACCTCAGAGGTCTCAAAGGCACCAGCCAATGTGTACTTCCTTGTTTTGAAGCAATTTCTTTGTTGCAATTCATCTGCTGCTTGCTTGACTTTTTTTGTGAGTTAAGGGAGAGCTACAAAGTTTATATCCTAAACAATGGGACCCAGTAGTCCGTCCCAGATACTAAGTCTTTGTGCTCATGCTGCAGCTGTCTTCAGTATGTGTAAGGATGAATCCTCAGTGTACAGCATTGGCATCACCAGGCAGGAGCGTGTCCGTGTTTTCTATGAAAGATAATGGGAACCCAGATGCACTGAAGTGCTACAGAGGACTTCTCATGTGGAGAGGTGCTGGCTGTGGATGATGGATGTGGGCATCACTGGTTGCAGGAAGGACAGTAGATTCCCAGCCTCGGGGTTACTGACTGCAGCTAAGTGGCTGCTTGTGGCAGCTGAACAGATCTGCTCCCAGACTGGCTGTATAGAAAGGCCAAATCTAACACCATTCTGTGTTATCCCAACAATACTTTATTGTCATGAAAAATAATTAACAAAAGTGCAGCTAAAAGCTAATATGTTGCAAGAAACTGTAACGATGACACTAATTCTCTTTCAGGTGTCAGTATATAATAGAAATTCATTAAAAGTAAAAACATGCAGATAAGGTGTGAAACAGAAAAGGATTTATTAAGAAATTACAGCTCTTTAAACCCAGCAGGTTTCTGGGTAAATCTGGCCTATTTTCATGCTGGATAAGGAACACCCCAGTGGACACTCCTGGTAGTCACTACACTGCCTGTTTCTTACTGGGTTTTCTGCTTCCTTGAAGTCCCTGATCCCTCTCAACCCATACACCCACAAAGACATTCTTCACACTGCTTAATGGATCTCTAGGGCATCTTTACGGAGTTACAGCTGCCTGGTACGCAAACAACACATGATCAAGTCTGTTTCTAAGACATTGTGGGAGTGAGGCAGAAGTTGCAAAGCTTGTACAGTTTACCGAAACTGCACATTTTATCCCTCTCTTGGGTCTAGCTAGCTTTAGGTTTTCAACTGTATTATTTTTTGCTGCTGTTTTATCTCATTCCTGAAAACCTCTTTGTCTAGCCTTGCTTCCTTCTGCGAGCACTAGATCTCATCCACTGCCATGGACTTCTCCTGTACTACATAAATTTGGCAAAGGACACATTAAAAATTAATGTGCGTACTCATGAGAGAGAGGAGAAAGAAAGGAAATGTTGCAGAGTTCCCCTCAGGAATACAGAAACAGATAAGAAAAAAATTTTTGAACTGCAGGAATACATTATTGCTGTTTGTGGTGAGCAGGATATTGAGGGATGGAAGTATGGGCTTACAAGGCCCTGTTAAGGCAGAACAAACTCAAGCACATCTGAAGGGATGAGACTAAGAATAGTGAAAAACAGCAGAAAGAGATTTGATATCCAAGGAGGACAACCAAGGGCAGTAGTTTTTTAGCACTGAGTCTTTTGTTTAGGGACCATATCAAAGAAAAAACTTGTGGGTCAAAGTAAAGAGGATAACATCATGATAGCTTAAGGCACACAGTCCTTTTCTATCTACTGCCTTCTCCCTCACTCTCTTTTTAATAGTAGCTCAATCTATTTTAATGTGAAATGTCTTTTTCTTAACAATCTCAAAACAGTATTTGGGGTTTTCTGGAAAGAAGTCCCATTTTTACTGCTGAAACTATTACGGAATGTGTCCAGTGTTCACAAACACTTCCACAAAATTGATACTACAGAAAATGTACTATTCCTGCGGGAGAAAAAAATATCTGTATGTTATCAATGCTTTGAATACTTAGCAGCTGATGGGCACCCAGCTTGTAATGAAAGATAAATAAAATTTAAATAGATAATATATGCAATAAAAAAATCATACCATGGTACCATGAGGTATGGCATATATTCCACTTCAGAGGAGAGTTCATATATCGTGTGTATCACACAGAGCTTTACTTATGAATTATTTGTTTCTATTGCAGCACACGTGCAGCACACAATAGATTGAAGGACAAAATCCAAGTTACAGTTGACAAAGCAGTGCAGTGCATAAAGACATTATTTATGAAAGAAATATTTTGCAATCATAAGTTTTCAATAGGGCCTGCTTTCTTTCTCTTTTGAGGCAGAATAATAGTAAAAAAGGTAAAAATCTTGAAGAAAGCACTAGGGATTGTATTTACAAAGCAATATCTTCCCTGTGGTTTTATCTAGTTAGCTGCTCACTCTGGTATTAAATCTTTCTATTCAGAGTTGGTGTTCCACTCATCTTAAAAAGCTGGTGCAAGACTTGACCTCCTTTGCAGCTCATATCCACAAGTTAGTGGGGGATCATCCTGTGCTCTGCTCTGAGATTTATGTGAGTGGCTGTGGATTGTCACTGCGTTTTGCTGGTAGCTGCAAAGGTGTTCCATGATCCTACTGTGGCAGAATGAGCTCCCAAAATAAGGTTACTTATACCTCACTGCGCTCAAGCCTGTGTTGGTCCAAAATGTCACTGTTAGTCCACTTTCATCGGCAGAGTCAGAAGTGTCATCTCAGTGACTTTGCAGTCCTTGAATATTGAGTTATGCCTTGGAGAAATAATTAGAATATACACTCCAAAATAAAGCCCTAATCAGGAAGTACATGCTATTTTGTCTCTCTCTCTTTTGGAGGAGGAGATAGGAATATGAAAACATATTTTAAAGCTGAGGCAGATCAGCAGGTTAAGATGAACCTGGTAAAAATACCAGATCCGATGTCTGGAAGACTCCAAACAGAACTGCTGGTTGATAACATGTTTTGCCCAAGTTTTGAATGCTATGGAATCCTGAGTTTAAACACAAAGATAGAAGCTTTATTTGCATGCATGTTTCATTTAGTCACAGACTGTCAGGAAGTTTTATGTACGCAAAGTGTTACGGAAATATCTATTCCATCATTTATAGATGAAGTTTTCAAATTTACATACTTAATTGCAGAGACTACACAAGTGAATGTGAATGCACAAAATCAAGATTTCTTAGTGCAAAAGGAAAAGAGCACAGAGAGCAACTGTGTATATATGTACAGAATTGATATTTATTTTGATTTATTGCGATTATTCATTTTGCCACGTTACATGAAAAATAAGAAAAATTCTTATTTTGCAGATTTTTAGTGACAACTAAGAAAATGGTGGTTAATTAGTTAAAAATATTTTCTGCTACATTCAAGTGGTGATTCAATAGTTTGCACATATTTTATACATGCAATATTATCATGTTAACCATAAAACCTCCCCTCAGCAATGCAAACAAACCTTCTGTATTGAAATCCTGGCTGTTGTTGTAGACACTGGGAGAATTGCCATGGCTTCAGGAGGATGAGGATTTCATCCACAGTCATATCCCTGCAAAGAATGGTTATTGTTCATGATACTGGAAACCACTATCCCAATCTAGGATATGCTGTTGAGTTTAAGTGTGTTTTTAACACCATCCAATTCACTTCAAAATCTGGTTTTGCAAGGTAATGGCTCTGAGGTAGCTCACACCCATAATAAATCCACCCCCATGGGTTTAGAGCATCAAAAGTGGAATGCTGACCTTGCTGCAAAATAAATCAGGATACTGCATTGAAACTATAGACAAATAATTTGAGAAGTGTTTTCAGATAAGATGGGCTGAAACCCAAAGAGGTGTTGTACTTGTCTTTTTTAAATAATTTTCTTTCTATTTTTATTAGTTTCAAGTGAAAAGGTATTCTCTATTTTTTGCCTTTGGGCAGGAGATGGAAAGCTGCATCTAAAATTTCCTATTTATTTCTAAATAATACAGTACTGTATAGAAAAGTCATAAAAACAGAGACTGCAAATTGAATTCCAATAACTCTATCCTGTGAAAGCAAACTTCCATCTAGTAAATGAGAAAGCATTATTGACAATTATATGCAAATTACCAGGCTTTTGGCAGGCTCTTCAAAACTATTATCTTTTGGCAACTCTGTAAATTACGTAGCTATGGCAGCAATGTAGAATTGCTCATTATACTTTATTGATACATTTATGTCTCCTTATATTGGAATATTTTGCTATGGGTCTTTGGAGACTTTCTTTGCTTATTTTTGTGCCTCCATTTTTCTCGTGTTTTGTACTTACCCCCACCCTCTGAATCGGAACTTCCTATAGAGTCACTGGGCCAGAGGGAGTCGACTTCCATCATCATCATCATCTCCACCCACTCTTCTTAAATCCTGAAGGCCATCAAACAAACAGGCAAAAATTAGGTGTTATTTAATTATCATAAGGCTTCCCTGGAGACCTGTGCATATCCTTCCTTTTCAAAATCCTATTCCTTCTTCAGCTCAGATCACGTATTCCTCTACATGCCCCAAATTCAGTAGCCTATGTTTCTTCTCAAGCTGAGAACACATTTTCCATTGCCACTGTGCTACAGAGTGTACGCGCTCTCTCTCTATTACAGCTTATATTTAATAAACGAGGAACAGGCATCCTGTTTATGTTTATTCATAACAAGTTTAGATGTTACTTTTGAAGATAAAGAAACAAGTTTGATGATATACAATATCAGCTACACGCTCTGCACTGATAGCAAACTTTAGCAATCAAGGAAAGATAAAAAGGTTTTGGAGAATTTAATCATGTACTTCAAAGTAGGCTTAAGAACATATATTTCAGAAATTGAGATAAAATATGAATGTTTAATTTATCTTCTTTCTTTTTTACCATGAGTGTTTCTGATTCTGTTGCTAATAACCTCATTGCTTCTGTCAGCCAACACCTCTTTTGGGGGTTTTTTGTTGTTGTTAGAGGATTTTTTTTTTCTTTCCAGAAGTCACTTTTGTTGAAGAAAGAATTTTTTAATTAGCTTTTAGTTTTCCAAATGGTGCGACTCATGCTTTACATGGGTAGAGGAAACACGTCATTTGGGGTGACTTAATACATTTCACAGAGATACCAGAAAGGAGGAAAGTGATACCAAAAATAACCAGGTCATAAGCAGTGATATGCTCAGGTTCTCCAGTAGAGAACCCCACTTCTTGAATAACCTCTGATGGTATCTCTGGGTGATAGCAAGTACAATCACACTCTATTGTTTAATTTTGGCCAGTTGTGTAGTAACATAAGAAACAGGTTTCTCTAAGTGTAATTGCAAACTTGTTTGGGCAAGATACAGAACAAAATATGAGGCACCACCCTGCCAAATATTTGTCCTTTGACCTTCTAGACATTGCTAATTGGATTCTAGTGTTAAGAACATGTGTAAATACAACTCAAAATGTGTCGCTGCCCTTTCTCATAAAATCACAGGTCAATTCTTGCCTCAGAGTCACAAGCAAAATATTTAGCTTTACTTAGGAGCAATTTTTTGCCTGGAATTAATATATATTCCTGCCTAAACTGAGTCCATTTGCTTCCATGCCTTATGTGACACATGGTGTTGTTGGAGAAGAGCAGCTAGTTGTGTCCTTCTTCAGACCTTTCAGCTAATCTTCAAAGCGGAAGAGTCAGAGTGAAGGGCAGCTGTCACGGAAGGAAATACAATTTGTGGCAAGACTTAAATTCATATTCTTTTTACAAATCCTACTGAAATAAAATTCTCGTACATGTTGGTGATATTCTCAAAGAGCCCTTTCTTCTTCCACATTATAGCTATAAACTGTCAAATTCAGGATAAGACGTGACTTGGGTCAGCATATTTCAGAATCCAACAACTATTTCTCTGGCACAAGGACTGATAGGAGGAAAAGAGAGACAGAAAGACTTTTTTTTTTTCTTTTTTACTGGAATAGGGATACAAAGAATGCAAAAACATCCTTGGGATTGTTTACAGATATCAACTGAATGAAAACCTTCATTTACACTTGGAGAGCTTCACAGAAAGAAATTAGGCCAACATGTTTAGGGTGAAATTTCAAAGTGCTTAGTGTTGACCTAACTGTACTCCTGTTAAAGTCAATAATTAAATAAAACTCTGACTGACTGGACAGCACTGCTGAGGAGTTATGAGAATTGTAACTTGCTTAAAAGTTACCAAATGAAAAAAAAATCCACTTGGTCTACCTAATTTTTTAAGGGATGAATCTCAAGGAAACCTGTTTGAATTCCTTTGTTTAGTTTTTCTCTCTGGATGTTCCATAAAGAGATCATGATAAGCCATTGGGATCAAGTGAAAGAAACAAAGGATTAGGTGTCTTGTTGGCAAATAGTTGCTGGTTAGTATAGGATGCTGTTATCTTGAGATTAGAGGCCCTAAAGGCACAAGCAATCAGTTACCAGTTTTATGAAGGTGCTCATCTATTATTTTATGTTTCTAAATTTTGAGACTTGCCAGAGCAGAATCTCTCTGGTACTGATTAGCATGTTGAATCACTTGATAAGATGTGTGCATCAGCTAAAATGAGGGGAACTCAGGAATCAAAGGAAAGGAAATTACTCTTTATATCCTGTACTTTCTTTGGAGTTCAAAACTAACTGATTCAAAAATAAGAGGAAATATCCCACATTTATGCTGCATGCATCTCTTTCACTGCTTCACAGGACAAAGGAAGAAGTCTATCTGAGCACTGTGTGCTACTAGCTACTGAGGAGCAAGAGCCTTGTGGAGGTTGAGGGTTGTGCCTTCTGGGTCACCACTCTGTTTGAAGATGGTCAGGATGAAAGGTTTCTGTTCAAGGGGAGAATATGAGACCCATTTCTAAAATTGATTACAGTTTAACATTACTATTTAATATCCAGTTTTTGGCCTCTATAAAGTACTTATAGTAGATATTTTCTTACATGTAGGCAAGCATAATTCAGATAAACATTAATATCTTGAGTGACTTCAAGAGTTGGACCACATAAGGGATATTAATCTTCTTCTGAACTTCAAATACAAGCACCATCTTAAAAAGACAGCTCAGTAATTTTAACAGTATGCTCCTGTATTCTGTCTAAACAGCAGGACTGCTATTTCAGCATATTAGTACTTCTAAGTGAGTGCCTGCTGTGTTTTGGGTCTCTGCAACACCAGCTTTTCAGTGTATGTGGCTTCCTTCCTAACACTGCCTCAGTATACTTTCCAAAGAAGGCACACTTTCTAACAGCTAGAAGCTACCTATAAGATGTTATGTCCCAGCCTTCCTTTTTTTCCCAGGTTATTTTATGTTTTTCTTCTCTTGTTCTTCTTCCAGCAGTAGAATGCACAGGCTCCCGAGAGAATTCCCCCCAGCTACAGTTCATTTACAGCTGATTTTAGAAACAGCGAGAGAAGAACACTTAAATCAGACTGTGTCTGCTACCTACCTAGTTGAAAGAAGGGAGTGCATAAATCCAGATATTAAAGTAAATAGAGAAAGAAACAGCTGTTTTATGGGAACTCCAGAACCTTAAACCCCTTGTTTGTTCTGTATTTCACTTGATTATCTTAACCTGTTCTCATTTTCCCAGCAAATGGCTGCAAAGGGAAATGCAAACAGACAAAAGGGAGCAGCAGAGAGGATTTAAAAACTGCATACCATTATAATAGAGCATGAAGAGTTTAGACAGAGAAAATCATGGAATCACAGAATATGCTGCATGGAAGTGACCCACAAGCATCACTGAGTCCAGCTCCTAGCTCTGCACAGGACCATCCGCAAGGGTCCCACCATGTGCCTGAGAGCATTGTCCAAACACTTCCTGAACTCTGTCAGGCTTGTGCTGTGACCCTGGGGAGCCTGTGCCAATGCCCAGCCACCCTCTGGGTGATGAACCTTTTTCTAATACCCAAACTCATTCTCCCCTGACACAACCTTCTCTGTTTAAAACGAATACCGGCAGATGTTGTACTGTGTAACCAGTGCCTTACCTATTAGTAGCTGTAGGGTATTTTGTGAAAAGTGTGAAGCTGGTATTTAGGTTACTTCTCTTATTCTGTTGCAATAATGCGTGGGGCATCCCTACTTTGTATCATGTTTGAGTTCCACGAGATACCAATGGCAGTGGGAGAACAAAAAAGTGTGACTTGATAAATCTGGAAAGAGCTGTTTTTTCAAGTTCCCTTCGGAGAACATGTGGTCTTTGTAGCCCTTGGAATCCTGCCTGATTAGAAGAAAAAGCCAAATAATTTGACACAACAAAGCAGTGTACAACCTCAGCTTGCTAGCAGTGCCTTAGTAGCTTGCCTGTCTTTCCAGAATGTGACAAGTGCCTGAGGAAAGGCAAACAACTCATATTGTGAGAGAAAAGGAAGGAGTATTAAGTGCTGTTGATTTCAGAGAGGGGGAAAAAAAGCCTTTGTATGGAAAATGAAAATAGAAATGCAAATCAGCTCCAAATACTTAACATATCTGATAAACAATTGTATAAAAATAGAAAGTGGAGACAATAAAGACCTTAAAACATTGTGTAGTCACATTCACTGTCAGTGTAGCCTCACATAGCTGGGAGCACACCTGTGTACACTGCCAGACACGAGCACATATCCTCACCAGTCAGCTAGACCTTCCCAAGTCACATGCAAACATCAGTTCCCAAACATTCGTGTTTGTAGTCACACTAACGATTAAAATTATATCCTGGCAGCTGAAATGACACACACAGGAAAAAATACTGCTCAGCATTGCCTGAAGCACCAGAAAAAAAAGTATAATAGAGAATTAAGAAGCTAGGGGGGAAAGGGAGGAAGGAGAAGCTATTCAAGCACATTGTATTGTTCACCGGTGTCAATCTGCACAGATCATGTTTGAGCTGATCGTGCCTGATCTACTTAATGGCTGTTTTCTGTAAGCTGTATTTCAGCTATTCCGCAGTTTAGAAAAACATCTTACACTGTCACATCTGCAGAGAACTTTACATAATAACCTAACTTACAAAGAAGACTGCAAAAGCAATGAATACCAAATCCAACGGGCCTGGGGTGGATCACAGCTTTTAAAGTGTTTTTTTTTTTAAAGACTTTTTAACAAGAAGTGCGCTTCTTTATCATGAAGGATCCCTACATCAGTGTCTGTCAACCTATCAGTCTTGAATTGGACTTGAATTTGGGCAGCCTTTGTTTTCTGCGCTGGTGTATTTCTGTTACAAATGCAAATTTTGGGAAATGCAGCATCTTCTTTCTGAATACTTGGTAGAAGCAGTATTTTGCAGTGCAGTTTGTATTTCCATTTCCAAACAAGGGCTTTGATAGTGTTATAATTTCTGTTTAACTTCTGCAAGTAGATGCCATAAAAACACACCTATATCTTTGCAACCAAGGTCTGTCTTAGGAGAAGAAAATTCTAAAGGAAAATCTTAAAATAAGTTTTAGTAAGAGATATTTTATTTCCAAGGACATGTTATTTAAGATCACAGAACTCTTCAGCATTCTGAAAGTCCAGTTGAACACGACCTGATGACAGTGAATTCCACAGGTGTGTGGCAACTGCAAGGTAAAAATAGTTGTTAAGATCTCAGACCAGCTTCCTAATTCATTATTATTAGGTAAAGTAGAGTGATTTCTCTTGAGAAAATGTAACACACTCTCCTTAACTCAGTAAGATTTCCATGGCATTATTCCCTATGTGGGAAAATACTCAGAAAATGCTAAACTTACTGTTTTTTCCCCTTTACTAAGATGTGGTTTATAACTTGTTATACCTTTAGGGCTTAATCCTTTCATCAATCAGCAAATAAAATAATGGCATTAAACATTAATAAGATAGACAAAAACATATGACAGTTTTTTCTTTCGAACTGCAAAACTCTAGTGAAGAAATGCCATGGCTACTGTTAGCTATACTCCCCTGTTGCAGACCTTTGAGATGAAGTGTATGCTTAGGCTGTCCTTCTTCCTTTTGGCTTGATAATTTGTTCCCTACCCAACCTGAACTACGTGCTCAAGGCTGTCTTCAAGGAGTTATGTTCTGTTGTGTCCAGTGGCTACCCAGTGTTTCCAAAAGCTCTCAGTACCTTCCCTCTTGTTTTAGACAGTGGAGCTATGGCATTTCTGCAGAAATGGCAGTTCTCTCTATCTCAGGCAAATGAACAAAAAAAAATATTGAGGAGATGGTGGGGTAGTCAGGCAGTAGACTCAGAGGCAATAAATCAGTGTTCTGGTTTTTCTCGTCAGGTTTAGGCCTTGAAATTTTGGTGAAAAATCAAACACAGTAGTCCTGAAACGCTTCTATCACACCTGGATGCTTTTGTGAAATGCCCTAACCTTCCTCCTTGCTCCCTCTAGCCTCTCTATGCAAACTACTGTCTTGAATTCCCATCTAGTTTCCCTAACACCTCCCACAGCACACTAATTTTATTCTTATTGAAAGGCACTACATGAAAGGACATCCTTATATATGAATATCCTCATTTTTTACTGTGTAAAGCAGTGACTTTATGAAAAACTTTATTTTCGAGGGATATTACATGCTTTGAAAGGCTTTTTCTCTCTCAGAAACCGCATTCGTCCTCTTTTTTTTCTGAAAGCTTATTTATCTCACCTTAGTTTAAATCATGTCTATAGATAATAACTCATATTCCAGTTGCCAGTAGGGTGTTTTCTTATGTTTCAGTGGTGTAGGTGAGAAGTAAGTAAATCCATATTCTTCTGTGCTGAAATTATCATTTATTGCAGTCTGTTGTGTTGTATCTCATTCTCTTTATAGTCAAGCTATAAAGCCAGCATTTTTTTCTCCAAAACTTTCATATTATGTTTACACACTTCTCCTACACACATTTTATATCTTCATTCCCCCCCTCAATCTAATTCCAACATGCCTAGCATATGGACTGCCCCAGTTATAACAAATCTCCAGCAAGTAGCCAGCTGAGGAGTTCACTGGAACTTTTATGTAAATAGGGAGGATGGGTCACTCCAGGACTGCTCTTTGTCAGTCCATAAGGAGAGTGCTATGGATTTCTTCTGGAAATCTTCCTAACAAAGTTGAGGAAAGGAGACATATGTCAGGTGGTTCTGGAAGTCTGCAGAGAAAATACACTTCAGATAGCTACAGTGAATTTGCACACCAACTCTTTAGCTGAAAGGGCAAAAGTCATGATAAATACTTCACTGCAGAATGAAAATAGTAGCTTTTCCTGTCAGTCTGTTTTTACCAATTTCTGTCACTGCTGAACTTTAAAACACAGTTCAAACCTGCAGGTTTTTTGTTTTGTTTTTTTTTTTTTATACCTAAATAACTAAAAGCACGTCTCATACTAATTTGTGATAGTAGATGGTACTTGCTAGGAAACAATCCACAGAACCTAGAAATAGTACTTGAAGTCTAGTGAAGGATGTCTGGGTTGACTGAAGGAGCCTCTAAGCTGTCACTTAAGTTACTGCTCTTACTTAAATGCTTGTCTGATGTTAATTTTCAGCTATAGACACAAAAAAAGTTAACCCAGACTTTGCCATTTTATATGGTAGTCAAAGTTGGTTTTCATCATGTCAACCTGTGCTCTCCATGGAAATGTCTTCAAAGCAGATGGTTGTTTCTCCTCAATTCGGCAAGTCCTTACTCCCTCTCATGCCATATTCTTCTCCATTTAAGTTTAATGCTTTCATGAGAAGTATAAGAGATGGGGAAAAGAAAACCCAGGGCACTGAGTGCTAATGGCTTGCATTAGTGAATTTTGTCAAAAAATCTGGCACTTGGTATCATTTTGCAAATTTTTGTCTCTTAATAGTAGCACTTGACACACTTACTAAAAATTGAACTTTCCATTTTGCAAGTTGGAATCTAAAGAACAGCAATGCTTTCCAAGCAAGCGTACAGCTAAGGCACTGTTTATATAAGGGGATGAGCTTTGTTTTTAATAGCACAGTCTGTCATGCCTTGGTAATGAATCCAAATGAAAACCATGCAGTAGTAATATACCAAGAATGAAACAAAATTTCAGACTCTGGGGGGTTTTTTAGGTTGTTTTTTTCTCCTCTTTTTCTCTCTCATCTAGCTAGCTAAGGAACTGCAAAGGCTTCTACAAATGGCAGAAGTTTATGTCATAGAGTTTGGCAGTCAGCAAAGCCCTCCACAGCTCCAGTGTATGCATGGCAGTTACTCACTGTGCAGAATCAGTTAAAAAATTTCTCCATTAAGTAGCAGTTATTCTGCCAGGTAAAAATAAATACATTTATGCCTCCTCAGAGGTTCATCAGGGCTGTGGGGCTGTGGAGTTTTCTTTTTTTCTTTTCTTTTTATTATTTAGACATTTTTTTGCTCCTTTAGTTCTGATAGCAGCTTTTACAGTTGAAGTAATATGGCTTGTAAAGTTAAAATCAATTACAGTAGGATATCCCTTATGGATATCCTGTAGAAGATAGTCTGTATATGCACCGCAGGTTTAATTTCAAACTCTGAAGGCTGTAATCTGAATTCAGTACATGTAGCCATTAAGAATTAATACAAGATATAAAATCTCACTCATTGTGTTTATAAGATGTCAGTCAAGCAGCACCTGATGCCTGGAGTTGTGTTAGCACAGTAAGCTCAGGGTACAATGAGATATGTTTCAGGGATGTTTATTCTGGAAACCTGGGGAGAAATGGAAAAGATGTTTGACCTTGGAACATGGGCTCCTCAATGACTGTTATTAGTATTAGATATATATATATATATATAGATATATATGTTGTCCTACATAAATATATATGTACACATGCAGGTGTATTTAGCAAGGTTTCTGTTTTGTTCAAGCTACCTGTGCAATCTGCACTGAAGGAAAAACTGAGTTCTTATGCATAGCTTTTCTGTAATCATGGTGGCCCAAATCAATGTAAGGCTTCAAGTGTCAGGATCAACAGGGAAACTGTGTCTGAGGCAGAAGTGAGTGCACTGCAAGAAACATCAGTATTGCTGCATGAGGGATCAGTGTCAGAGGGGACTCTGGGGTAGGGAACACCTGTTAGACCAGAGGAAAGAGTGTGGGTGATGCATTTTGGCTCTGCAGGACAGCTGGAGAAAGTTCCACTGCCCAAAGCAATGACTCATGCATTCCTGTGGTTAAGGGACAGAGATGTTCAGGAATTGCTGCATTAGAATTTTTGAGAGGTCTTTTGCTTCCTGAAAGTCAGAGACTCCTAAGATGCCAATCTATTTTCAGGGTTATGCTATGGGGTTATGCTTTCCTCCTTTTTGCTTTCTTTGGGCTTGCTCTTGGAGTGTAAGTTTGAGATTCTCAAATCTCAGAGGATTTAATTGATTCCGACCAGGCTGCACAGACTAAAAATTTGGGCCAAAAAGTTCAGTAAGCTTGTGCGGTTTTTTCTTTCTAAAGCTGCTTAATATATTTCATGTCATAGTTTTCTAAATATAATTTTGGTTTAATATAATGTGACTGTATTTTCTTTAAAATTGCATTAATCTTATAGAATTCATACCTTGTGTAGGCATAATATGCGTTACACAGCATGTTAAAAAAATTGTCTTCAGATGTTCATAAGCTTTTTTAAGGGAAATGGAGAAGAGGTGAATGCGTAACTCCAGCAGTTCCCCAAATTTCATCCTGGGAGTCAGCACTAATTCTTCTGTTGATGCGTTCCTTTTAATAAAGCAAAACATTGTTAGCAGCATGCAATATCCACAAGCACAAAGACATCTCAAATTGCAGTTTTTGCCCTCCACTTATATGCAGCTATTTTTACTGATAACCATACCTTGCCAAAGTCCTCAACAATGATTTTTAAAAGGCAAAGACCAAAGTACCATACTGCACTGGTTTAATGACACACAAAGGTAGTGAAACAAAGGGATGACATTTTTCTTATTTCTTCTACTTCTTTAAGAAAGGCAGTTATTTTCCTGGAGTGGAAAAATGTCAGCTTTATCCAGTATCCCCAGAAGCACTGGTCCAGTGTATTGCATATTTGGAGAGTCAGTGCAGTTCAGGCACAACAAATTGTAAAAGTTCATCTAAAGCTATGCAGTCCCAAAAGATCTTCGTTTGGCACTTTTGCCTTGAGAAGTCCATGGAGGCAATAGGCTCATAGAAATTTAAGGTGTTTACAAACTGTGTGCCAGCTACTAGACCACTTTCTAGAATGCTGCTTATTCCATTTGGGTAACTTTTCCATGCTTAACTGTGACAGGGTAGTCTGACACCGCTTGCATGGCACTAACAAAAAGAGGGAGACAAATGTCTTTCTCTGCTGCTTTTCTTTGTTTATCTGTGTTTTATTCCACAATATTTTTGCTAAAACCCCGTTTGTTTTTGCTCAGAAAATAACCCCATAACCAAACCCAGGTTTCCTTCGTGGTTAACTAGACAAGACTATTTGTCTTAATTTACTCTAAAAAGGCAAGTTGCCCTCTGTAGTAAATATATACACACATGGTGAAATTTCAGAAAGAATTTTGTTCCCAGTGCTCTAGTTCTCAGGATAGGACCACTTAAGCTTCCTTTTCATCTTCAAGAAGGATGTTATGCCTGTAGCTTTCATTTTGTAAAAATACTAGTTGCCCACCTAACGCCAAAACATGAACTTAAACATAACCCCTTGAAAAAAAGAAAATCTTGGCTTTTGTCTCCAAAAATTACAGCACTGTTTCCTAGCAATTTTTTCATCACTTGTGAAGAAGTATTAAAAGAGTGGTCAACAACCCAGGTATTCAATGACTTAGGAAAATGTGCCTTTTTTGGACGTCCCACAAGAAAGGTGTAGTGATAAGTACACCTCTAACCAATGCCCTGAGTAAAGCCAGTGAGGACGTGGCATGATATGTTGTAATAACACCTCAGCATGCATTGGAATACCAATTTTATATCTTTGGACAATTTACATGATGGTTGTAAGTGCATATAAAAAGTGAGGCTGCAGTGTCTTGCCAGTCTTATGCTAACAAGATAATGCTAAAGGAAATTTGATACAGACTCCTTCATCATCCTGGCATGCAGACAAACTTTTCCTCTGTGACTGAATATGATGGAATAGTTTTTTCAATTTTTTTTGTAAAAGGCTGAAAAAGGTTCCAGAATCAGAGAAAAGCCTTCCAGCCTGATGTTTAGGTTTGAGTTCTTTAATGAATGTGTAATTATTTATAACATCTGGAACAGTTTCAACAGCAGAGAGTGAGAGCTTTAAAAAAATAATCAAATAGGCTTAGTCCAAAATGCCTCTTATTGTAGCAGTTATGATAATCATCAAAGGAAATACAACATGTAGAGTTGAATTCTCCCACAGACCAGATAGATATGGGAATGAAACCAGCATCTCCCAAATCTGGGGTAATTGCAGTGAGCACAGAATTTTATAATTATTGAATGGTGGTGGCATCACATCATTCATGGTAAATCCATCCTTCATAATCATCTGTTATGTACAAAAACTGCATTGGAATTTGTAAAGAGCTTCTGGATGACAAACACAGTCCTGTGTTTTTCCTGCAAATACTGGATTTATTATGGAATGGGAAGCTCTCATTCCAGTATCGTAGGAGTTTGATTTCCCAATCAATTAACTAATACCTGGTGGGCACTAATCGCCTTGTGTATAAATGCTTGTCTATATAAATAAGGGTACTTTTTACAGTGAAACACACCACTTTTAAATATTAATCTCTTTATTACATAAATCACTTTATATGTAATTAAAATGCTTTCCATTTGATGGAGACTCACAGAAATGTAAAATCATCATGATTATTTTAAAAACCTTTGAGGCTTTGACACTAAGTTTCTTGTTTGTATGAAAGTCGTAGTTCTTTCAATGACACTATATAGTATAAATTGGCTTTCCATGAGGATTTTACTAGTCATAAAGAATCTAATAGAGTTCAAAATCTGATTTTATACATGCTCTGGTCAGACAAAGTCAGCAATTTTGCATAACAAAATCCTACTACATTAGATGAGGAAGCTGACAAGGATGATGATGATTATCTGTGTTGCATCAATCAGTGCTGTTTTACTTTCCTCAAGCTGTAGTCAGCTTTTTTGCTTTTTGGCAAACTTTATGTGTACTTCTACTTTAATTTTGTGTACGTGCTAAGAATGGATGAAGAAAGGCAAGTTGACTTTCATCTCTATAATTAACACTTGCATGAAGCATAAAACGTGAAAATTAGAAATGAGGATGTAACTGAGGGGGGAAGCTGAACCTGCCTGATCTTTTCTAGTTTGAAACTGCTTGACAGATCAGCCCTTTGAGATTCAAGTTCTATTTAGTGAAATGTCAGTCGGAAGCTGCTG
Organism: Ifrita kowaldi; assembly: GCA_013398055.1. Classification (NCBI taxonomy): domain Eukaryota; kingdom Metazoa; phylum Chordata; class Aves; order Passeriformes; family Cinclosomatidae; genus Ifrita; species Ifrita kowaldi. Next base: position 26,169 of record VZRS01004691.1, read on the forward strand.
AGTGGGAGGGACGTCGTCACTCACTCCTCAGAGACAGCTACTCATATCATGGTGAGGAGGAAGAACTGTTTAATTCCTGCAGGCTTCAGTTTCTGGAGAGCCTTGTGAATTACTTTTTGTAAATATATTCTGCTAGAGGTAAGCAGGGCAAAAGTACATGATCTTAAACAAAAGCTTCCAAACCAAGCTCTGCAGCAGCCATTCTCAAGCCAAAAGCCCCAGTATTTACTCATCATTTCTACCCGCCAGCGTCTTTTTCACACCAAGGAAAAGAGGCAAATAGCCTCAGTTAAGATAGGTAGGGGTGAAAAAATGGGGTTTGATGTCATTGATCTGTTTCGGTGTTTGCCTTTATTTGCTGCCCAGAGTATAGAATAAAACTGTACTGGATTTGGAGATCTGCTACTAGATTTACTTCTGAGAAAGGAGCGCAATAATAATTTTGTAGCATTCAGGTTATAAATAACAGAAGATTGAGCAAGGTAAACAATCCAGGGTTGAGTTGTCTGAGGTAAAAATGCCCAAGTTTTAAAAAAGAGTTCTTAATTAAATATGAACTTGGGTGATGCAATAAAACTTTCAAGTACATTGCTGCCAAAGAATAGAAGTCATAGCTCCATCTTAGATTCTCGGCACCCCAGTGCAAACTTGGGAAAGTAAGAAGCAGTTTAAACACAACATTTCCAATCTCCTAGGCTGAGTAAACCCTTGCTGTGTTTCAGCATGTGACCTAGGTGTTGCGTACTTTTTCCTACTCCTGCTGAAGACTGCTGTGGCTGATGCCACAGGTTCTTGGGCAGCCTGTAGCAGACACTTGCTGCAGAGACCAACTGCTGCTTACCCAGTTTGGGACAGGAGCTTTGACAACATCCAAAGAGACACTGCACATAAGCACCTGTCAGTAATGCCATCTTTCTCTGGGACTATGGAGTCCATCTCTTTCCGTTTGGTGCTCGTGGCTCAGACACCGTGGTGGCATGGGAAGATGAGTGGGGAGTGGTAGGCATGTGAAGCAATACAATTTTACTGGCAAACCCATAGGCACTTCTAGGACTAGACAGACTTTTCTGAAAATTACACACTTTTCTTCAGGCTCTCCTTTCTGGTTATGCAATTTTTTAAGCTTTCCAGTCCTGGTAGGGATCTTGACTGAGTTCCTGTTTTAAGAACTGGAATACACAGTAAGAAACCAAGTACAGAACTGTAGTAAAGAAAGATGAAAATGATCAAGAAAAAAAGCAAACTAATTTCTTTTAAGAATACATGAAATCTGTAGAACTGACTTTAAATAGAACTTGAGATAGGTGGATAAATAATTTTGGCTATATCTGGAGCTGAACAAGAGAACAGTATTGACACACCTGTAGAGTCTAGAGCTAAACCAAATGTCGTACTGTGCTGTAGCTGGTCTGAGGGTGAGCTCTGATATCCCTGCAAAGCTTTGCCCTTGGAAATATAAAATCCCATTGTTAAGTTAATTTCCTTTGTCCTCTATTTCCACCCCTACCATATTTGCTTTACAGCAGAGGACTGGCCAATGGCAACTGTAGTTTTATTTATGGTCTGATTATGGTGCCTCAGGAGAGTAATAAATAGAAAATATTTAACTGACATGCTGTATATTGATTAAAGATTACCAAAATGAAGCATGCTTATCTTTGCAAAGGCAATATAGTAACAAAAATGGTGTGTAGCCTTGATCAATGTAGCTTAAGGTTTGTTTTCTATTATCGCTGAGTGCATTACTTTCACTGTCCATGTGCTGGTTAGGGTCGTAACACAGTCGTTTAGACTCATTTATTAGATTAGAAAGCCAAAAATTGTGATAAATTAATAAAAATACTTTCATTTTTTGCTGTAGACATGTATTGTACATATACCTTGATTAAGGTATATGCCAATTTCTAATTGATGTGTAGGAAGTAGAATAAATTTGTGGGGGTTAAGATAAGTCCCTTGATAAGAAGTACAAGGAACAGATGACAAAAAATGTTGTACATGGGTAATAAGTGATTATGAATCTCCCACACATCTTTGAGCACAAAGAAACAAGGAAACAACTTAATATCATAAACAAAAGAGTTGACTTTAAAGCTCAAAATTTTAAATTATTTTTACTGCCATTTAGCTTTACTTTTAATGTAATTAGTATCAACCAGACAGAATTTAATGTGAATGTGTGAGCGTGTATGCGCAGATAATATATTTAGTGCTTGAGCACAGTTAGCAGAACGGTGTCATCACGCAGAGAGATGTTCGCACTGTATAATTACCTTATGACAAACACATATATTGGGATTATAAAGAATATTCAATCAAAGAACTACGCCATTCTGCACAGTATATAATTTTAAATAGAAGCAATCCAGCTGTTGCCAGTACTGCTGTCAAATTTGTATCTAAGCACACTCCCAGCACCAGAAAGTCTGATTTAATGCAGCTCCTCTGGTCTGAATTTTTAAGAGTCAAGGTTCTAATCCCCAGTGTTCTCTGAGCTGTGCATGACTGTTGGGGTCACTGAGCCTGCAGCTGTGATGGCCGAGGGGCCAGGGAGCCCCGAAACAGCAAAGGCCTGCTCGTGGAAAAACTCAGAGGTTTGAAAACACTCTTCTCACCTCGTGTAAAGAAAGGAAAAGGCTCCACCACGATGCCTTGTGAATGAATTGCACCCGTACACACCCCCAGACCTCCCCTATTGGCTCCCTTACCCAGTCCCGCCTTCGCTCTGCCCCCGTGCCCTCAGACCATTGCTGTGATGCTCTGCCCGGGCTGAGTGCAAAATCCTGGATCTCGCATTACTCGCTGTCTTTTCGCCTCTGGGCGCTCTTTGCGGGGGAAGGCATAAACCTTGTCCGTGGAATTGCCATGCGGAGAGCCCTCCTGACTCCTTGTCTCTGGTAATATCGAGCTGTCTGGCTTGAGAGTGTGTGTGTGTGTGTGAGATCTGCACCTAAATAGCTTCACAGGGGGAAGGGAGAAGCTGGCTAGCGTGGTACTCAGCCGCACCCGAAGCGATCTCTTAGCCAGGGACACTTCAGGGGAAGACGCAGTGAACCCCCCTCCACCCAAACACCACACACGGCACATGACCAACTCCTTACAAGTGTCAAAGCACCTAAAAATTTAAGATTCGCCCACCCAGTAATGTTTCCAAAACAACTTTCCCGTCATTTGCCCTTTTACAGCATCTAAATAGCTTTTAAAAGGGTCTAGTATTGATTATATCTGATGCCTGAAACAAACAAAAAAAGCCTGTATGAGCAGAAAATAGGTATGATATAATTCCTGGGGAATTACTTTCCTTTTTATCATCCTTCCAAAAACTGAGGGTTTAGAACTCTGGGTTCAGAGACAGGGACAGAGACTAACACAGTGGTGAGAACATTGATCAGGTGCGTGAAAGGTCAAGGTTAATCTTCAGTGCTACGTTTGTCTGTGTGAAATGAAAGATTGTCAAGGCTAAGACTCTCCAACAACTTCACAGCCAACTGCAGGAGGGAATGAAATCCAGGCACCTTACCTGCTTTGTTCATAAATCTTGTTCTCCACCACCTACATCCTTGAATGATGGGTTATTATGAGCTACATTGGAGGAAGAAATATAGACATCTACCTACCAGTCTCAAAACTGGCACAAATGGGTCTACATATATGTGAGACAAAGTGTGTATACATACAAAGTTATGTATATATTCAATTTGGTGCCAATATTTTTGCTAATAAAAAGTCAGAAATTTCCAGCCTGCCCTGAATGACTTTCTGTCAAGCATCAGACTAATGTAAAAGGAATGGTATGTACAGCTGGGACTTCTGAATTTTAGTTTGCCTTTGCCTTTAACATTTAGCTAATGCCAATTAGTGTTCCATAGTTAATAGGAAAGAATCTGTGTTTAGAGGCTTGTAAGTCTTTTCTTTCTCAGCTCATTAAGAGTGATGTAGTAAATAAGATCTAGTACTTTTCAAGATGTTTTCCAGCAGAATTAGGAATAGAAAAACTACTGTTTCTGGTTTTTTGAAAGACTGAAAATGAAATACATATAAAGCCAATTGAGAATTATGAGAAGTAAAGAAAAGGCCTGATGACTTGGTATGTTTATACAATATTTGTTGTGTAAATATTTATACAAAGGGAGAGGAAAATGTCCCAACATTTAAAAATGTTAATGATTCCTGGCAGCTCACCCTTCCAACCGCTGTTTATAACAGAGGAATACTTTTGCTTGGCCCTAAATAGAAAAAGACTGCTTTCATGGGTGGCTTTAAAAAAAGCAAAAAGCAGAAAAGTTGTCCTTCAGTTCTCAACCCTCATCTAAGTCGACAAAAGAGATTTTGTAGAGAACACCAAAAGATTTAAAGAAGAATTGGTGGCTCATCAGTATTGTTCAGCACAAAGCTGCAAATCAGCCTGTTTCTGAAGAGCAGATGGGCTATATTAAATAGGCTTATAGTTCTGTGCCGCCAGATTCACACAACTGAGCTCTGAAAACAAATCCCCTGGTATTTGATGAAATCCCTAAAGAAGGGCCGTGAAGATACCCTCCCTACCTTGCCTCCCTGCCTTCACATTGCATTTTGATGACCTGACCCTGAAAAATGCTGACCTGGGGTCTAACATTTTAAAACAAGCTTTGCATACTGAAGTTCATTAAACTTAGTCTGGTGGTATCTGCTGTCAGGAATTCAGGTCAGGTCCCATGACTCTGAGGACAAACAGCAAGTAGCCTCTGTGAAAGTACTTCTGCTTTAGTTTTGACAATCACGTACTTTGATAAAACAAGAAATGGGTAGACTGTGCAGCCTGCAATTTCCTGCAGAAAAGAAAGTGTCTCCAGGAAATTGCAAGGACATTAGAAAAACAGTTCATTTCAGGAGAGTTCGTCAAGTGAAACTGAGGCCAACTCCAACCACCATCTCTCATGGCCAACTTCAGCCACCTACAATCTGGCTCTTCCTGTTGCCAGTGGGGCGAGGAGTGGCGAGGGATGGAAGGAGAGAGCAGGAGGGAGGGAGAGAGATATCTGAAAAGCAGTTCTTTTAAGAGCAGGAGGTTAATGTCTACCCACTCTGAGCAACATCATACCTTCCCTAAAAGTAAGGAAAAATTCAGGGAGCCTTCAGTCAAGACTCTTCTAAGTTTCTTGTGGAGTTTGATGTCTTTAGTTTCCTCATGCATTTAACTCCTCTGAGAATACTTCATGCATGGAGGGTTGCCTACTTATGAAGTTCATTTCAAATGAAAATTGGAATTTTTACAGAATAAAATGAAAAACTAGTGAATTTAATTTAATTTGTTCTATTTCCAAATTTATCACCCTAATTTTTGCTTATTTTCTTGGAAAATTTGACTTTTTCTCTCCTACAGTCAGTTCTATAACGAAATTTATAAACTTCTTAAAGAGCATTGAGATTCACCTTAGCTAACCAAAAATATTCGTACTCGAGTTGATTTTATTAATTCACAAATTAAAAATGCATTGTGTTTTGTGTGCACAAACAATGTTCTACATTGCCAAGACATTGAAACATAAATGCAAATTGTATTATATGCTGCCCCAATTAATGGATAAATGTCTCTTCTGCAGAACCTTTACTAATTGCCAAAGATGAGAAGAAAATATGCTATTAAAAAAATCAGTGAGGTGGAACTCAGATTTCATATAGTTTATCAGAATAAGACCACTTTTTAAATGCTTCACTTTTGTTATGTACCTTTTGGTTGTCTAGTTGAACAGCAGCTGTTTTCAAAATTCATTTAAATATCATAAAACTAGTCTTTCACAATGCATTTAAATATTTCATCATGATTTCAACTGATTTACCGTTGCACTGAGATTGTTTTCTCCTTGTGACCAAGTACACATATGGATTTCAGATTATTTAGTTATGGATTCTTTCTGTCACCCGGAAGAGGGAGGAAAACAGGACCACTGAAGGTATTTTTGTTTGGTTTGGTTTTTTGCTGCCACTTACAATCACTGCCAAGAGCAGTCCCTGCTGCCTGTAATAGCTGATACTTCACATGTCAAAAATTTACCAAGTCCCCAGCCTTCAGCTGAGTGTCTGTTCCAGTGCTCATCTGAGCCTGCCACAGTGTTTGCGCTGCACAAATCTATTTACTCCGGGGAAATGGTTTCTGAACACAGCAGTAATGGTCCAGAAGCAAGGTGTTTGTTTGCATTTATTGTGTTTTGTTATTTACTGTAATTGTAGAATGTTTATGTGATTGTGTTATCATTTAAAATCGGTAATCATGCTGCTATAAAACTGCCTTGTGTAGATGCACACCTCTACTTCCTCATATGTGAGCACTTGTTATTTTCCCTTCTAGGGGTGTGTGCGCAGGCATGCATGCAGTATGCATATTTTTAATATACATATTATGTATAAATATGTATATTTATACATATATATGTACATACGTAACAGCTGTGCTCCTCTGTTTTAACTCTAGCAGCCTTTGCCTCTCTCTTTTTACCATTTCACTATCCAGCAAATGTTCTTGGTTTGGTTATCTGGCGCCAGATTAGGTTTCTGTTAATAATTTAGTGAAGCCAAGGAAGGAGACAAATGTAACTCTGAGAAGCACTGAGCATCTTCTTGTAAATTCATATCCCAATTTCTTTTCTCAGTAGAAGTTCTATCGTACTTCAGCAACATCAAAACTTTCTTTAATGCCTTCTTTTACCTCATGGTTGGAGTGAAAAACCTGTGAAGCAATGTTTATTCGCCAGCTCAAATTATTTTTATTGATGGCAGTGCATTTCTAGGGAACTCTTACTGAACTTAAATGTGTATCCTTTCAAACTTTTTTTTCTGACAGTTTTAAGCACTCCTCCAAAATTGTTGGGTACTGCGGGTGATGGAGTCGTGTAACACCATTGACTGCAGTGGAGCTCCTGTGAGGATCAATGTGGTGTACTGTTGGTTTTTTTTTCTGTGTCTTTAAATACTGTTACCCTTTATTAATTTGATTAGTATTGAATGGTTACTAGGTTTGGACTCTGTATTTTCTTGATAAAATAAATACTGGAAGTTCATGAGGGATTGTTTTTATTCCTTTCATATCATTTAGAAATGGTATGAAAGTAGTTCAGAAAGACAACTGGCCTGATAGCCAGAAGAGGTAAAGGAAACAAAAAAGTTGTCAGACTGGGGAATGCACAAGGATACTCTTGTATGTCACACACACAACCTGTGTGGCAAACTTCTCTCTGAGCAATACAGAATCTTATCTTCTGTGGAAAGCAGAGGTACATCCTCCAAATGTTAGCCCAGAAATCTTTTCCAGTTGCTAAGTGTAGTTTAAAGCTGCAAGCCTTAAAGTCTTTCACTAGCATGCAGCCCACATGAGTTTACATTCTTGTGCCCCACATACATGTCTATGCATTTCTTAGTTTTCTCTACTTACTTGTTAAATAATGAATCCATCCTCAGCCTAGTCACGTGTGGGTTTTTTTCCTTTTCCTTTTGGAGAATATCTCCCTTACTTGCTTTCAGATTCTGAGTGTGTGTGTCCTTCATTGCTCTCTTGTCTGGGGTTATTGATTTATATGGAGACAGTTTGTATCCACAGCGTCGGAGGTTAAAGTATGTTATGAAAATGAACATCAGCCACATCTTTCTTTCCTTAAAAGGGCGTGCAAGACCTTGATGTTCACCAACAGAAGACTATAGCATGCTTTAATGATTTTGGCAGACAAAGTGAATGAGCATTTATGAGCCTTTTGTTACAGGAACCCCTCAATGTCCTGGCATAGGAAACCATCATGTTCTAAATTAACCAAGTCAGTCACTGAAGACAGGAAAAAATAGAACAATTTGTCTAGAAGAAAGAAAAAGGGATTTAGCTTTATTTTTTATTATAATTTAAAAAAAAAAAAAGAAAAAAGTGTGTATGTATTGTTCAGGCTTCCTTTCTTAGAAGCTACCTTTTCCTTTATTTTGCTGACACCTCATGAAGCTATAAATGTGATGTATTGGAGCTGACCTAGAATATAATCTGCTATTGAGTTGTGTGATTATCCAGGCCAGGTAATTATTTTCTTAAACATTCCTGACAAAACATTTCTGAATTGCAAATAAAACCAAATGACAAACACATATGAAGGAATTGCCTATCATAAAAATCCAATCTGTATTCCTAAATCTCAAGGGTTTCAGCTGTTCAACCCTAATGCAACACTTAAGTCTGTTAGACATGAGCCACACATAACATGATACAGAAAGCGAGAAAAGTATGTAGAAATGTCTCACATTTTTCAGGATCAGAAAAATGGATTTTTCTGGTGCAATTCACATTGCTTGGTCATAGATAAGTTATGCATCTGCTACTACATGACATAAGTTATCAAGCAGAGACTGTAATCTGCTGTTGGGTTTTATTGACAAGAATATAGGGGAGTTATTCCATGTTAAAGATTTGACTACATAATTCCCTTAAGGTTTATGTGCACACATATTTTTGAATGAATACAGAATCACAGACTGGGTAACGCTGGAACAGCCTACAATAGGTCATCTGGCCCAACCTCTCTGCTCAAGAGGGGTCGTCCTGGAGAGCACTGTACAGGATTGTGTCCAGATGGTTCTGGAATATCTCCAGTGAGGGAGAATCCACACCCTCTCTGGGCAATCTGCTCCAGAGCGTGTCCACACGCCCAGTAAAAAAGTTCTTCCTCATATTCGGGTGGAACCTCGCGTGCATCAGTTTCTGCCCCTTGCCTCTTGTCGTATTGCCCAGCACCACTGAGCAGAGCCTGGTCCATCCTCTTGGCACCTTCCTTTCAGTTACTGATAGACATTGGTGAGGTCCCTTCCCAGCTGTCTCTCCTTGAGCCTGAACAGACCCAATTTTCTCAGCTTTTCCTCAGAAGAGGGATGCTCCAGCCTCTTAATCATCTTTGTTACCCTCTACTGGAGCCACTCCAGGAGCTCCAGTGTATCTCTCGCAGTGAGGAGCCCACAACTGGACACAGCCCTCCAGAAGCAGCCTCAGTAGGGATGAGTAGAGGGGCAGGATCACCTCCGTCAACCTTCTGGCGATGCTCTCCTTAATGCACTGCTGCAGAGGTGCTTGCATACTGCTATTCTTAAGAAATTTTGCAGTTTATAGTTAAGAAAATTACCTGTTATGATCCCTACTGTATTGCTAAAGCTGATGGCTAAAATTTCTATCACAGGATCAAAAGTTCAGGCGCAAATCAGTAGATAAGAGTTCAAATAGGGGACTTGAAGAGAAAAATCTGATTTTTTTGGGTGCTGTCTTTCATGACTAAGAAGTAAAATGTTTGAAAAGTAAACACAAAGCATTTTGAGAGAAGTACGGTTAATTTGCTGTGAGGGTTCAGCATTGCATATTAGGAATTAAGGGAAAGAATTCAGAACAGATGATGAAACATTTCAACCTCCATCCTAATATATGAATGCTTTCTCTTGAGTTTATTCCAGATAGCGTACTGGAAAGATGCTGTGCATTCAAAACATCCATAATACTGTATGTGTGCAGAGAACATCTTAATTTTGGGTCCTGTTCTCAAGGACTAACATAATCTGTTGTCTGAAGACATTCATTAAAATGTCCTCATTCTATAGTTTTATATATGTATGGACAGAGACATAATGTACAAGGAGAGTATGGAGTGAGACTTATCTCTCTCGAATGAAGACAGTGTAAAAAATTATTGTGTTAAGAATATACAGGTATTCACACAATTTGAAAAAATACACTAATATTCTCTTCTACTTATATAGAAAATACACTAATATTCCACTTAAGTCCAGCAATGACTAACTCTGGTTTATGTTAGTTATGTGGACTGGTAGCAACAGTCTCCTTTGTCAGTTGTTCAAATAATAAGTGTTAAATATTAGTGAAGTATTAATAATTTCAAATTTTAGTAAATGTATGATGAAATGGCTTTGGGTTTGTTTGGTTTGTTTGTTTGTTTTTTCCCCCAAAAGTGATTTTAACCAAACAGAGGGTATCTGGTCCTTGGTACTTGCAATTTGACTGCATGTACAGGAGCAGCTAAAAGTAACAAACCCCTTGTTTTAATAACCAGGAGAAAGTTTAACGAATAGAACTCCAAGGCACCACAGCTGGCTGTAGGTATAGGGGATGTCTAGGCACAGGGGTGCCTCAGAGTTAAATGGTGGCTGTGTGACTCTGAATCTAATATTGCCGTTTAGGTACCAAGTGTTCCAAGCACTGAAGTCAGAAGGTGTCTATATTTCTTCAGTACGTAGAAGGATGGACAGAATGGATGTGTCTAACACACGTATTCCACATTGCATTCAAGGATGTGGTAATTACAAGCATGCATGGTGCCTATGTAAATGTGCAAATGAAATATTTCATAAATAAAAGCATATTTTCATTAGTTAGTTGCTTTTGTGTTGTGAAACCTATTTGCTTTCAAGCCTTTCTAGTAATAATTGTAGTTTTCTACAGTTTCCAAAGAAAAATAGTATTTTCTACAAGATTTAAAATGCTTATTGAGGGAAGGATTTCAATAATGAGTAGGTAAATAAGAAACAATTTCATAGTTAACTTCTTGCTGTTGTATGACAAATTTGAGGAGTCGTCCAACAGCATGTAAGTCAAGGGCATGAAAATGTACTTTAGTGTATGCTGTGATCTGTAATATTTTGAAGGGGCTATTTATATACAGAATTCAATGTTCTAATTAAACGTTTTACTTGTCAATTCACAAGTGGTTTTTTCTTTTCCTTCCTGCTTTAAGGAGTTATAAGCCAGTAATAATTTACCATAAAATATTGCCCCAGCTTGGTGTTTGTTGGCACCCCCTCTTATTATTTGTCTCATTGCTAATGAGGTAACTGTGTAAAAACAAGGCCTTACCTAGTAGATCTTTATCTCCTCACTCACAGCTGCCTCCTACACAGGTTCCCCAGTCACTACTAGTAATTAAAACAACTAATACATAAAAAGAAGCAAAACAAAAGCAGTGTAGTGGGTGGGATTTTACTGCAGTGTGCGGAATCTGTTGCTCAGACCTGCAGGCAACAGAAAACCTTTACATGTCTCTGTGAAAGAGTGAATACTCTGTTGTTTCTTAGTCTGTACAATGTGAGCTGTAATAGCAGTCTCTCCAATCCACCTAGGACCTGGACATGTGCATTTTTTTACTCATCAAGGGCAGAATAAGTCTCCATATGAACTTTTTCTTAAGCTTGTAGTAAAATCTTTTAACTAGCCTTTATTAATTTACTAAAGTAGAACTTGCCTGTCATGCTTATATGCAAAGTGTAGAAGAATAAATGTGACCTTAAATGCTGTTGAAATCTCAGTATTTAAATATTTACTTCGACTTGCAAAAGAGGCTCTTTCTTGCTCACACACGCAGTCTGGGGGGGTTGCAGGTGGGCCCCTGGGACCCTGGCACCAGCTAGGCAAACTTCTTCCTTTCCTTCCTTTCCTTCCTTTCCTTCCTTTCTTTCCTTTCCCTCCTTTCCTTCCTTTCTTTCCTTTCCCTCCTTTCCTTTCTCTACACCTGTCAGAGAGGGTCCAGAGGAGGGCCACATAAATTGTCAGAGGGACGTGACATCTTTCCTATGAGAAAAGGCTGAGAGAGTTGGGATTGTTCAGCCTGGAAAAGAGAAGGCTCTGAGGAGACTTTACAGAACCTCCCAGTATCTAAAGGGCGCCTATAAGAAAAATTGGGACAGATCTTTTAATCAGGCCTGTTGTGAGAGGACAAGGGTTAATGGTTATAAACCAAAAGGAAAGAGTGTAGGTTCAGACTAGATAAAAGGAAGATTTTTCTTTCCATGAGGATAGAGAACTACTGGAACAAGTTACCCACAGAGGTGGTAGATGCCACATCCATGGGGGACAGGCTGGATGGGTCTCTGAGCCACCTGATCTAGTGGGAGGTGTCCCTGCTAATGGTCCCTTCCAACCCAAACTGATACTATGACTTTTTTCGTGGGGTAGAGTGCCAACTTGGCTAGCTTAGAGAAAGAGGTGTTAATCATCATTAAGAAAATTCCTCAAATAAAAAAAATAAGTCTACATGTTTTGAAGGTCCGATGTTACTCAGTCTTCCTGCCCTAAGAGCTTGTAAGGAGGCAGGGTGTACTCCTATTCCAGACATACCCCTTTCTCTCTCAGTCAACAGTGCCAAAATTCTCACCCTTCACTCACACCTTAAAAAAGTAAATAAAAGCTCAGCAATACTTCAAAAAATTAAGCAAACAAATACTACGTTAAAGGGAAAAATACTGGAAAGCAAAAGAAAAAATATCCCTTTGGAGTGCTAATATGGTTTGCATTCAAAGGAAGTCATTTTTGATTAACAAGGAGGTAATGTTTCCCCACAAGGGTGGGTCGTAGATGATGAATAAATAATGCAATCAAATATTAAATTAACTTTATTTTAAAAAGTGATTTGCATGTTAAAAGCTTATTGATGTAGTATTTTGTTTACTGTTATTGTTCTGAGGCAATTTTGTAACAAATAGAGACAGGGAGAGGTAATAGCATTCAGTCTTTCAACACAAATGCATTTATATTGATTACTTCTTTTTCTAACAAATTTGTGAGCTTTTCCACCTCTCAGAATTTCTTTGGGAACATTTTTTTCTTATCATAATTGAATGTTTTTGAGCGGATGGTGTAAAAGAAATTTTTGTTCTCCATTTCTCTTTATTGCTTTGTATCACACCAAAGAGAAGTAATAACATCCAGTTTCCTGACACAGTTAGGTCAGGAGGGAAGGGTCACACTATGCCAAAGGGGAGGAGTGGCCAAAGGACACAGTCTGCACTTACCTTGTCCAGTACAGTGCTCCCCTGGGATTTGGATTAATTACAGTAGCCCATCGATGGGGCCAAGGCTGGGGCAAAGGATCAGTGATATATAAATGGCCCTGCTCTCTGTTGCAGACAGTATTTAGCCTTGGGGCTTTCCACTGAGAGAGTGGGAATTCAGTGTATTTTGGTAATACAGTTAGCCTTGGTTTTCCCTAATCTCCTGTGAAACTGATTCTGTAACAGGTTTCTAGCAGAAACAGGAAGAGAGTTCTGGTGTTTCTATTTTGCTTTTCATTGTGCAGCATGGCAGTGTTGTGGGATCCTTCTGTGATTTAACTGTAACACTTCCACTATATTTTACAATTGCATAGCTTCATGTAGTTTGTCTCCTGAGGACTATATTTCATGATCCTATGTGTCACCAGGAAGGCTTTATTAATAAAACTTTGAGAAGATATAAAATGGTTCTTCTCCAAAGAAGCTCGTTGCTTCTGATTAACATTGAATATATTTGATGGAAGTGTTTCTCTAGCTGACTTGTGTAGTAAATTAAAGGCTGAGGTTGCAGGCCCAACAATAATTGAATTTATTTACTAGCTTGTGTTTCTGTTTATGAAGGTGAGTTGATGGGTTTCCATTACAACCTGTTTGTGTAGCAATATAGCACACCTGCTTTGCAGAAGACAGTATCATAAAGCTCTCAGTTGAATTGTCTTGTCATTCACTGCAGAGGTCATTGTATCCTGTGCTGTATAAATATAAATAAAAGAGCCAGAGTGTATGATAAATCTGTTTTAAATACAGCAATTAATTCTGGTAGTAATGATAGATATGTTACAGATCAGGATGTAACCCCAATTTTTGTGGAAAAGTTGAACAATTTTAAATTATTGATAAATTGATAAATCTGAAGCTGGCAGATGTAATAAACATATCTCACTATTTAGAGATATTTAAAGTCCTTAATGCTCATAGAAAGTCAGACATACATTGTACTTCAGACACCAGTGAAATCTTTGATATGCTGTGCAGTGGCAAACTGGAAGAGATTGTATGAACATTTTAAAATGGGAGGCTTTGTAACTGTAATGTAACTCCTACAGGAAATAAAATGCCAAGCAGTGGAAGAAATTTGTGGTATGGACTTTTAAAATGGAAATATTTGATGCCATTTCCTTGGAATTGTTGCCAAAGCAATGGTGATGTGCAACAGCTGAAAAATAACAGGGCTGACAGGGTTCTGAAGGTATTGGTGAAGATCTTCAGTCCCATTAGGTGAATCTGAATAGACAAAGAGAACGTTTGCTTTTCTTTTAAGTGATTTTTGTGATGCCTTTATTTCAAACATGAGGATTTCCACCTTGCAAATAAGACATCAATGCTGCCTGGTTTTTCATGGCCGAAGTCATTGCCAATGACATCTGTGAGGTGGATATACATTTTCTCGTCTTTGCATATTCTTCAAGCTAACTCTGAAGAATCCCTGCTTACCTCTGGTTTGGCACTAAAATGTAAGCTCCAGGAACAGCAAAGCTATAGTGCACTGATGCCATTTCAGGGTGCTGAAAAAAGGACAGAAAAGGCATGCCTCTGAGGGTAAAAGTCCCGTGCATGGGGCTGAGAGCCAACAGATTACTCCATTTGTGGCTGAAACATTGCTAAAGACTATTTTGCTCCTGCAAAAATCAAGTGTCGGTGGGTGAGAGAACCTCCGAACTGACTTGCCGGGGCAAAGGGAGGGAAAAACACTGGGAAAACTCAGCCAGAGCAAAGAGGTCCTGAGAAGCACAAGCTGGGAACACTCCTGGGACTTCAGTATTTTATAGTATGGGGAAATGTCCATTAATGTCTCTGGGATGTAATTCAGACTGTACTTTACAACAGGTATTTTGTGATGTGAGGTTGGTGTACCTGCAGTGATAACAGCTGCAGCTAATGAATGTCCCTATGACAGGCCTATTGCCATGGAAACAAGAAGGGTTGCAGACTACTTGATTTATAGAAATTATAGCTTCAATAAAGCATTTCTTGCTCTTTTGAGTTCTGATTTAATTAGAAAGAAGAGTGATCTGTACAGTGTAGATGTTATCTCCAGCAGTTATTGGAGCTGTGTATTAACAAAGCTGCTGGTTTGCTCCATCTTAAATTCTCTGTGTTTTGACTGCTAAGCAGACCCTAAACTAACTGTCTAATCTGCTGGAATTGTTACTTGAAGGGTAACCCAAACTTCATAGTATGATCTATGATTATATAATCATTGCCTGGAAGCATGGCCACCATTGTGTTAGAAGGAATCTAGAAAAGAAACTGCCTCAAACTGTGGCTGATCCTAATTTGCACTTGGCCATTTAAATGATTGTGTCTATGAGGCGATTTTTTTCAAACTAACTTCCTTTCAGAAAGTTTGGGTAATTTTTTATATCTTTAAGGCTATACTGGAAATAGGGTATTGGATCTTCTGTGCCTCTTTGTATGAATTTCTCAACCCTAATAAGTATATTTGAGGAGTATGTGTTGTTGTACCTTGTCCCTCTTTCTTAGAAATACAAAAGCTGACGAGGTCAGAAATTCTGGCTGAGATAGTATCTAAAAATAAGTAAAATCCCTTGTAGCACAAGTTCTGTCTGATGGCACTAACATGTGTTGCACTAATTCATAAGCCAAAGTGCCAACAGTTTGCTGCAGAAGTCAAGAGGGGTAGTGCAGAACAAGAAATGTTTATACACATAGAGAGGAATGATATATACATACATATGGAAATAAGACAGAGTTGTAAATGGTGATGTCTAATTTGAAAAAAATAGTTTATCTCAATTCAAGATGCATAACTCAATTTTAGAAATAATTTTAATAGAAAAATGAAATAAATTAGACCCTAGATTCTATCTGACTTCTGTCTGTACAAGACTCTGCTTAGAAGGATAAACGTGTTAGAAATTCCCTAATATTCAAGCTGCTATGTTTTGAGATTCACTAAGTACTGCCATTCCCTCCTTTCTTCCTCACTCAATGTTGTGAATGTTTTAATGCAGCAATAGCCATTAAAGTGACCCTACATAATACACACTCCTGCTAACACATCAGAAAAAAATAAATCTCCTTTCAAGTCCTGTCAGCAAAGAAGTTTAGAATAAATCTAAGAATCAACTGTTGTAAGTTTTGAAAGGAACAATTCCTGCCATAGGCTGATGTGTGACCATTACAATAATGGTGAGACCATTAAAAATAATAATTGAGAAAAACACATTCTCATTAAGTGTTTACACCCTCTTTGTCCAAAATAATTGTTGACTTGTACAATTAATCACATATACTCTGAAGCCCATATCAATCATCTTCATGTCATACATTAGGAACTAGCCTAATGTACAGCATGATGTAAATATGTCCCAGGAGTTATTTGTCTCAAGGATATACTATACATCTATTTCCTTTTTTTAGTGCAAACTGGGAAAGTGAAAATTAATATTGATGGTAGGTCAAGAAATATAACTGCGTTTTTTAAATTTCTCAGCTGCGAGTGAAGTCTTACTACTTGGTCTGATGCTTTTGTAACGTGCACGGCAGACTGAGGACATCTATGCTGCCTAAGTGGCCTTTATAGCCCAATTAGAAAGACTATCATGTTTAGTCACTTCCCTTTACAGCTATTCTAGTGGCAAGGGTGATGGTGACTGTGGCCAGAACAGATGAGCAGAAATGCTCAGGTGTGTCTTCTGCCTTGGAACGGTTCTGTTGACATTCCTGGTGCTCAGATTAAATGGCAGAGGGAGGACTCAGCTGAAAGGCTTTGCCTATGGAAGTGTAGCTGTGTTGACATCAGGATCCCAACAGTCCTGAGTGAAGTTTTGCTCAGGTGGCCCACAGCGTGGCTGAAGGAATGCTATTCCAGCAGTCTGAAGGTAGTGGAACATCCAGGTGAATAGGCTGATGGTACCTTGTTTCAGAACAGCCACTGACCCAGTAAATAGTTTTTTCCTGGGAATATGGCAGACTTCAAAGCTTCTCTTCTCCTGGTTTGGAGCAAGTTTAGGTTTTAGTTAGCTTAGTTTTTCTAGCATTCTGACCACAGAAGTATATTTGTCCTTTCCTTCCTTCTGGCTGGTATTTTTTCAGGAATGTCATCAAGTTTTCATCTTCCTTCTGGATTTGTGGGTAAAATATACTTAAATTTGGAATATTGATTAAATTTATTACTAACAAAATCAGAGCAGGATAATGAGAAGTAAAATAAGACGTTAAAAACACCTTTCCCCACCCTTCCCTCCTTCCCAGCTCTACCTCCTCCTCCCAGAGTGGCTCAGGGACACAGGGAATGAGGGTTATGGTCAGTTCATCACAGGTTGTTCCTGCTGCTGCTCAGGGAGAAGAGTCATTCCCCTGCTGCAACCTGGAGTCCCTCCCATGCGAGACAGTTCTCCATGAACTTCTCCAATGTGAATCCATTTTACGAGCACCAGTTGTCCACAAACTGCTTCAATGTGGGTCACTCTTCCATGTGGTGCAGTCGTTCAATAGCCTATTCCAGCATTGGTCCCCAATGGGGTCATGAGTCCTACAGTCCTACCAGGAAAGCTGCTCCTGTGTGGGTTCCTCTCTCCATGAGTCTGCGGGTCCCTGCCAGGAGTATGGTCCAGGACAGGCCTCCCATGGATTCACAGCCTCCTCTCCAGCATCCGCCTGCTCCGGCATGGGCTCGCCCAGAGGCTGCAGGTGGATCTCTGCATCCCTTTGGATCTCCATGGGCTGCGGGGGCACAGCTGCCTCACCATGGTCTGCACCATGGGCCACAGAGGAATCTCAGCTCTGGTACCTGGAGCACCTCCTGCACCTCTTTCTTCTCTGCCCTTGCTGTCTGCAGAGTTGTTCCTCTCACATATTCTCACCCTACTCCTCTGGCCTCAATTACATCTGTGCAATAGCTTCTTTCCTTCTTCTTCTTAAATCTGTTGTCACAGAGATATTACCATAATTTTTAATTGGCCCAGCCTTGGCCAGCAGCAGGTCCATACTGGATCCAGCTGGCATTGGCTCTGCTGGACATGGAGGAAGCTTCTGGCAACTTCTCCCAGGAGCCACCTCTGTAGCCAGCCCGCTACCAAAGCCTGGCCATGCAAACCCAATACAGAGGGTCTGTCATGACTTAGCATATCCTTCCACTTGAGCTGACTTACAAGAACTCCTGCAAGGAACTACACAAGTGTATAAAAATGGAAGAACAAGAGGGAGTCTCACTGATTACACTTGATGATAATCTGCTTTAGTGGAAGGACTCGGGTCTCAGGACCAAACTTACTGTCGATTAGTTCCTTAGAACTGCAATATATGGTTGAGATATGGCGGATGGTCACTCTGTTTAGATTATGATAAGGTTGTTAAGAAAGAACTGCATTTAGTACTAAGTAGTTAGGATGCTTCTGTGCTCACTTGGGCTGGTTTTCTGTTTGCTAGCCATTGTCATGTCTGCAAGCAATGTCGTATGAGTACAATACTCTCTGACTAGAACTTTGTACATATCCCACAAATGGAGACTGAAATGTTAGATATCATATTTACTTACCTGAAAAATTTTGATTTAGCAGAGGAATGCAAAATATGCTGGAAAGCCATACAGATACAAGTTTCGCTTAGTGCCACCCTTTGGTCCCCCTTGTGTTGAGATCAAGCCAGCTTCCTTTACAAGAGAAATGGACAGTCACACTCTGCATACTCCCAGAGCTTCACCCACCTGCAGCCCCCTGAGTCCTCCTTCACTGCAGGGGTTTACAGGTCAGTCACAAACATCACAGGCTGCTTTGTGAAACACTGGCTTCTTCTTAGGCTGCTTTCAGAGAATAGTGAAGACATAATCCCAGTGCCCAAAGAAAAATACTCTCCTCCTCCTCTTAGTTTTTGAGCATGTAATATTTAATAAATTCTTGTTATTGGGATTTTAATTTTTACCAAGATATTTATCACCTATTGATGTCTTGGGCAGCATAGATACATACACAGGTAATGTATATTAAACTGTTGTTTTAGATTAATGTCTTAATTTTTTAGAAATAAGCATGAGAAGCATTCATTCTGGGTTAAAAGAATACTACTTAAACCATTTATATTGTGCTTACTTGGGTTTGTCAAAACAAACTACTATTTTTTTTTGTCAAGTGTCCATACCATATTTATTTCAAGACAAAACTTGTGCTTGCAGTGCCTAATATGCCTTATTTCAGTCACCACAGGATTGAATTTGCCAAAGGAAGTGTTAGAGAAAAAAGCAGTGGTTAAACAGTTGTCTTTATTACCTGGGACACATGACCTTGAATCTCCTGCAAAGACTTCTTATAGAAAAAGAAATCTGCCTTCAGGAGTCTTGAAGCAGTCACATCCCATTCCTTTGTTCTTGGGGTGTGTATGGATGCTCCATCTCTCTGTCTCTTTCTCTCAGGCAAAATGAAAGGCACCCTTGGAATTCCAGTATGTTTCTTTCTAGGTAGCAAATTTACTCAATACTAGCAGCACGAAAACATGTTGTTGTTACACTGTATTTTTTTAAATACATATTAAACTTCTGGGCTAACATAACCATAATTCTAGGAAACCTTTCCCTCACACAACGCCTTATACAAGGTTTGTTCATGACAAGATGAAAGATCATCAACCCACAAAAATTATGCTAGCAGTTATTTTCCATGTGTTTGGAATGATCTCATGAAGAAGGAATGGTTGGTGAAGCTCCCCAGCGAATACAGGGAGGGATATCCCTATCCGAACACAGGAATATGTTCAAGCATTGCTATATTTGTTCTATCCTGGACTAGGACAAAAGATTCCTATTTGAGGAAAGAGACCCAATTCAACAAGGTAAAATTTTAATCAAAGCAAAACCCAACCAGTTAAATCAAACAGACCTGAAAAGCAGGAAGCTTTGTTTCAGTTTTTGAAGTCCTTTTTGTATAGTTTTATTCCCTGAAACTGGAAACAGTCTATTCCCATGGAAATCTTGGGTTTCTTGAATGAATATTTTTTTCAAGAAAGGAGCTTATTTCCAGAATATACTTTCAGTATAATTTTTGAAAATACCTGTCAGCAGTAAACAAATTAGAAATGCACTGCCATAATTCAGAAATCTCATCTCAAGTACCATTTCAGGACAAATAGCAGGCTGGGAGGGATCATCTGTCACTGTTCTGACCCATATAAGTACTGTTAATGATAGACAGTGTATCCCAGAGTTACAAGACTGTCATGGTTTTGCCCCAGCCAGCAGCCCAGCCCCACACAGCTGCTTGCTCACTCCCCCACCAGTGGGACCGGGGAGAGAATTGGAATAGTAAAAGCTGGAAAACTCATACGTTGAGATAAAGACAGTTTAATAGGGAAAAGATAAAGACATGCAAGCAAACAAAGCAAAACAGGAAATTCTTTCATTACTTCCCATGGGCAGGCAGGTGTTCAGCCATCTCCAGGAGAGCAGGGCCCCATCGCACATAACTTGGGAAGACCAACACCATCACTCCAAATGTGCCCCCTTTCATCCTTCCTTCCCTCCACTTTACATCCTGAGCATGATGTCACATGGTCTGGAACATCCCTTTGGTCAGCTGCAGTCACCTGTCCGGGCTGTGTCTCCTCCCACCCTCCCAGGCACCCTCAGCTTCCTCACCAGTGTGGCAGCACGAAAGCAGAAAAGGCCTTGGTTCTGTGTAAGCCCTGCTCAGCAACAACAAAAACATCTCTGTATTATCAACCCTGTGCTCAGCACAAATCCAAAACACAGCCCCACACCAGCCCCTGGGAAGAAAAGCAACTGTACTCCAGCTAAAACCACCAGAAAGACCCAAACAGAAAGTTCACTTTCTAATACAGTACACATATGTATACCTACATGTAACTGGATTAAATTAATCAGATAAATAACTAAAATTATTATTAGGCAAAATGTTTTTAGAAGGAAAATTATTTAGAGAGCATGAAAAATTACTTGTTTGTGGTGTTGACAAAAGCATCACAAAATGGAACAATTTGATGGAGAAGTTAACAAGGTATGTAAACAAAATCTACCTCTTTCTAAATCCAGAGGTGGTGAGATTTTAGAAGAATATAGATATGATATGATTGGTAATTGATCTGATAAATTTCAAAGCAACCATATATCATCTAGACCACACCATATAGTAATCAAGATCTTTGGGTTGAGGACTTGTATCTAAATTGCACAATACATGACTTCATTAAGATCACATTTCATTACATTTTAACATAACATTTAAAAAATTGTGACATGTTAGAAATTAAGTACCAAACCCATATATTCCTATGAATAGATCAAATAATTGGAAGGAACCTCATGGTCAGTGAACCTCAAATGATAGACCAGATGAAAGATGGTAACAATGAGCCCAATGAATATTAAATGAAACAAATTATAGGAAAGAAAAAATGCAATTAGGAAATTAGTTTTAAAAGGGTATCTAATAAGTTCAGCTTAATGGCCAGCTCATTTTAAATAATATTACAGGCTTTTCAGCTTGCTCAAGTACTGATGCAACTCAGCCTTTTCCATTTTAATCTGTGCTTTGATTCATATCGGGTATTGCAGACATCCCAATAAGATTAACATAAATGTAAATAATATTTACATTCGAGATGGCTTGGAGGATTTTTTAATGATGAATATAATAATCTGAATGTTCATAGCATAGATGGTTTAGGAAATAAATACTCTCAAGTTCTCTGATAATAAAAATCTCTTCATTCTGTGTTTAGACAGAGATCCCAAGCTTTGTATGCCAGCATACTAGAGCAGAGTTTTTCCTGAAGTTTACATCAGGCAGGTGAGGTGTGATTCAGCTTGTACATGACAACATGATTCTATAAATAAAGAAAAATAAAGTCAGTGCAGAACTGTAACCCAGTCTGAAGTCTCTAAATGCTGGCACATTTTCAATAAACCGTCTACTAAGTCAGAGCTGTAATTGCCACTTAAAAAACATCCACAATGTGCTATCTCTTTGTGTATTAGGAGAGACCAAAGAGATATTGGGTCATTATGTAAAAATTGGTGATTAAGAGAAAGCGATTTTCCAGTTAATTTGCATGTTCATTATATATTGAATATTACTTAGTTTTTTGTGTCCTTTTTGTGTCTCATAAACTTGACCCAAGGGATCCTACACGGTAAAACGACATATAAATTATAAAATAAGACATATATTTAACTGAGTCATTGAACTTTTGTTGTGACTAATGATTCTTCCAGCAATCATTGCATTAGGGAAAACATTTCTTTTAAGTAAATAATGTTCACTACCTTTTAGAGCTGCTGTCAGTGAAAAGAAAATAATCTAGTGAAATATCTATATTCTTTGATGAGCTCTCTGAGGGCATCTTGTAGATTTAAATTAAACTGATCAAATAGAAAGCGATATACCCTTCAAAATAGTTTAACTGATTTGACTACAAAGAAAAATAAAGTCATTCCATGTTATGAGAAATTGCTGGCAGGCTAAGTTTCAAGAAGAAAAGGATTGATTATTTTATCAAGATTGAAGTGTTTTCCTCATGCAGTTTACTCATATATGGGTGTATTAATGAAGAATCTAGCTCTGTAGAAAGAAAGAACTGTGTCACCTTTACTTAGATGTGGTGTGCCCACACCTTTACTCTGATGTAGTGTAAATCAGGTTTGAAAACTGTGTAGACTCCAAGATGAGGTATGGTTTTCCTGATAATCTGAGTTTCCCATGGGATTGATTGATGACATTCTGTTTGAAGCCGATGTGAAACTTGGCATTGATGTGAACGACAGATGTCAGTATATTTTGGAAATCAATTTCTATGTGGAGTTTGCTGCTGATTGAATTTTATTTTGATTTTTGAAGGATCTTCTTTATGTTTTATAGCAGCTTCAAAGGTTCAATCTCTGTGCTCCTTTATGTATCCTTGTATGAATCATTACTAACTGCTTCTTTTAAGTAATGTGATGATAAAGTTTTAAGATTTTTCATTTACTGATTACTTCATTTGCTAGGAAGTTTTAGCCACTTCTAGACCTGAAATTTTGCACTCTTGTATTTAATGCTGATGAAAGGTGTAAGTAAGGAATGATTTCATAAGCACTGCATGAGAATTATATTTTATCTTTCCATGTCCTCTGAATTCTCACAGAGGTGATTTTCAAGCAGGCTTGCAAAGAGAGATGTAATTAAAAAAAAGCCCACAAAAAATAGTCACTCGTACATTTTGGCTTAGTGATATCTTTTTCCATATGCAGAGGAAAAAAGAAGTTACTAATTTTCAGTCAACAAAGTACTATGAAAAAGGCATCCATTTAAGAAAACATAATTTATTATTGACATGGACTTTTTCTTTTACTTATGGACCCTATAATACAAGACTAAAAGATACAGTGTTTACTACAGATACTGCGTTTATCTTCCTGGATAGGATTAGCAGCACAAAGTAATTCCAGTTCTCCTTTGGAAGAATGGAAACTGCTGTATTAAAAAGCAAATGAATGAAACACAAGATGAATTTGAACGTTTATTATCTAACAGCAAAAAAAAAAGTTCCATTCTTACCTCATATATTCAATATATTTGAGAAATCACTGAGTAAATACCTTGATCTTTTACAGCAATCTGTACACTCATTGTCTGCTGCCAAGGATTTGGCATAGTTAGCTGCCGATAAGGCTGACCTCCTGTTTTCTCATGTAAAACCAGGGATTTGTGCTTTACAGGCATTCTGTGAGATCCATGCAGGAAGGTTTATTTGCCTCAGTCTTAGAGAGTAGTGTGTAGTAGTGTTCTATACATTTCTCTTCATGTATACCTGGTTCATCTTTTCCTCTTTTGATTTGTTTGAGTCCATAATGCATACAATGGATACAAAGCACTATCAGCCTGGTCATCAAATAGGCTTTTCATTGCTTCCTGAGTGATGAGCACAGATTTTCTCCATCCACATTACATTTCATCTTTTAGGAGGAATTACATGGTCTGGAGTGTTTTCACAGCCAATGAATCTAGGCTGAGTGAAATTAGGAAAAAGGCATGGTTTAGATCATAAGTGTGAAATCTGGACCTCATTTGAATTCATTGACAGTATTTTGGTTGAAGAGAGTATTTAAAAAAAAAGCCAGCCTTTTGAGAAAAAAATATCCTACTAACACTTCCCTCTCATGTAAATTAGAAGAATTTCAGCTCTTAGATCTCTCCTGAGATCTGTGCAAGGAAATATGAAGTTTGTCAGGCAGACAGAGATCAAAATTTATAGGGCACTTTAAAAATTAAAACCAGCGCCCCAAATTCCACTTCAACGCTTACAATACTTACAGTACCCCCAGAGTTCAGTTTAAAATTTTTAATGGGATGAACACAGATTTGGTAATCAGGGAGTTACTGACTGGCTTAAGTTCCAGTGTTCTCAGGAATGAGCTATTCACCCAACATGTTGCATTCACTTAGTTTACACATGGAGAAAAGGAGTATAGTGCCTAAATCAGAAAGAATTAATTTTATCTCATATTCTCAAGTGTAGGTGGAAATCCAAACCACCTTGAACCTGCTTTAATAGTGCTGTCTCAGAATAGATATTAAAAAAAAACCTCTTGAATCCCTCATATGAAGTTATTGCAGTAACCTACAAGAAATCAAACCAGCTTAGTTTCTTGTATTCAGCTTGTAGTTAGCATTTAGTGTATGAGTAATGGATATATCAGACAAAACTCACTCAAAACAATAGTAGCACAGGACAAGCATAACTCCCAGCAGCCTGAAGATCCAGCAGACCAAAACCAATGATGAGGCAAGGAGTAATATGTCCACCATACCAGCTGAAAAGTTAAAATGGCCCACGAATGTCTGGAAGCTGTGGAAATGTAGAGACTTGAGGTATGTGTTTGGAGATGTGCTTAAAAATATTGAAGTCACAAGGCCTTTGTCGTGAGTGCACTGAAGTGCAAGTAGGTGATTTCTGAACAAATTAAAGCATACCAATGTAAAAACTGCTGCTGCGCTGTCTTTGGCTGATGTATCTGAACCTCCTTCATGAGTGTATTGTTTTAATCAGAAAAGTTTGATTTCTTTGTTTGTTTGTTCATTTCTTAGTTTTCCAATCATTATTGTTAAAGTGTTCCCACTTCTTTAAGGAGCGAGAACTGGCAGTATGTCAGAATCTCAGTATATTGTTCTATAACTGGAATATGTACCAGGAAGAAAAATACAAATCAAATCTGTGATGCACTACTGAATGCCAGAAACGCTTTTCAGAGATAAGAGAATCCCATTAAAAATGCTGATTTTTCAAAATTATTGTAAATCATGACCAATATTCACTGAATACTAAAAATTCAATAACAGTGCATGCCATTTCGTGGTGCTGCCTCCAGAATTTATTTCATGCTGAGTTACCACTTGGCAGCCCTTCAGAATAAGGATGTTTTTAATATCTCAGGTCATGTAAAACTAAACAGGTTAACCTAAACCCCTGTGCACTATCATTTGTACAAACTGCCAATAACCATCACAAGGTAAGCACTTCTCTCCTGTGCTAGGGAACGCCACTAAGAGGATAATTTTTCTTCTCTTCTTGGTTGAATCCGATTGTTTCACTCAATGGAGCTTCAATTCAGCCAACAGCCTTCTGTGCACTCTAAGATAAGGAACAATCATCAGTGAAAGGAAATACAGGTCTCATAAGAAATTCTTTAAATTCATGGTTCTTACTGTATGCCACACTTACTAAAAAATGAAATACACACACACACACATATATATACATGCATGTACACCCCCATATATATATGCATATACCAAAATCACTGCCATCAAGAAATAAAAATGCTTTAAAAGACTTGCACACTTTAATATTCTGTAATCCGAGAATCTTTTGGTCAGATTTGTGAGTGTGAGAGGCTAGAATTTGCTAGGAAATTGATGTTGCAATATACCCACAGGGGGAATGTGAAGCTTTCGGTCTTTTACAGTCTCTGCACAACATCTTGTAGTGGCAGAGAAAGAGCTTTGAACAAATCTGAGGCATGTCTCTGTGTCTCATATATTCCTCCGTATATTATTTGTTTTTATGAT
Organism: Ifrita kowaldi; assembly: GCA_013398055.1. Lineage (NCBI taxonomy): Eukaryota > Metazoa > Chordata > Aves > Passeriformes > Cinclosomatidae > Ifrita > Ifrita kowaldi. The sequence goes on from VZRS01004691.1 coordinate 52,019, forward strand.
GCCTATGTTTTCTAAGATATGCATTCAAATAATATAAGGACCTTTGTGTAAATATATATCAGAAAATAAAGTGATTGAGTTAAGCTTCCTATGATATTTAAAAACTTGTAGAAATACCCATTTTTCAAGTTGTTGTCATATTAACTATCCATCATTTATTAGCAGTGTGTGCATAACTGTTCACATAGCTTTGCAGGAAGAGACTCTGTTCAGAGCAACGCACTTCAGGCACTTTCTTATTGTTGGGGGGGCTTAATTTTTCTATCTTCACAAATTTTGTATATAATTTTTTGGAGAGTAGAGAAGTTGAGTGTGATGGGTTGTGTGTGGCAACCAGACAAAAACTAGGAGCCTGTGTGAAGTGGCCCAGGGAAATGGGGGGAAAAGAGGTCCAGCCTCAAAAAAAGTCAGCGAGGGGGATCCACACCCTGGCGCACCCTGGGGTCCCTGTCCCTCCTCCTCAATCGGGGACGATCCTGCTTTTGCCCCTCATGCAGGCCACTGTCGGCAGGCTCAGCGCCACGACCACCGCAAAGAGCTCGTCTCTGTCAGCCTCGGTTTTGATTTTTATTTCTTCTTTTTTGGGGGGATTTGGATTAGGGTTAGGGTAAGAGTTAAGGTTAGGCCAAGATGATTGCTCACAACCACCTGTCTCCTTTCCCTAGCCTCAGAGATGTGATGCGGTAAGAAATACGAAGGCTTTGGGAAATCACAGAAAGACACAGTAAACTGTCAGTCATCCAAACCTTGAATTAATCATGCCAGTGTCCTGTTTTGGCCAGGACAGAGTTAATTTTTGCAGTCACCAGGAGGGACATGGCCAGGACATGGAGGTTGTTCTTTACAATCTCATGTCATTGCTAGGGGTGTGAAGAAGGGGTTCCTTCTGGTCAAAGAAGCTCGTGCAGCAGCGGGGTAACTCTGGTCCTGAGCCAGAGGGACCAGTCAGGGTGGTGTTGCTGGTGGGTAGGAGGGCTCTGCAGAGGGACCTGGACAGGCTGGATAGATGAGCCCAATCAAACAATGTGAGGTTTAACAAGTCCAAGTGCTGGGTCCTGCACTTTGGCCCCCTGCAGCACTACAGGCTGGGGACAGAGTGGCTGGACAGCCGCCAGGCAGAAAGGGACATGGGGGTCCTGGTCGACAGCCGATCGAACATGAGCCAGCAGTGTGCCCAGGTGGCCAAGAAGTCCAATGGCATCCTGACCTGGATCAGGAATAGTGTGGCCAGCAGGACCAGGGAAGTCATTCTTCCCCTGTACTCGGCACTGGTGAGGCTGCACCTTGAGTACTGTGTCCAGTTCTGGGCCCCCCATTTCAGGAAGGACGTTGGGATGCTGGAATTCATCCAGAGAAAGGCAACAAGGCTGGTGAAGGGTCTGGAACACAAGTCCTATGAAGAGTTTAGGCTGGACATAAGGAAGAAGTTCTTCACAGAAAGGGTGATTGGGTGTTGGAGTGGGCTGCCCAAAGCCGTGGTGGAGTCACTGTCCCTGGAAGTGTTTAAGACTGGATGTGGCATTCAGTGCCATGGTCTAGTTGACAAAGTCTTGTTAGGTTATAGGTTGGACTTGATCTAAAAGGTCTGACCTAGTTGATTTTATGATTCTGTGATTCTGTGGCTGTGGTTGGGTTGAGCTCTGGGGTGAGCATTTTTGCAGGTGAATCAGTCTCTTTTGTACACTTCTATTATTGATATCTTTGGTGTTACTGTTTGTTTCCCTATCTCATTGCTGTTTCCAGTGTATTGTTCTTATCTCAACATCTGCTCTTTTCCTTTCCTGCCTCCAGTTCTCCTCTGCTGCCCACCACAAGGGGGAAGGGGCAGGTGAAAGGGGAATAAGTAGTACGGTTTGGAGAGCCTCAGTGGGAGCACTAAATTGGGGAGTAGCATTCCTAAACCATGATAACCTTAACTGGATGCTAATGTAGGGCTCAAAGAGATAACACATTTGACTAGAGTGGGTTGGAAACAAATTCTGTCTCAGTATTTGTTGTATTGCTTGGTCTGTTCAGAAGGTTGTGGTGCCCAACCCTGCGTCTGTTTCCATACATGCACCGAGTGGCCATCATGGTGCTCTTTTTCAGGGCAGGGAGAGGGATCAGGATGGCTTTGTTGCTGCACTGTGAAATATCAGCGTATGACATGATAACATCAAGGGCAATGAGGGTCATTTGGGGTGTGTATTCAGTGTTGCTCTCATACCCTTACCTGGGGCACTGCTTTTGGGAGTCCATCAATAGCAATATCCAGTCTGTAGGGGCAACTGGGGAGGAGGCTTTTCCCCAGCTTTCCCCCCACTTTCTCTCCTTCAGGTTTGTTATAACAGCTTTTGAGGATTTAGAATTTCTCTGAGAGGTTAAGGAAAGCATGTTCTTGTTGCTAGCTCTGCCAAGTCTCCTCAGTGTTGTTCACACCCTGTTTAGAGTTACAAAAGGGATTCTTAGGAGGCTCTTTCAAAGATCTGCCCTGAGGGTGGGTAGTCATGAATGGCATGGAAGGTAGGAGAAAATGGACCAGCTTTTGAAGGATTATTCTGGTCCAGCGGTTCAGAAGTTCACCCCTGATACAGGACCCTGATAAAGTGGCAGAATATTTGAAAGAAAAATGCTTTGACAGTTCAAAAGAGGCACAAACTTATGCAGTATGCTGAGCCCTGGCTACTATTTATCAGACACTGCTTGAACGAGACAGCAGCCTCAGGGGCAGGAGGACAAAAGCAAGACAAAATCCGTTCACTTAGTAAGGGATGAAGAGGAAGCAGGGCCCAAAATCCCCTGACCTCTGGGTTATGGGCCCAGCACACTTCCTGCCAACTCTTAGAGCCAGTAAAATGTTTACTGAAGACAATATGTGTACATCATATTCTTTCCAACAATAAAATATCTGCCTTCAAATGGTGGCTGTGGGGCACTTAATGAAGTGAAGTACAGTGATAATGCGAGCCCAGGTATGCAACTCTACTCCAAATCACATCATACCTAATCTCTTGCCTAAGCATGGGCAGGAGGCTTTTCGGCAGCCTGGGTCTGTTGTAATGGCTGGGAATGAGTCTAATGTGCCGTGTTAGAGATGAGATGACGCTTACAAAGAGCCAGCTGGAGAACTCCCCTGTGCATCCTTCAACTCACTGGGCTCTGAACAGACTAACTATCCTTGGCCCAAAATGATTTTTTGGATTTGGGTTGAGTTTCCCCATAGCTAATAAACCCTCATAGCTAATAAATGCTTTTAGGGCACAACTTGCGGAGCTGCAAGAGCTCATTGGGTCTGTGGCAGCCAGATCCAACAGACTGACTGCACTCAGTTCAGTGGGCCTGGCTGAACCCAAACCTTTCCTGGAAATGCCTAACTTATTATCCTGTGCTCCCCAGTACACTGTGATTCAGAGTTTTAATCTTCTACTCCCCCATTACCCTGTGAAATTATGTCCTGCCTGATGCCTGTAATTTTCTGTGTGTTGAATGGAGCGAGTTCGACTTCTCAGACTTTTCCCTGGTTAATTGCTGTTCTCATTCATTTCTAATGCACAGGCTTAAACTTAGGAATTCCTCGTCTAGCAATTGCACTTCTGCTATGAAATTCACCATGTGTGCTGTGGGGAAAAAGTCCTTAAGTGGTTAAGGATCTCAACAAAGTTTTCTGGATGCATTTGTTTTCTCCTGTTTTGTTTACTTTTGGGGGTTTTTTTGGCAACTGGAGTTGTCTAAGATCTTTGTTTTTCAAAATCAGAAATGAAAGGGCAGCCTATAAACTGTCCATTTGTATAATCAGCCTGTAATTATGTTAACGTTCAATTTTATAGTTAAATTAGAGACTGATTTTCCTTTATTCAGCACTGAACTTCACTTATACTTTTCCCAGCACTTCTTTGTCACCTCGGTTTCTGCTTTTGTGAAAATTCTCACACAAAAGCCTCCTTTTTGATCATTGTGAAAAGTTTATGAATCAGAAAAAAAATTGCCCTGAAGATTGAGCTGAGGATTCCTCTTGAATAGATGAATTTTCAGGAGACATAATCCAACCCTGTCTTTTTCTTTTCTTCATGAGCTTCACATTGAAGAAGACAAACCTTCATGCTAAGATTTAGAAGAAGCAAATGTTTGGACCGTAAGTGTAGGCTGTTTTTCTCTTGAGATCTTGTCCTGGGAACTTGGACCTCAGCAAAATTTTCAATTAGTTGCAAAATTCTGAAACAATTAGAAGAGGGATATGTTAAAAAGCAATTTCTCTCCTGATTGTACTTCCATATGCTGAGAGTAGGCTGAGGTCTGTTTCTTGCTGCCTCAAAAAGAGAGGGAATTTGAGCTTCAGATTTTAGAAATACCTGAGGAGCATGTCTCCATTTTGCATGTATATATATATATATAAGGCTGCAGTATCTATATTCATTTTTTTTTAGATCCCTTTTTCCTAAAACTCTAAATCAAAAGTGTACCTTATGAGATTCATCTTTAATCACACATTAACTTCCACCAAAACCATCAAAACTGGAAGAGCCCGTGATACTTCACGTGAGCTGAGTTTACTGGCATGAGTGTTTTTTAGGGAGTAAATTTTCTCTCTCTCCCCGTGTAAGAGCAAATAGCAATGCAGGGGGAAGACAGAGAACTGACTGGAGCTTATTGGCTTCACGAGCATCCCCCTGATTACCTGTAAGAGATGTGGTGTTTGATGAGTGCTCTGAATATTGAAACATTTGTTTTCCTGTTTGCCTTTATATTTTGACACCACGTAATCTTATGGAAGTGAAAACAAGTAGGATCCGGTCTGAAGTTTTAATCATTCCAGCATTTTTCACATCCTGAATCTCATTGCTATTTCCCTCACAACCTCCCAACATCCACCTTTGTAGCATGTGTGATTACCTCCTACAACTTCCAGCATTACCACTGCGGGGGTTCATCTGTCTCTGGAAACTGACCCAGTTTTGCAGATGTCACCTGTAATCAGGAAGTGGACCTGGTTTTGTGAGACATCATTGCATCTTGATTTTTCCTTCTCAGCTTTCAGTCATTTTCATCTACCTCTCCTCACTTTGCATCTCCCTTAAAAAGTGCTCAGACAATTTGTTTGTAAATATGCCAAGTCATGATACCAATAATCTAAGTAATGCTTTCTTTAGCAGCATAAGAACCTGAACTCATTCTCACTTCACAGTATTTGGGAACTTAAAAGGAGTTGGATTTTGATCTGCTTTATTTTATGAGTCTAATATTTTATGAGTTTGAGTTGGGCAAAATTCCAGTAAAAATCGACTTCCTTTATAAAATGCTACAGTAAAAATGATCTTGTAGTTTTATGAATAACTTTGCTTTGGCTGTTACTCCAGGTTTTTCTAATAAAACTTATGACAGTGTTCTGAAGAATTTACTAGAAACTGGCAACTTGACGCTTTTTAATATATTCACAGAATACAGTATACAAATATTCAAAATTATATAAAAATATTACTTTAGAGAATCTTCTAGAAGCATTATAGATGCCTGTGAAATTCTTGGGTTTCAATTCTTTCTTGGGTTCATGTCTATTATAATTTGCAACAGAAATCTCCATTATGGATAGTTTTCTTGCAGTTCAGGGTGTAGTCTGAGTTGACTGACATCAAGAAATAAAAGTGAGATAGCTTATTCAATTCTCTCCAGCTTATCAGAAACTTCTCACCACAGATGATTCAAGTTACTTCAGAATATCTAAACCAGCACTTTCTTCTGCTATTTAATTTCCTTTCTCTCTGTTTTCTAATACATCCATTTTCTCACTCCATTAGTAACAAGTTCTCCCATATCACTTGGATATTGAATTGAGTTCAAATGGGTACAAATGCTCTTTTGAATCACATTGAATATTGTCTGAAAATCCCAATGAAGCAAAATTCTCATCTTTTTATTTCTTGACAAATTGCATGAGAAAGTTCTGCAGAACTCAGTAAAAATCAATAATTTCTGTAGAACTTTTTTTGCTGAAAGGACTAGAAATAAAAGTTGCCATTTTAGCTTTCTCACTCAATGTCCTTCTTGGAACTTTTCTCTATCACCTTGATATAGGTGCAGTGTTAATGTAATAATTGTTTTACTGAATTCCTCAGCTACAGATAACTGAAGTATAGCAGTCTTCCTTCAAATAACCTGTCTTGTGGCAACACCCTTACTACATTCCATGTGCTGCCTGCTGCTGCAATGCCAGACTATCTTGGTTTTAGCCCATTAAGAGGGTGTTTTGGGCTGGTAAGTGTAGCCCTGGGGCTGTATTAAGCTGCATATGTTAGATTCCCACTATTTTTGATACACTGCAAATATTGCAAGAATATTCTTGCTTCTGGAACTCCCGGTCCCTGGGGAGTAGTTTGCTCAGAAAGGAGATTTAAACTATTTTGAGTCCTAAACAAAGACATTAAAAAATAATAAAATTATACAGACCAGTTACTAGCCTTTGGTTTATTGTGCTTATCATGGTAAAGCTATTTGCAGTGTTTTCAATTCTGTGGCAGTGCCGTATCTCATTTGTTTCCTTCTTGCTCTGTTTTTAAAGAATTGTGGTTACTGGATTTATAGGTTTCATTTGTGATAAGAAATCTGATATGTAACCTTATGTTGGATGAGGATGTTTGCCATTTGACTGCAGATATCACTAAGATATTGGTACATAATTGGTGGAAAAGAGATCTCAAGCAAAAGTGTTCATTGCTCCTGCTTCTCTTGCTTGCAACCTGCCCTGTTCATGCCATTGAAAAATGACAAATTAATAAAGAGGAAAAATCTCAATAGTTTTGAATAGCTGTGCCTGTGCTGACCTTACTTACTATCCAATCCTTCTTTTCCCCTTTCCTACAATGGAATTTTAAGGAAATATCCAGGCAGTTCCCAAGCGTGAGTTTGATGAAGATAAGAGCCTTTATTAACTTCAAAGTGTGAGCACAGCAATTGTAAAAGACAGCTTTAGTCTGAGCAGAGTAATTTTCAAGGTATGCCACATAACTCCAAGAATGTATATTCATCAGCCCCCTTTCATTCCTAGGATAAATTCTTGTTTTTCTTAACAATAAGGTGTTAAATTAAGCATGCTTGTGGATCATAGCTGTGAGAACTGATCTTGGAAACCAGACCTAACTCCTGTGTATTCGTAGACAACTTTTGACCTTGCTCTGTTTTTCTGCATCCTTCCCTTCACCTCGTTACCTTTCTTCCAGCAGTCCCAGCCCAGAAATGTGGGAAAGCTGTGCCTGGATGAAATAGTGACTTAGTGCAGTGACTTCCACAGACCTGCATTTCAAAAAAGGTGAAACTGGCTCTCAGAGATATCAGTTCCCAAAAAGATTATATCACCCTCTTCAACACCATCACCTATGTTCTGTATTCCTTGCACGAATCAAGGAGGATTTTGGTATGTAGGAACTGTGCCCTTAATAGAACAGTTTCATTGTTGTCACATGGAAGAATGATTTGCTATTTTAGAATAGGTTGGGGAGGAAGAGAATCAAAATGCTCTGCAATTAATTCATAAGCTCTTTTGAGGTTTACCTGGCAATGGATTAGAAGAAGATTAATTTAAAGTGAAGGTAACGCTCTATAGCTGTGATTTCTTTCATCTGATGTGGTCTTGTAGAAGAACTCTCCTTCGTTCCTAAAGAGGTTATTTCAGAGCAACGTTTATATTTATGGTATTGATTAAATAGATAGTTGCCAAATACATCTGTGTAACAGTTTTATAAATAAAGACTGCCCCTGTGAAATTCCCATGCAATGCAAAGTGCACATTTGGTCTTTGAAAGAGAGAGAGATGGGCTGCAGGAACAAAGCTTCTCATAATTGCAGTGCAAGAGAACGTAGCATCACAGGCAGGTTTCTGTCCCTCTGTTAATGCTTTGCAAAGACAAGATTTTCTGAGACTTCCATAGCCATTATTGCTTTGATCTTAACACTGAGGGTTCAATAAAATTTACTGAAATCCTTCTTTTTGAATATTACACTATGACATAATAACTATGGAGGCAGATTTTAAATTGTCATGTAAATTGTCCCAGCATTAGCTTTGAGAGTTTATTATTGCTTTATAATATTCCTTGCTCTTAAGCTTCTTATTTATAGAAGCAGTGTGTGCATTTGGAATACATGTGATAAATGAAGAGATTAAGGTAATATTTCTTCTATCATATCTCTTTATTTGGGAGCCAATAAAAAGCTAAGGTTTATAAGTTTTGTTGTTATTTATTTATTTGTGTTTGTGTATCTATGCATGTATTTGTTTTTGTGTATGTATTTTAATTTCAGCCTGTACAAGTGCTTGAAAGGTGGAATTGTTAAACTTGTCCCACGCCATCAGAAATCCCTGGAAACTAATCCTGAAAATACATGGAGAATACCATGAAGGTTCATGTACATACCACAAGAAAATAGACTGCTATTGAGAGCTTTAAATCAATATCCCCGATCTTTCCTTGCAATTTCGCAACAGGATGAACACATTTTTAGGAAGAAAAATATTGCACACCTTCTCAAAAATATGATATTCGCTGTTTTATTGAGTACTTTTCCACAACGTTAGTGGATAATATGGCAGTTCTGGATTGCATTTGTGAGACATATTTTAAAGTTGAACTTGAGATATTTGTGCCTTCTTGACTGTACGAAATTTCTGAGTTTTCTTACAGTTATGAGAGATTCTTATTTCACTGCATTTCCTGCTTGTTTACTTTTGTGATTTGCAAAGTACATTAGATCTGTATTTCCTCCTGACCTGAATAGTCTGTGAACTCTAAGATGTGTGATAAGAGATGGTCTTCTAAGCTACCACTCACGTCAGAATGAGATATTGCAAGGACAGACATGAAATTATTGTAATTATTTTCTTACTACATATAAATAAAACTTTGGCAAATCTAAAATATTATGTGAAGTGGTTTTTTTACAATTTTGAAGATACATTAGAAGCATTAAATATGAATGTGTAAATTAAAGTTACATTTTAATGCTTACTCTTCTGTAAGTTACAGATGGCCCCTGTTGGCTTTTTGAGTTGTGTAAGGAATAATAGACTTACAGGTCATGTATTTTTGAAAAGTGTAGTCAGTGTGGTGCAGGAGAGCATGGCTTTACTATTCCCTCACTGGAGATATATATATATGTGTGTATATATTTGTGTGTGTGTTTGTGTGTGTGTTTGTGTGTGTGAGTGCTCAGGTGTGTTTGTGTGTAGCTGTGCCAGAAAGGAAAACTCTCAGTTAATTGGCCATCACAGAAGCCTGGTGACCTCAAGCAGCGAGACTCAGGTTTGTTACGTGAGTTTGCCACGTTCAGCAGATTGACGATCCCAATGTTTTGTTGTTTTTTGTTTGTTTTTTTTTTTTTCTGAAGTGGTATAAAATGGAATAAAATTGTTCAGATGTCCCTCAGAAAAACTGCTGTAATAAGCTTGTAGATGTGCACAGGATTAAATCACCCATAGAAGACAAGTATCTGATCTTGGGAAATACTCGATCTGGAAGAGACAAACCCAAATAGAGATTTGCCTCATTATTTTGAAATGCTTCATCGAGAATCTTTCCAGATTTTCCTTGGGAAATCCCCATTAGAGTTTTCCATTCTCCCTCCTTCCCATTCTTCTTACCTTTCTACATTCTCTCTTTTTGTTTTCCCTTTCCTTTCTCCTTCTCTCCTTTGGAAAATGCCAAACATCACCAGGGAGGTTTTCCTTTGAATGTGCAAGCAGGCTTCCATCAGCTCTGTGCTTGAAAGCATCACTGCCTTAAACACATTGTGTCCTGACATTCTATGATTCTGTGATAAAACTGACAATTATTTTTCCTAAACCTGCAGCCCACAAATGATTCTGTGATGCTATCTTTTGAGTTATGCATGAGAAAGAGGCTCTGATGTGCTATTCAAACATGAGTTCATTCTAAGTCAGAGGTGCTAGTGCTCAGGCAATAGAGATTTTTGTATGGGACAAATGCTGTAACAATGGTTGTAAAGATAAAAATGTTCATACTAGCTGACCAGGAAAGACAAGGATTCTGTTATTTAATAACTATGACAAAGACTCATAAATACCACAAAGCATACAGCGTGGTAAGGAAATTACATAGAAAAGGAATGAGATAAGAAAAAGAACATATTTTCCGTCGGTTCATATTTACTTAAATTTTTATCTCTGACCTCTCTATAAAGCAAGATTTTCATTGTTCAGTCCCTGAAGGGATGCATTCTATTCTTTCAAATAAGAACAGAAGCAATGAAGAAACATGAATACAACCACTACAAATGTAGGGTCAGCCAGCTGGCCCAACCATGGCAAGACATTTGGCCTTGATCTTCAGCACCAGAGTACCAAGCAGGTAGGAGGTGCTACAGGCACTGGCTAACCCTTCTGTGCAGTGCTAATCGTTCCTTTCACGCCCTTTAAGATAGCTGAGGTTGTCATTAACCAGTCTTCAGGAAGCCTGGCACAGTCACTCCAAAACCAGAAGGAATTCCGTGACCTGGACATTAAAATCCCTGATTAAATAAGGTATTTTCTTAACAGAGCTCATTATGCAAGCTTGTCACTCTTTGAACGATTTCATTTCATTTTCATTTTAATACTAAAAAAAAGGTTGGATAGTTCTTTCTCAGAAGCCAAGGAAAAAAAAAGAATATTAATAGAAAAAAGCAAGATATTCTATATTCTGTGGTCACTTTTAGAATTTTAGATTGACTTAGAATGGTTAGGTTCATCATGCTCCTGCTCTGCTTCCTCCTTTTTCCAGCTATCGAGGATGAATTGCAAGTTGCCTTTTTTGTTTAGAAAAACTCTTGGAAGTACTTTTCAAATTGTTATGCAAAAATTTTACAAATTTTCCTGGATTTGCAGCTATTTCAATATCTTAAAAAAGGACTTTTGCTTCTAAGGGTGTAGGTGGATTAATTCTTATTTTGTGCAGACGTGAATTCACTACCCACTCTTCCTGAAGACTTGTTCTCAGGCAGCTGCTGCCACCCTAGGCTGTGGCATTGATGCAGCGCATGCAGTGGTTACGAAAGTTCCTGCTGGCTCTTATGGCTGTCAGGTTATTTCCAGAACCAGGAGGAATCCACTTGGATATCCTCTAGTTTTGATACTTGGTTATGAGTTAGGAAGACAAAATGAAGAGCTCCATTTTGCTGAAAAACAAGAAAAAAAAGACCTGATTTAAGACAGACATTTTGAAGAGGGCCACCTGCATTCAGTTCTCTTATTTAATAATTCCATACCTCTGCTAAAATGATTTAGCATAAAATTGTATTGCATTCTTTTGTTGCTTTCATTTTGGATTAACATATCTCACTGCATTTTAGTTAGCTGTAGTTCATGGCTTTGCTGTAGAACTCCCTGATGATAAAATGTCTGTCTGTGTGTATGTGTGTGCTTTAACGCTGTTTACTCTTCTCATCAGCACAGCGTAGTTTCATGCATTGTATCAACCTCAGCACATGCAGTCTCTTTATGCTATAGATCAAAAGGAAGAGAAAAGAACGGAAAATTTATTCTCCAAAGTGCTAGTAAAAAGCTTATTTCTCCAGCATAATGGAATCCAGGTAGCTGGCAGGCAGGCTTATGAAACGTCAGATCTCCCAAGCTGGTGCACGGTTTCAATTCAATAATTATTCTCATTCCCACTATGCACCTACTCAGCAGCAAGTGGCGCATCCAAACTGCACCCCGTGACTAGAATGACATTAAAAAAGAAGGTGAAAGAGCTCTTCACCTACATGCTAATTTTCTTTCTTGCAGTAAAGGCTCAAGTTGGCGTCGCTGAAAAGAAATAATTACAAAATGTGATTGAAGGCTGGAGTGGCCTTGTGATTCAACACCGCTCTGAAGTCAATATTGTAACAATTCAGTGTAATAATCTGCTTGACGCAATGAATGGGCTTTAAAGTCCTTAGTCCTTCACGAGGCTTCAGTAAAATCAAAAGACAATGCAGGTTTCCTCTGGGCATGCTCTGCTGCATTAGTATGCGGTGGCATGTACTGACAAGGCATCTAATAGCCAGTGCTGCTGGTTTAGTTTACAGACCTGCCAATAGTGGCCAATAATTGCCTATGAAAAGCCATTATACACTGGCCCATAAAGCCACACAAATTTTCATGATGTTTCACTTAAAAAGTGCTTGTTTTGCAGGATAGAGGCCATGTCAATAAAATGGATTGGATGTCACTTAAACCAAGTGATGTGCTAATCTCCTGGAGGCCTTGTGTCCTTAATCTCTACAGGACACAAGTCAGTTTAGAAGCATGAACTGTTCTCACAGGTAGCAACTATTGAGCTCTTTAATGTAAATTCAAAGGCAAAGCTTATCAGTGTGTTTCAGAAATTGCTTCAGTGTGGTTGCTGTCTATGGGAAAAAAATCCACACACTTCCCCCAAAATCCCTGGGCAACTTCCAAGCTTTCACTGTGCCCGCGAGCACCTTTTAATTATAAAGAAATTGTTTTTGGTGATATGTGCCTTGTGACCAATTGGATTAGAGGCATTTCTTCTGGCTATTATTAAGCTAACTTGACTATTGCCCTTGTGCAGCTGAGCATGATCAAAATGTAAAGTATGGGAGAGCATCTCAATTATGAACCACAGTGCAGTGTTCCTGCAGACTGAATTCTTTAGTTCATTAAAAAAGCTTCAATGACTAGTAATACTGTAATGAAAGGGCAGAATAATAGGCACAGGATCAAGAATGCTGTGGCTCATCGGGATGAGTTACAAAGGCTGTTGAAAGATTCAGGCTGGGATTTTTAACATTTCAGTGGCCTGGTCATTATTAGACAATAGGTAGGGCCACTGGAAAGTTGCAGACAATTTGTAACTCCTTAGAGGTACATAAAGATGAAAAACTAAGGTCTCCTTGGAATGACTGTAATAATCTGCTAAGTTTTCCAAGATACTAAAATGCATTTTCTGGTGTAATTCCTTCCCTATTTTTATTTATCTGTTCTCTCTCCTAACTAATGATTGCTACTTTTCTATTCATTTGAGCTGTAGCAAGTTTTTTATTAAAGAGCTGATCTGTGAATCAAAACCACTTCTTCAGAGCTTGTAAATCCAAACCAAGGAGCAGAATGCTTATCTGTATTTCTGACATTCTGATCTACCTCACTCTGAAATCATGAACTGAAACCAGTGCAAATGGATGGGCTCCATTTATTATTCCATCGTCGCTTACTGAGAGCAGTGCAAAATGCAGCTTTTCTGGCTGGGTGGGACTATATTTGGAATGAAGTGAATGATAATAGGGAGCAAACTCTTCAAAGTATTTTTACTGCTCATACATAGTATGAGGAGGGTAGAAATGGGAGTAAGAACAGAAGAACTTCTAAGAGATACGAAATGTGTTATCACAAAATGAGGGGGTTTGCTTCATAGAAGCAGGAGCTAATTGCAAGCAGTAACATCAGAACATGCTTCAGCTAAAATAATTTATTAGTAAAATGAAGTTTTTGAGGTATTAGAAAAAAGTACCAGAGTACACCCTCAATCTTCTGTGTGATAGGTCACCACCACGTGATTGAGAAGATTTATTGATACTGGACAGTATCATTGCTAGCATTACCTCATTACAACACTTACCACTGTGAATAACAGCCTTTGTGTGGAGTTTTACTTAACTCTTTTGTGGCATTGAAGTTTTTAAGACTTTTACCATATCCTATTTAAAAAAAAAAAAAAAAAAGCAAAAAAAAACACCAAGAAAAAATTCAAAGAAAAAATTACTCTTCAAGTAATTCCAGATTTCCAGATTCTCATTCTATGGAAAGGTACAAAGCATCAGTCAGATCCTCCCCATTTATCACACACAGAACTGGGAGTTTGGGAGGTGCAGCCACTGAACTATCATTGTTCCCCTTTCCTAAATACTGAAAAATGTCTTCCATGTTAAAATTGATCACAGTCCATTTGTACTTAACTGCTTAAACCCCGTTATTTTCCTTTAATACGAATAAATGCCTCTACTTTCTCTTGTTTTTCCTCTTGGGATGTTTGTAGGTCAATTTTCCCCCTTCTGGCATTTTGCTAGGTTGAAAAGTCAAGGCCAGAAAAGTACCTGTTTTTAGACGCACTTTTGATGTATTCCTTTCATCACCCCAGTAGTCCTTCCTTATGTATTAAACACAACCTTTTTTTTTTTTTTTTTTCTGGTAATTGTTAAATGGAGTAAAATTTTAAAAACTTGAGATTTCACCAGTGACTTAAATAGCTGCACTACCACTTGTCAATTTCTGCTGGAAATACCTTGTGTGATAGATTCTTGGATTACGTTTATCTTTTGCTTGATCATGTTACACAGTACCTAAAACTTAGTGTCATACAGGGTTGGCTGAATTTTGCTCTGTGTCCCTGTGTTACATTTTTCTGTGGCATTGGAAAATATAATAGAAAATAATTATTGATAGTAGCCTGTAATGTGTAATTTCATTTTATACCTGTGGCACATCCTCAGTTCCATCCCTTTTCCCGCCCATGATATATATATATATATGTGCCTTGCTGTTATTGATTCAGTTCAACATTGGATTACGAAGAAATGTAATTAGTATCCGACATTTTTGTATGCCAAGGGTAGCTGTAAAATTATTAAATAAGCTTGATCCTCAAAGAAAATTTGGAGAACTCAACTATTGATCTCATTCCAGTACAACTGCTGGTTCAGGACAACCTGTCATCACGTGTTCTCTGGTGAGGCCCTTTGGTGTTTGAGATTTCTTGTACTAGTCCCTGTCTTTTCCAATTATAGATTATATACAGATTAATTATATAATTATATACAGAGAGTGAATAATCCATGACACAAGCCACAGAGTTTCTTCTCCTGTTCGATTAAATAAGACTTAGTAGAAGTGTTGTCTTTGATGAGAGCAAATGGAGCTCCACACTGTTTTTAGCCCCACGTCCTGTGTAGGGCTGGCTGAGCCCGATCACTGCTGGGTGTACGACACAGGCAGTGAGGAGTTAATGGCTCTGAGTAGCAAGGTGCTCTGTGCCAGAACTGTGCAGCTGTAATAAATTGGCTAAAACATTAGCAGTATAAAGTAATTCAAGATGAAATTTTATAGCTCATATTTTTACGGTGAGCATTACCTGCTGATACAAGATATCTCCATCTCATATTTCACACCATTTAAGACGAACTCTCATTTTCCCTGAAATCCCCTCTTGTTGGCCCAAAGACATGTCATATGTGAGAAGCTAAAAGCAAAGAAAAACATATTTAGAAACTTGAACTAGAACTGTCTTCAGCTGAATATATTTTTAATCATCTTATTTGGCAACTGTTAAATAATCCACACTGTATCCTGTTTCTAACATTCTACTACTGCAACATGAAACAGTTCTTTCACAAACATCTCAGTGTTACTTCATTCTTTTGGGATATCAGGAAAATATTGTGTCTTAAAATGTATCTCGATGCCACAGTTTTATAACCTTGGACTTTTACTTCCATTTGAGCTAGTAGGGTAGTAAATAGCAAACAAGTTGATCAATGTGAACTCAACAAAAGAGTATATGCTTACCATAAATCAACTTATACTGAGATTATTTTACTGCTCTTCTGATTTTTATTCTCTGAAGCATCTAGTCCAAAATGCCATGTTAATCAAACACATATTATTATTTAATATCAGTTTTTCAATATATGGGTTTAGTTGAAAAAAATGTGGAATCTGTGTTTTAATTAACATTTCTTTTACTTGGACAATGGGCACGGGAAGCAGTCTTTCTTCACCAGCTATGTTTTTAAACTCCCACATTACCTCTTCAGCTCCATAATTTCTGATTATGGATCTATCAAAAACAGGGAAAAAAAAGTGAAGAACTGATCCAGGTTAAAATCTTACAATTGGTCTCAAAAAAGGCTTTCTTCACCTTTTCTAGGACCTACAGATGGTTGTGTTAGAGTGGCAGTGGGAGATAGGATGAGCAGTAAGGATTTGAGGCAAGAAGAGTTTGCATTTAATTCTGGTATTTTTTTTTTTTCAAGGATGGAAAAAGCAGCATGAGAAAATAAGAAGAAGTGAAAAGTCAAAACTTTGAAGAAGATTTTAAAAGTGCAGGTTTACTTTTGCTAAGGAGACAAGTTCTGGTACTGACATTTGTCTCTAGAGTGTTCAGATTTTAACATACTTCTGCAGCCTTCAAACTGATGTTCAGCAATTGGAAAATACATTCTGCTTTGAATGAAAATTGGTCATGAATGTTGCTGTTGGGTTGGATTTGCTATCCTTCTAATACCTGTTTTTAGGCAGTAAAAACAAAAGCCAGCCTGACAGCCCTTAGTATATTTGAACAGGGGGATGAATAAAGAGAAATACCTTGAGGGGCAAATATTGAAAAACAAAAGCCTTCTTGGAAGGGAAAAATCTAGCAGAAAACCGATTTACAAAGTAGTGGCATAATCTGTTAATAGCTGTGCAAAGTTTAAAGTTGTACAAGGTCAATATGCTATGAGGGTAAATTAGTACTAGGTACACAAAGCAATTACAGAAATAATCATGCTGTGGAAACCACCAACATTTCAAGCCGTGAGAGGAAAGCTTTTACACACTGAAACTTTTCAGTGTCACCTTTGTGAGGACTACTCTGAAACTTCTCTCCTGAATGATCACTTTAGATTGTTTTTTTGCGTGTGGCAGGTTTTTAATTTACATTTTCCTTCCCAATAGAAGGGTATCCCAGAGCGTCTGGACTGTTGCCCATCAGTGCAGCCTTCATACTCTTACAGCTTGCTGATGGAAAATCTCACTGTCATTTTGGTGGGTTTATGGCCTCTCAGAAACTATTCTGTCCTTCTGATATCTGCGAACAGTACTGCCTAACCATGTGCTTCTAAAATTGTGCCCCCAGTGCCCTCCTTTTCCTTAACAGAAGTATAAAGGAAATAGGCTCTTATGGGTTTCACTGTAATTAGGGGTATTAAAATGCTCTAGGAGCAATAAAACAGGGGTTTAGACTAAGCTGAGTAAACTGTTCTTTTTTTCAGATGTTACCAAATGCCTTTTTTGGTTTTTTTTAATAGACTGCTGGGGGCTTTGGTTTTTTATATTCTTTTTACTAGGTCATGGAGCCCTGGTAAAGTTGTTTCCTTTAAAGCATAAATGGAAAATAGATGCTATTTATTTATTTTGATGTATTTATTGCAATTACATTTGCAACTCATTTTATCTCACAGATTTTTATTTCCCTCTGAAGGAAGCAAAAGGCAAAATAAACAGCTTTTGAGACTGAAGCGTTTTCTCTGGAGAAATAGAAAATACTTCCTCAAATTATTGAGAAGGCGGCTGTGACAGAGAATGTCAGCACTTGTGTTTGTTGAAGCTTTATGGAACATAGAACAATGGGGGGACAAAACAAGCTTCCAGTCCTTTTACAACAAGGGTCTCGGAGGGGGAATTTGCAGCCATGCAAATTGTGCCCACCACCTCAGAGGGTCCCTTGCACTTACTTTAGATAAAAGAAGCTGGCTATAAGGTTTTTAAATTTACTATCAAGTTCATATTAATTATTATTTGTCATGGGGTTGGGAGAGAAGTGAAACTAAGGCAAGATTTATCTTTAGGAATCTCTGGCCCAAGCCAGGCTTGTGACGTGAGACAGTGAAGCAGATTCCTTCCAGACATTTTGACTGTGAAAGGTTCCTAAACAATGCAGACACAGAGAAACATCATCAAGGTAAATTCCCTTTGTGGAAATATCAGTGTTTAGTTCAAACATCTGTGAACCCATTTGGAACTGACTGGTGGATTGGTTTGAGGATATCTCCTCTTCTTCATCCAACATGTTTACAGTAGGTTTTTAATCTCCCTTAAGAAGCAGGGAATTTGAATTAAGTTTGTGTAAAATCCAAGCTTGAGTCTTCTTCTAAGGTGTATGTGTATATTCCTGAGTTTTGCTTTATGTTTGCTGTGTGCTCTTGTCAAGAGACAGATTTTGGGAGGACTTTTTCTAAACAGCCAAAAGATTTCCTGTCCTCCGACTGACGCTATTAAAATGAAATGTTCCACTCCTGGTTCACAAATGGTTGTTCTGGGAATTTTCATCAGTTCCATGCTGTGAGAGTGAGGAATCTGCATTTCTACACATCTTAGAGTGGATGATTATTTCTCACTATATCCTCAGGGCTAAAACCCCCCATCTACAGGAAGTAACTTTGAACAGAGTACATACACACCCCCCTCACACCACCCAACTGGAAGAGCACTTGGGAATGACATCATGCAAGAGGGAGTGTTTGAGGAGGATGTTCTCTTTTTAATTTGCCTTAGGTAGCAGACTGATCATTGTTTGTGTTTCTCTGTGTAGGTGATGTGTGCCAGTAAAAATATTCATAAACAGTCATCATTGTTATTTAAGCCCTAAACGCAAGGCTTCGGGGATACTCTTCAGAAGGAAGGTCAATGAACTACCTAAAAGGCAGCCATACTCATAAGGATGATTTAAAATTTTCCTCACAAATTTGTCTTCCACTCACATTACGGAAACATTACCTTCCTAGCTTGCTTTAGGCAATCTTATGTTAGAGATGCTCTACATTACTTTTGGTTTCAGTGAGTGAAACACATCAGTAAATGCTGCTTATCCTCATTCTTCTACTTCCTGCTTCTTACACCACAATTTCCTGATGCATCCAACCTAGTAATCAAAAAACACAAACATGTATAAATCTGTTTATCAGTCACGCCAGTATAGATACACAACAGAGGACTGAGTTTCATTCTACTTTTTTTCCTGTTACTAGACAGAACTAGGGGGCATGAAACAGATGCAATATATTTCAAGGCAGAAGAGTTTACATATATATTTCACTTTTAAATACAGTGTTCAAATGCAATTATTTCCCCTGAAAAACATTTTACTGTTATTGATACTAACAACCGCTCATTCCCCTCATATCCACTCTCCAGTCTGTAGGATCATAACATGGTAAAAAAACTGCACAGAGGATTTTTATAAACACAGTCTTATTCCCATAAAAGGTTGGCCAGAGAACTGAAAATCATGTTTGATTTTCAGCACGGCAACTCCCACTAGCTGAAAGCTGATGAAGATTTTAGGAATCTCGCGTGATCTGAATGTCTGAAGTGATCCTTGGTACCCAGCGGCCAATTGAGCTGTGGCTGTCCACCACTCAGTGTATTAAAATGAAGCTATAAACAAAGCCATTTCTATTTTTTACAGTTTCCCTAATACGGATAATTGCACAGAGTAGTACTTCAGCTGCCAAGATGATATAACCACACAGAGCTGCAATTTCAAAGAATACATTTTGAGAGCTCAGTGTGGTACACATTCCTTCTTATGTCATGTCTGTTCTATTTTTTCACTATGTAAATAGCTTCTAACATCTCTTCTTTCCTCATGCCCCTCTAACAGTGGACTTTGTAATGTGAAAGAAAGGTAGTTCTAAGAACAAGCCTATTTTTCTGAGCCAAGATAATCCACCTCAAACAAGAACATCTGCGAACCTAACCCTGTTGTTGAAATTCATCTGGGGTACTATATGTATTTTGCTTTCTCACATTCTCAAAGAGAGTACATGCTTTTATTTTGTTTTACTGCTGATAGCCCAGGAACTCAAACCTGTGTATGCAAATATCAGCAGAGATGGGGTGGAGAAGAAGCCTTATTCTTGCCTTCCTGGGGTAGTGAACACTCATTACTGCATCTATTGCACTTTCTTCACTGTACAGACTACTTTGTTTGGATAACGTCATGAATTAGGTGCTTGGAAAGAAGAATATGGAACAACTTGAGCACTTCTCCCCAAAGCAGGCTCTCAGCTACTTTGGCTGTGGGGTTTGTGATGCATGTTTTTCCAGTTCCGCATTTGTAAACCACTGCTGCCCTTTGCAGGGGAAGTTTTAATTTCCATCTACAGTCATAGTACATTTAGAGGGCTTTTAATCTGGTTTATTTTTTTCTTAGTCACTTATATAGAAGTGAATCTTTGCAGGTTAAAAGAGATTTCAAGTCTGTTTACTTTTAGTCCAAGGAATCAGGATGAAATATGGTGCATTATTCAATTGTATTCTGCTCTGTTCTGAATTTTCCCTTCCTCAAGGATCTGCATTCCATTCAGTATGTAGTTTATACTGTGCTGGACCTCTTTTCTACCCTCTCATTTCCTCTCACTCACATTCCAGAGATCAACATCCACCACATCCCTCAAGGAGCCGTATCACCCACTTTTCTGAAAACATTTGAATTTCAGTTTTTTCACTTGAAAGAGGTCATCCCACTGGTTTTATCAAAGGTAATCTTGGGAGAAAGCAACATAGCTACTGTCAGAGTAACTGATAAAGGTTAAACCACAGATCTAAGAGGTTCTGTGTCTCATTCCGAAGGACAATAGAAGATTTGTGCATGTCTATGGCATCATATGTATAGTGCATCATATTAACACCAGCCAATAAATCGTGTTTATCTCCAGACACATTTCTGTTCATCAGAGCCGATACAGACTCTCTAGATCATCTTTATCCACTTTCCACACACCCTGCCTTGACTGACACCTGACTGGCAATTTTAACTCAAACAGGAAACCACAGCATGGGGGGAACCTTTGTCATCGCATTCCATTTGCTGTGGAATCACCATTTGGAACGAGAAAAGACAAGCTGCTGCTCCCCGGCCCCATTCCTGAACCTTGCCTTTTCTCAGGAGTGGCTGAATCCCTCCAGGGAGGTTGTGGGCATCAGGGGCAGAGTGCATGCTGCCACCAACATGTCTAATCACTCCCTTCCAACGGGGCAGGACAGAGCAACATGGGCAGGGTTTTGTCTGGGCATAGCTCCAGCAACTGCAATCATGCACTTAGGCAAAAATCTTTTTCTGGAGGTCTTTACTCGGGTTCATTGTTTCTGAATTCCAGCCAGCAAGTGGAAATTCACACTAGGAAGTGGGAGGAAAATAAGTGGAAAGACATCTAAAGCAGAAAGGATAAAGGACAGAATAAATTGACTGACCACCAGCATATATAGAATGAAGAATGAGAAAGCAATCATCCACTCCTGGAACTTAACAGGATTTATTTTAAACTCCAACTGCCTGTTCATGAAAGGCAGGTAGAAAGCAGAATAGTATTTTCCTAAGTATCAATTAGCGAGCAGCAGAAGGTGCAGGCCCAGTCAAGTGAAAAATTGTGTATGATTTTTAGGTGGGTGACACTGGTGTTTCTCTTTTGGAAAATCCATCTACAAGGAACGAGGAGGAATCTTCAGATTCTTCTGAGAGAGAGCTGAAGGCATGATAATGCTGGCAGATTTGTTTGCATTAAGAGGGACTATTCCTCAGTAATGTTTTACTCCAAATTTTATGTCAGGAGAAAAAGCATGTATTAATCAATTGATACAAGATTTAATACATTTTTTTTTAAAACAGTTCCCTCACAAAATGAAAGTAACCTAACATTTAGAAATACTAGCTCTCCACACTATAAAGACTTTCCAAATCCAGGAATATCCTTCCAGGTGAACATTTATCGAGAGGAATCCAAAGCATGAGATCTGAGGAAGTTGTAGCCTGCTTTTCCACATTTACACTTTCAAGGGGAGTATAGTTGTGTTTTCACCTTGAGACTTTAAAAATGCAAACGGCTGTTTTTGCTCAAAAGGATACAGTCATGTACCAGGGGTCTTCTGGGTGTCCTTTTATTTTTTATTCTTTTGGCTAAGAACTGGAGTCATAAGCCTTTCTCGTGTGAAGCATAGGGATAAACCCCCTGTCACACGCTATACTTAAGGAATTGAGTTTGCGTGGCAGAGATTAAACATGTAAGGAAGGAAAAGCTGCTAGTTTAAGAACTGAACTCTTCCTCTCCCTGGGTATCTAATTGATTGTGTGGAAGCTGCCCACACACAGCACTGTACACTGCTGGAAGCTGCTGATCCTCCCTCCAAGCTGGCCTGGCTCAGCGGGTGCTCACACATCCTTCCAGTGTCCTGACAACTGGTGTAATTCTTATGGGATGAACTAAGCTTCCCCACACAATTCCTCAATTCAAATCGTAACGTGGTAAATCAGGTGTCAGTGTGCTTGTCTGGACATTTTTAAAGAGGGAAAAATGCTGATTTACAACCAAATGGGTAAATTGATGATTAGGCCATCCAGCGCATAGCACAAAGCTCAGTAGCTTAATGCCACAGCAAAGAGCAGCAGGAGCTGCATCCTGGTCTGCAGTGTCTGCCCTGAATCAAAAGTAGAAGATTCAATAAACAAAGGTAGAAAACCAAGTGCTTTCAATAGTACTGCCTTACAGAAATATAATGCTGTTTCATCATACAGGCATATAGTATTTTCTACCTGTTAAACTGTTTTAAAGGCAGCAAGAATTATTGCAAGGCAGAAATGAAACATATGCTCACATTTGAGTGTCTTAAAATATATGTCTGTATGATTCTTGCCTAGAATCACCTGGGAACATTCAGCGATGATGTTCCAGTGAAGAAAAAGCTCTACCTTAAACTCCTGTTTGATGATTGACTAGCAAAAGAAATTCACAGAAATGTTATGGAAAAATAGCACGCTGTATTTATATAATTTAAAATGTTGCTGGAATGTAAGAATAATGATCAGCCAATAAATGGCTTATAGAAAGGGAAATACATTTAAAGTGAGAAAAAGATGAAGATTAGTATTAGTGTAGCTAGAACAAAATGAATTCAATTCTATTTTTAATCTTTCTCATTTAAAGGAAGTATTCTTTTAAATAAAAAGAATATTATTTTGAAGGAACTCCAAGGGAACTTCTTTTTATTCTTCATCATTAAAGAAGCCAAAGGAGAAGGCTATCTGCAATTTACTATTTCCATGTCAGTAGAAGGAGAGGGTCAGGTTCCTAGACTATTTTCAGGACTAGCTATATTTAACTATATGAAAAACTTCACAGTACTTGTTACGGAAATGAAAAAATCAAAGTGAAATCACATTCCTCTCTTGAGAGAATAGATTAGAAAAGCAGAAATTACTGTTAGTGGTTGCCCTCATTTTAGGCTTGAAGCAGACTGTGATAGAAACTACATTGTGAAATAAATTATTCCTTTTTAATTACTTGCAATAGAAGTTATACCTTTATCTATAAAATCAAAGTAACTGATAGATAAGAGGAATGTTGACTTATTTAATGGCTAAACTGATTTACACCTTCAATTCATGAAACATGGAAGAGGACTTGATCATCTGTTACTACAGTGTAGGAGTCTGAGCAGCCCCAACGTGCTGACAGATTGCATTCAGCAATATGCTTCTTCTCCAGGGAAAATGCTGGTTCTTATTTTGAAAGATTCAGGCACTGCTCAAATATGAGTATCTATAAAATGCTCATTAGGGACAATAAAAATCATTCTCAATGACTGCAGTGATATTAGGTGCCTTCAGAACCTTGATTAATTTTCATACTTGTTTTTGGAAATTTGCCTCATGAAGAGATTCTGCAGTCAGGGCTAACTTGTCTTTTGGGTTTATGCTCTCATTTTGAGCAAAAGAGAGGATTTTTTATGCAGGGCTGTCTGCAACTTGCATTTGCTCAAGCTCCTATTCTGCACCAAAGCACTAAGGCCACAAAAGCAAAGCTGCCATCCTGGGTGGGCCAAGGGAGACATCTAACTCCATACCTAGGCTCTAACAGCATCCAGGAGCTGAATTATAGAAAAGGCTGAAAACTGTATGAATGCAGAGGGATAATATTTTGCTGTGGTCTTCAGCTCCCAGCAAGCCCCTCTGTAAAATGGCAGAGCAATTACAGAGCAACCATTATTTGGTGCAGAAAGAGGCCATGAAGAAATGGCATCTGTCAGGGTGGGCTTTCTCCTGTCAGCTGAGTGTTTCTCGTCAGCAAGGCACCTATGCATGTTATGGGGAAAAGACTTCTAACAGGCTGCAGAAAATGGGAGAGGAAGAATCCATAAAACGGTGTTGATATATGGGTAACCTGTTAGCTTTTTGGACTATCACCTAAAATAAAAGGGAGTAAGAAGAAATGCTGCCTTAATGCTTAATGCTACACTGCATTACAGGGCAGGTTTTCAGCAGAACCACTGCAAGTCGTTCTCCATTCATCTCTCTTCACAATCACATTCATTACTAAATCATTAATACAATATTATGGTTTTTATTTAAATCAAATATTCAATCTATATGTCTACTTCATGAAGTGAAAACAATTTCACTGTACTACTGAAAAAAAAATTATTTTTTTAAGTAATATTTAAAGGAAAAAAATAAGAGTACATAGAAAATTTTAAGAAACAAGGTGCCATTTTGCCCACTCCCTCTCATTCCTCTTTCCCCAATCCCTATCCTACTGGGCTTATTTAGATCTGCCATTAATAAATAAATGCAAGCATATAGAAATAATAATATGGCAACAAATTTCATGACTCACCTCTGCAAGGGGTAGTTAAGACAATTCTTGTCAAAGAGTCTCAAATAATAAAATAGGAACAGTGCTTATTTAATTAGATTAAAG
Organism: Ifrita kowaldi; assembly: GCA_013398055.1. NCBI lineage: Eukaryota > Metazoa > Chordata > Aves > Passeriformes > Cinclosomatidae > Ifrita > Ifrita kowaldi. The sequence goes on from VZRS01004691.1 coordinate 76,493, forward strand.
TATCGGTTAAAAAGTCTGTGTAATATTAAAAGTATCAATTTCTCTATAAGTAAAGAAGAATATTTATGTCTTGGCAGAATGTATTTTTAATTTCTCTGGCACATAAATGAGTTATGATAGCCAGAAAAGACAATATGTTCTGAAACTGGTAACGATTAAGAAACAGAGTTAATAAAGGCTTTGTCTACTCAAAAAAAATTCGATAGGAGTAGATGGGAGTCCTGGTTCCGTCCAGGGCAGGGTTAACTTCAGTAGCCAGGAAGGGGCATGGTCAGGACCTGGAGGTTTTTATAGGACCTCACATCATTGCTGTCGGTGGGGGAAAGGGACTTTCTTCCAGGGAGAAGGGGTTTCTTCCAGTTGAGGAAGTGTGGCTGACAGAGCAGTTAGGCTGGTGTGGGGTGGGGTAGAGTGGTGCCAGTCCTGAGGTCAAGGGAGCAGTGGGCCACGTGGCTGCGGTCAGGCTCCGCACGGGCTCCGTGGGGAGCATTTTTTTTATTTGCATGTGAATCACGCTCTCTTTTGTACGCTTTTATTATTAGTATTGTTGCTGTTACTGTTCCTTCTCGTATCTCATTGATGTTTCCAGTAAATTGTTCTTATCTCAACTTGGGTTCTTTGCCTTTTGTGCCCCCAGCTGGGGGAGGGAGGGGAAGTGGCATCTGGTTTCAGCAGGAGTACTGAAGTGGAGAATGCCATTCCTAAACAGGGACACGTAAGCAATGGGCATCCAAATTTTTAAGGAAGGGAACGAAAAAGGGAAAAAGAGAGTACTTCATACGAAAGGAAGTTTTGTCAAGGATGCAGCTAGAAAACTACTGTATATCTAATATACATCACATCCTCCAAATATATGAGTGTCTTATTAAGTAAATGAACAATTTAATAGAAGGCTTGTGCTGGTTTTGGCTGGGGTAGAGTTGCTTTCCTTCCGAGTAGCTGGACTGGGGCTGTGTTTTGGATTTGTGCTGAGCACAGGGTTGATAATACAGAGATGTTTTTGTTGTTGCTGAGCAGGGCTTACACAGAGCCAAGGCCTTTCCTGCTTTTTGTATCAGCCACAATGGTGAGGAAGTTGTGGGTGCGTGGGAGGGTGGGAGGAGACACAGCCAGGACAGGTGACCCCAACTGACCAAAGGGATGTTCCAGACCACATGATGACATTATATATCCGTGTATAAAGCAGGGGGAAGAAGGAGGGAGGGGGCACATTTGGAGTGATGGTGTTTGTCTCCCCAAGTCACCATTAGGTGTGATGGGGCCCTGCTCTCCTGGAGATGGCCGAACACCTGTGTGCCCTTGGGAAGCGGTGAATTAATGCCTTGTTTTGCTTTGCTTATGTGCGTGGCTTTTGCTTTCCCTATTGAACTGTCTTTATCTGAATGGATGTGTTTTCTTGCTTTTAGCCTTCCCATTGTCCCTCCAGGATCATGCAGGTGGGCGATTGAACAAAAGGCTGCCTGGGCCTTTGTTGTTGTCTGGGGTTAAACCATGACATGGTCACACTTGGAATTTGAGCAGCACCTTTAGGCAATTTTTACTGAAATGTAAAAATAACACTTCAACAGCCATTTTTAGACACATAGAGATATCTCCTGGAAATATTTCACAACTGAGAATCCAGACACAAATTTAATCACGTATATTATCAAATACTTGGTAATATTTTTTAGTTCTCATCTGCTGAAAAAGCAGAATTCAGCTGTATGATGATACTTTGATTTCAGGAAATTGAATGGCTACAGTAGACGAAATTGACTGTAGTCTTTCTATTCAAGTTCTCTCAGATTTTTTGTTTTGTAAATACATATATGCAAATATTTGTATGGAGATATAAAATGCATGACATAAGTCTTTTTTTATATTTGAAAAAAATCATGATCTTGAATGCTTCTTTTGCAACAGGGTTAGATTTTAAATTGTATGGTGTGTCCAAGGACATGACACAGGGAAGAAAAATGTCATCAAGAGCCTTCCAAGAGTTTGTATATAGTATGACTTAGAGGGTGTGAGGTTGTTTCAATTCTTTTCCTGAGGTTAAAAGTGGCATTGGGTTTAGCTTGACTCATGGGTGAACAAAATGTGTAATAAGCCCTTCTGCCATTAGTAATGACCGGCGGTTGTCTGAACACAACCAATGCAGTCATCCCCTTCACAAAGTTATGGTTGTTGGTTATGGAGGTAAGAAAGTTCTTCACTACAAGACCAATAAACCAACCTGCCTATTTCACATGATCCACTTCTGAGGCTATGGTTTTCTCATTTTTCCAGCCTATTATTCTGAAAAGACGGTGTTTGGCAAGTTCTTAGATATTTTTTCAGATTCCTGTTAGTGAGTGCCAAAGATTTCTGAAGTTCAGGAGTTGCTGCTACCTATGGTATAATGACCTTTCTAATACCAGGGAAGCAGTGGCAGATGCCTAATGTTTTTTGGCCAAAAAAAGGAAAAAAAAAAGTCTTTCCAAATGTCAGATGCAGAGACCTTACTCAGACAAAATAGTTGTTTCTAAATTTCATGCAAGTTAGGATCATAAGGAACCATTAGTCCTCTTAGCCTTCTCTTCTGCAAGGCTCATACCCTGTCAATGTTTGTCTCGGGCTTTAATAAGAAGGATTTTATATCCTAAAGATCACAGTAGGAAGTAATATTTGTGGAGAAGTTCATTCAGTAGTGATGTTGCTAAAAGCGACCTCAGACATTCATAGCTATGCTGGTAATGATATCAGTTGTTCTTTTAAATCTAATTCTATGAATTTACCATTTAATCCTTGGTTATTATTAGTTACATATGGGTCTAACCTTTTCTGTAAACCACTTTGTACACACTAAAGCAAACACCTCGGAAAAATCCCAGTATACTATATCATTTACTGCTAAGATCCATAATCCCATCAAAGACACACTCTACCCTCTTGGAAGCCCAGCTGATGGGCAGTACTTACGCTTGTAATCAAATAAAGATCAGATTGACCGGCCTGTTGTTCCTAGTTATTCTTTCAATTCTTTCAGAATTGTCAAGGATTGGTAACTCTCTAAACCTCTGCAATGTTCCCAGTTTTCTGAGGACCATTAGACGTTAACATGAGGGAATCAAACAGATTTTTTACCATTTTCTTCATGACATTCAACTGTTACTTTCTCTGGCAGAGGGGATTCAAAACTAATTTTTTAGTGATAGTAACTCTTATCCAGTCTTACAGCAGCTGACAACATGTTTATTACAGTGAATATATGCCATCAATGCACCTTCACTTGCCATTCTCATGGATATAATTTTTCCAGCTTTAGTTTTTTCTGCAGGGTTTGAACACTCTCAAGAGAACTTAGCAGGCAGCTTGCCATCAGAGACAAACACTAGGGTTTATCTCCAGCATAGCTCTTGTGTTCACAAGGTACCTTGGCTGCCTTCAAGGTTTTCTTTCACCTTACATTCCAACCCTAAACTGGAAATTTTAAAGTGTAACTAAAACCTTCCTTGTACTTTTTTTGAAGTGCTGCTGGATGAGATGGTTGGGTGAAACAACTGTCAGAGGACAGCTAGGAAAATACTTTGGGTCTGACAGATAAATATAGATACTCAATCATAAACAAAAATTTAACAACAGCAAACCACTGACAGCCATCCATAACATGCTCGTTTAAGTTTTACTGGAACTTATTTAGGGAACCAGAGTAATGAGAGACACAGTATATTGTATTGCTTTGCAGTAACAGACTACTTTGGGATCATTTTATGCTCTAGTAAATGTCTGTAAATGACAATCTAGGATGACAGACAGCAGAAGTCAACATTAACATGATAACTGACTCTACACATCTTGCTGCTTGTAAATTGATGGTGTTAAATTAATCTCAGTTCATAATGGGGGACAAAAATGTAAGAAGGCATAATAAAATTTCTAAATGAAGAAATTCAGATTGGATAACATCCTAATGCATGTGAAGCCATTTATCTGTTTGGTGTGAGTCTGCATATTTCTGGTTATTCTCGTGTAGTAAAGAAAAAGGTTTGCTTTTTGCCAAACACGTACTAAACTTTATTAAAAGCACTTTGAATCAATTTGCTCTGTATGAGTACTAATATTTCATATTTCCCGGAAGGACGAAAGGCATATATGCCAAGAAACCAACAGTATTTTTGTCTGTTGTCATCCAAATTTAAAAAACATGGCAGTTGTACTGCAGTGATGTCCAGAAATCCACACTGACTTATACATACATAAGTAAAGCTCCTCCAGTCATGTCAGATATAGTTTGGATTTAAGTGAAAGAGTAGACCAGCCTCATTTTTAGTGATGTAATATTACTTTCTCTGGTTTGTTTACTGACATCCATTTTAATTTGTCTCTTTGAGTTATGCCAAGCATAATCTTTTTCACCATCTGCATATAGTCTTTCATATATACTTATGGTATTTCTGTCACTATAAATAGCAGTTGTGAATGTACTTACTAGCCCACAGTATAATTGGCTTTGACTAGGGTTGATTTCATAATTAGTCTCAGTGTTTATGTTAGAAATATTATGTCAATATTAAGTAAAGTTTCTCATACGTATTTGGTCGCTGAAGCATACAACTTCTTTGTGGGTAGGTGGATTTAATGCATCTCAAATATTGCTTATATGGTGAGACTCAACATAACCATTATCCCAAGAAAAATAGGTTTGTCCTTAGACATAGAGTGGATGGGATCAGCAATTACCTATCTCACACCCTTTCTATTTCACACCGAGCCACTAGAGGAAAAAAATCGATAGATCCCTACCGATTTTGCACACTTACAAAAATGCAGTGGCAGAAAAAGTTGAACCTCCCTGTGTGTACAAATTATTTTCAGCACTAGTTATCCAGAAATTTTGAAAAGAATTATTATGTGCTTTTCTGTATTTTTTCCTACAGGATTTATTAAGGGAGCAACCCTAGAGCTGTGTGAATATTACAAAGATACAGCTGCTTCTGCTGTCCTTTGCAGCCCCAAAAGCTGGAATAGTTAGGAAAATCTCTCAGAGTAACTTCAGGTTCTTTAAATTCTTTATTTAAGCTGTTGCATTATTCAGAAAGAGAGTCTGGATTTTCCATACTGGTAGAGATCCAATAATAATTTTTACTTTTTAAGAAGTCATCTTTACCATCAGAATCATTTTCTCTTCTGTATATGTAACTGTTTCTCTTTGCAACCCTTCTGGTGTCTTTTAGAAGATTTGGCAGGATGAAAAATACTCCTTTTATTTTTTTTGGGCACCAAGCACAGTCCTTACCTACTGTTCAGAGCTGAATTTCAAATTTGAGCATTTCAACAGAACAAAGTCAATAAAAAGGGAAGTCTCTTAGTGCAGACTATTCTTCAGATTCAGGTTCAGAATTGAGTGAGCAAATAATATTGTTGTTCTGGTTATTTTGCATGTAGAAAGGTGACTGGACATATAGAATAACCACAACTGGCAAATTAATTATTGATTACAGTGCAGCCTTCAACTAAATGCAAAATTAAACATTTATTCTGATCAATAAATCATGTGACAGTTGTGGCTATTCCCTATGTCGAGTTGGATTTCCATATCTCTGTGTCCCAAGTAGGTAGCCAGGGCTCAGAGCTGTGGGAGACATGCTGGTACCTAAGACAGGAGGACAATTTGCCCATCTTGCTGTTCCTCCTTGCCTTCACAAGTGTTTCACTCCGTATCCTTTCCAGGGCAGTTTGCCACCACTGGGCTCAGAGAGAAGCCAGGGGAGCTCAGGGGAGCAGACGGGCCAGGGGTGCCCAAAGGGAGCACGGACAGGGGTTTTCAAGGTGTCTCCTCATTACCTCCTGCCTTTGAGGAAGCTACATTTCATTACAGAGTGTAAGTGGCGGGCAGGGTAATGAGCTGCTTTTAAATTTTCATTTCCACCCTCACCTTCCCCGTCTAATTCCCTCCCTCTGAAAAAAATTTGTCAGTCTTGTTTTGTGTTTCTTTCGTCCCTCCTTGAGTTTTTCACTTGCTGTACCTTTTCATTTGATCAGGGTAGAGTTAAGAGGCAACACTCTTAGCCAGAGAGAATTGAAGGAGAAGAGAGGCAGGGAAATTACAATTGTTTCCCCAAGAAACAAAATAAAGTGTGGGAACTTGTTTCTGTTGTTCAGTGCCAGAATCAAACACACTGCCCATGAATTTGCAGTTGACTATTGTGTTCGCACTGTCTACTTGAGGTATGAAATACAAGGGCAGAAAGCTTTACAAAAGTGGGCTTTGGATCAGGTTTTAGTTGCAACAAAATAAAACTAGTTTTTGAAAAGTGTAATTTTTTCGTACAGCGTGTGGCATACCTGCATGGCCTCAACGGGGATAAAGAATTAAAGTTTTCTGATGAATAGTCAACTGCTTTTGAATTATATTATGAAGATAATTTATAGGGTTCTAAGTGTTTTGCACCTGCCTCTAGGTATGAAATACACATGATTTATGTATCTGGAAGGGGGGGGAAAAAAGGAAAGAGAAGGCAACTGTCTGATCCTTCTCTACCATGACAGCATATCATTCTGAGAGGAGAAGTAACTGTTTGAGGTTAATTTAGATCACATCAATCTGTATTACTTGACCTTTTCAGAATAAACAGAACCAAAAAGTGACTACACAAAAAAGTCAATTTTAAAGCCAATTACACTAATAGTATTTGATGTGTAAATGGGTGTTTATTATTAAAAAAAAAAAAATGCTGCAATAAAGCTGAGGGGCATTTAAAGACAGGAGATGTCTAATTGTAGCATATCCAGTAATGAAATCACAGTCAGCCTAGTAGCTGATTAAGGTTAATTTGAATCACATCAATGTGGATTAACTTGGCCTTTGCAGAATGAATAACACCTTTGTGCCAACATGATCAATTAGTCCCCTTAACTTCATATGTCTGCTTGGAAAGGTTAGATTTATTACTTATCAAGATACCACTTGGAGATTAAAATCTCAGGCTTGTGTGCATTTTTTCCCCCATCATACCTCAAGGAATGAAAAGAAAATATGAAAATTTTTAAATCTCAGTGCAGTTTGATATTTTATCTAATAAGCTTGAAAAATCATGTTTATCCTAACATTAGGTAGAAGGCTGGAGACCGGACACATAGAATTGTCTAGAAAACTCTGACTGTGCTCACACTCCTGTACCACTCTTGCAGCTATGTATCCCAAAGTCATTGCTGCTGCCAATTCTTTTTGGAAACATTCATCCTGTGTCAAATCTGTGGTTTGCCTTTACCCTTCTCCATTTTTCCCCCATCCAATGCATGGGGATAAGAAGCATTCACATATGAATGCTGGTAAAGACCTCAGAATGATCGCAGTGGCAACCCCACTGATCTGCCATCAGCTACAGCATTGCTGTGGTGGTGTTTCCCACAAAGACCAAATTGTTTTACATCTCCCCCTGTCAATTCCCCATCCATAGAAGAGGTTGTTGTGTCTTACTGTGTTTAATGAAATTATTGGAGAAAGGGTTCTGAGTATTTTATAGGGGATGTTTCCATCTCAGATTGTGGGACTAAGGCATATCAATGTTCTCTATATTGATACTCCCTTTTGACCTGCTAATAATACATGTTCCAAGAATCCTGAGATCAGAGGACACAAACTTGCTGACAGACACTCCTTGCCCCATATATATTAATTAAAGACTCTATAAATTTGATGGACTCCAAGGAGAGTCAGTACTTACAGGGATGAGAGATTCACAGTTTTTCATAGAGAAAATAAGTTTGTTATGACAAAAGGGGAAAATAAAATTTTGTAAAAGTTTTTGGAAACATTACTGTTGATGAGCAAATCTTCTGAGAGAAGGTAATGGGAAGATGAGGCCTGGGATACAAATATGGAAAATTGCACACTCCAGATTAAAGCTTGGAGAAACAAAGTGTGCAGAAGAAAGTGATAGCTGCAGCTAAATTAGGCTAATTTATTTGGAGGTGAGGTCACGTAGGGGAATATCCCTTTGAAAGGAAGACCTGTGAAGTGGTACTCTAGCCACCTGTGTTCCTTGCGCAGTAGAAAGTGTGGGATGGTAAATAAGGCAGGAGATGGCACTTCCCTTCCTATTCATGGTCATGTGAACCATCAGTCTTGTGCATTCTCCCACCCATTTCCAATCACGGAATAATCCTCTTATGTTTAAAATGACCACTTACGTGGAAATAGGACATGACTGATTTTATTTATTCTGATTTGTTGTGTATGGTCTCTCACCTATTTTTAAATTCCATCTGTTATTGTAGTTGTATCTAGTTGTATTCCAATATGAAGCTGGAATTCTAAACTGCTGGATAGATGTTTGCATTAATCCAAGGAATTGTTCATTACTCTGTGGATGTTTGCTCTTTACCGTTTCCCTTCCCAGCAATCTGTTCTGCTTCCCTCGGCTGGAAATCAGGCAGAATGGGTGCCACTTGTGCCACCAGCGCTCCTTCTGTCCAGCTGCAAGTGCTTTGCAGACTACCAGTTGCTTGTGGGGACCGCCAGCAGGGAAGTAGCAGCAGTGGCAGCATTTCCCATGCAGGGACACTCAGCACAGCCTTTGCAGGATATTTTGGAATACTCTCATCTGGACAGCATTGTCAGTCCATGCTGTATCTGGAGCAATCAGAACTGGAGAGGTGACATGTTAACTTAGCGGCATTCACGGAAAAGGAAATCTACTGCTCAAAGAGCAGTATGCTTCTTCAGAATGGATGTAATGGAAGCCACTCATAAAATTGCACAGAGCTTAAAGCTTGTGTTCTCCATGGCTTCATACAGATTCAGGACATTATGGCTGGTATCTGAACTAATTTTGTTTCTTGTTTTAATTTTTATGAATGCTGTTAAAATACACTGTACATTCTTACCTGAATCTCAGTGACACCCCTTAGATGATGCACAAACCTCAGTGTAAAGAAGGGCCTGCAAATCAATTCTGTTGGGTGTGCTTAGTAAAGAAGCCTTTGCTTTGTAAATTCTGCTTTTGGCCATGTTGCTGTCTCACGTATTGTAGTGATTTCCTGGAAACAGAAACAAGTTAATTCAACACCGTGTATAATTTGTTGATGATGTCTGACTTAATTCTTAAAGCAAACATTTTTGGATAAACTGTTTTTTCTTATTTTTTGTGTGTAATTCAGTTTGCTGTTATTATCATCTGTTTTCCAGCAGTCCAAAAAAGGTGTGTTTTGTGTATAAGACATTTCAGATTGCTCTCCGGGCACAAGCATCTGGAGTCAACAAACTACTTAAACCTTACTGCTGTCAAGTGGAAACCTGTGAAATCGGCCAAGTATTATTCACTCATGCTTGAGAGTACTTGAAATATGAACCTCACTGAAAAAATGGCTCTTTTCAAGCCCACCAGAAAGATGAGGTGAAAGAACATAGGCCAGCCAGTGAGAAGAAAGGAAAGACACTTAGGAGTGAACTCAGAAACAATGCAAAAAACCCTGCACTTGAAGGAAGTTGTTTGTAAATTGACTTCACATGGATAATCAAAACATTTTTGTCTGGTTTTTTAAGTTTAGTATTTTTGTAGATTTATACTTGTATAATACATGTCATATGTAGTCCAACATGGTTACATATGTTCATTTGTAAAGGTGTAAAACATCATTCATACTTGAAGGACATAGTCCGTACATCGATTTTATGATATTTAGCAAAAGAAATTGCATATTTAGTGATGACTTTTAAAATAGTCTTTGACCTCTCTTTCTGCCCTTCCTATAATTTTTTCTTCTGTGAGAAATCTAAGTTGGCTTTCATCAAGGACCTAAAGCTGGTCCCCAAACATTGACAAAAGGGAGTTTAGTGTGGAACAACTCTGAGATCTCTGATTCTTTCTTTGTGTGTTATACTGCTTAGGCTGCGCTATTAAGTGAAAAAAACAATGGCTGATAAATAAAATACCCTGAAGTCTTTTTAATTCTCTTGTATATCAGATTGCTGCTTAGCAAAAGGAAACCCAAACAAAACAAGACAAATCAAGCCCTACCAAAAAACCCCAACACCACCACCAAAAAATCCTACAATTTGCTCTCACAGCTGGCTCACATTTTAGTTTTGGACTTAAAATTGGAGTTTTTTATATAACTTTGTTTTTTGTATATCTTTATTTTTCCTTTATAAGTGAAACTTTTTACCATTTGTAAAAAGGCAAAGCAAATATTCAAAAGACTTAAGAGTTAGGACACCGTGGCTAAACCCTCTCAGTCATTGCCAATAATAAAAGTTACACCAGGCTATTTCAGTCTGGTATCAAAGTTTAGACAGAGACGAGAAGCAGAATGATGGGTTTCCATGGCAACCTCCATCTCCTGCCCCATCCCACGTGTGGTCTGCTATGCTCAGTTGGGTGTGAGAGTTTTGGTGATCGGCTCCTTCCTTCAGATGGGTGTGTACAAAATAAGATGACTTGTCACACAGATGGGGAGAACATACGAGAGGCATGGAATCACAAGATGAAAAATTGTGGCACCCTGATGAGGCTGCATGGATGATCTAGTACCCAACATTCCTCTGGAATGTGGTGCTAGGATCCTTGCACCCATGGCATCGGCACTCTCCAGCCACTGCTGCTCTCTTGCCCCCACTTTCGCCATGTTGACTCCAAAGCACCAGCCAGGAGTTTTGGGCTACACATCATCCCTCACTTCCTTGAGCTTTTGCCATATTTTTCCAGGTTGGTGTGGCTGCCTCTGACTTTATTTTCTAGGTAAAAGTATTTTTTTTTGTTCAGAAATGTGCACAGAGTGTAACCCAATGGGACCTTAACCTGTAGTTAAGGCTGTCGCATGGGGCAATGCCATGCTGCCTCCCTTCTGTGTAGGAAAGCCATCTTCAGGAACTTTGACTTACAGCCTTCATCTTCTACCATCCTCATTAAAATGAAGTGTTTCCAACCTTGAAGTTATCATAGTTGAGGCAGTGAATATGCATAGTGTAACATATTTCATATGTGTGTGTGTATGCTTGTATGCAGCTGAAGGGGTGTAGGCAGATATTTTACTATTGACATGAAATCAATGTGTCAATTGTGAAATATCTGCCTATGCCTTAGGCTGTAGATAGATTTTGCACTTTTGATTTTAGTAAAGTTAATAGCAAAGACAACCGCCCCAACAAATCTTTGTTCATAGGAGTTTATAATCCTCAGTTAGATTTTTCCCCTTAGATTTTTTCTGCCTGACCAATGGAGTAATACCTAACAGTCACCGTTATCACACAATTTTGGCAACATTACTTAGGATCCTTGGCGATGGTGTCTTTCAGTGACTCTGTACTCCCTGTGACCCATATATGTCTCCTTCCTCTTCACTGGTTGAATCACAGTATACTGTGCCGATGGACTCGAGGAAAAGGGAAACATATCTGCATTTGCTTTTAAGTCTCACAGTTGTCTGAATACAGAAGAAGCTTGTGGCAATTTATGCCCTGCTGAAATACAGTTATCTTAACTGATATATAGGGATTACCATAATATTTCCTATTAAGCCAATGTGATCTTCCTCCCATTTCCATAGATAAAAAATGGCAATGCATTATCGCCAGTGACATTGCAGGCACTGACTTTAGCTATGAAAATAAAAATCTAGCCGTATACATAAATAATGTTAAGATTGTTGCTGTTATATGATGCTGATAGAAGTATTCAGTCTTTGTGATCCAAGGTTATGCTGAACATACTGAACTTTCCAGAGATCTACTTTAAAGATACTTGTAGTTGAAAACACCCTAACTAGCTCTTCCAATTTCAAAAGCTAGCAGGCATTATCATTAACAGTTCTAAGAGAGCCAACAACGCAATGAATCAAAACACAGACAGCAAATACTATACAGTGTCCCTCTAGCTTTTTAATTCACACAGAGTGACAAATATACTACATTAAGTTGATGCTTAATCATTGCTCATTTTCATGTATTCCTCACCACAAAACAAAATTCATTACATGATAAATTTGTCACCACTCTTCCGGCTGGTTGCTGGAAAATTCTTTCTACAGTGCAAAAACAATATCAGGGACATTATTTTATTTAATTACAGTGTTTTTCAACAGAAAAAGCTGTGATTCTTTTTCTTCTCAAATTGTCACCCACTAATAGTTTGTCCCTGCAACTATGCTACTGTTTCACTTCTGCTCTCCTGTTACATTCCCTTTATTTTTGCTTGTAAAACTATCTCATCCCGTCTCTTCAGCTGAATTATACTTTGCTGCTCTGTTTATGGGAGGATGAAGATTATAGCAAACTGACTTGATTTCTGAATTTTTGTCAAATTATGTAAATATCTGCATGTTAAACCTGTTCCATTTCTCCTAGAATAAAGGAATGCCAAAATTCAGAAAGGAAGAGAAAGTATTTTTTCTGCCTGAAATTATGGGGTTTTTTTTATATGCTTGTGCACTCAGAGTTCGAGTCAATAACAGAAGAGGCATTAGGACAAGGAAGGAGTTTTTCCATTTTATCACAATGGTTTCCCAAAACAAATTTCATAGTACAGTGGCTGTTTCCTGCTGGTACTATTAGGAGTAAATTACACAAAGGGGCAGAGCTGACTGTATATGCCTGGCATAGGAAGATATCCTACACTCTCCTGTCTGTTTTCCTTCTAGATCGTACAGCTTTTTGAAGTAGTAAACTGTTCCTCCAAAGAATGTTTTTTTGGTGCTTATGTCCCTTTCAAAGCAATCTGGCTGCATCAAAGCCTTGCTGTGCTCTGGTGGGGCATTTGTCCATGGAAACCTTCCTGGAATGCTACATTGGCACAGAGATTCTTGATGATAAAACAGAAACTTTCTTCTTCAGCCAAAGTATTAGTTTTAGGCTAAAATGCTACTTGATCATGGTCAGCAAGGAAATAATGTGTTTTTGTGATGCTTAGAAATAAGCAGCCACCTCTGGATCTGGGTTCTGAGAGGACTTACTGAAGCTGGGTGAATAGTTTGAAATTGAACTGCAGCCAATGGAAATTGAACAGTAATTTTGTGACGATAGACTTTCCCCTCGTATATGTGTATGTTGGGTAGCTTTTATTGCATTCGATTTTACAGTATTACCTGCTGCATTGTGTCAAAATGATGTTACATGTTGAATGAAGATAGTGAGTGCCAAGAACAGAAAGAAAGGAAAGAAAATCCTATTTTCCAAATGCAATTTCTGCTTCTTCAGAGCAAATTGGAGCATGAGGACTCAGTCTGATAAGAAATAACATATTTAAAGTACAGAAGTGGACATTAAGTAACTAGAGAATTGCATGACCCCACTTTAGTGTCAGAGTAGAAGTGCAATAGATGGATTCAGGAATCCCCCAGCCAAACATTCCTTCTCCATTTATTTCCCAAAGTGATATGAGTTTATCATTGTCCTACTGCTTATCCCCGTCCCTGCTTATAGAAAGTGGTTTAACATGGCTGTGAAAAGGAACCTTATATTTGAGAAAGGTATGGCCCAGTACTACCTGAGAATACTTAAGTAACTGTTGAAGCTTACATACTTCATTCCAAATTAGCGCATTTCAAAAAATGCTAGAAAAACTGATGTTTTGTGATCAAATAGAATGCTTGTGTCTCATTGTATTACCTATGTAATTTCATTACTTTATTTCAGAAATTATACTTATTTTATTCCTTTATCAACAGCCTAGCTATTCTGAATTTTCAAATATTGATGATGGTCCCTTCTGGAGAAAAGCAGAGAGTTCAGATTAAATTACATGAAAACACACTTTTACTCCTGATTTTATTTTCTTATGTCCATTTGCTTGTTTGTTCACTTGCCTTTTGTGTTCATTTGTAGAAGAATAGTGATATAATCACATGCTGTTTAAAAGGCACATCATCCAGGTTCATGACCCTGTGTTAAAAATGTTTCTTCAAAGTCTTTGAGTTTCATTATTGGTTTTTTACTTTCCTGTACAGAAGTAAGCAAGCATGGGGGCAGTTCCAATCAAAGTCAAAGGCCTTCAGGCTTGTGTAGAAGGAAACTAGAGTAAAAGAAAAACTAAAAGAACCACTCAAGAGCTCTCTCATTGCCTCCCTCAGCTCCTTCCCAACTTCTTTTCCAAATGAGACGTAACAAGAGATCAATTCCTTCCTAGTAAAACGTTTATAGAAGCAGGTCTTTTCATGTTTTTTTAAATTTTATTGACCCTCCTTGACCCCTCCAATAAATAAACCAGTTGACCTTTCCAATACATAAACCAGAGGTAGATTAAGAAATAAGATAAACTTTTTTCCATGATAGTTTTATGGAAACAAAATATTTATGATGAATGTGAGCAACACTTATGTGATGAAAATTTTCCACTCTTTTTATCACATATTAACCTACACATATATTTAATCAAACCACAACTAATATCTAGTGAATTAATTAGCAAAAATGTCCTAATTTAAACGACCTGAATACAGCTCTAAACAAAAAACTCTGATTGAAAATAAATCATGTGTTGTCACCTGTAAGAATGCTTAATGAATGTGTAAGCATACTCTGTGTATATTGAATGCATAAGAATATTTTGTCAGGTTTGTCCAAGCCAGGTGTAGTTGCATTCAAGAAAATAAATCTTTTTTAATTAAACAAATTGTCGAATATGTGGCAATAACAAGTTGTAAAAACTAGAGCTAAAACATAAATAGAGGAGATTACTAATGAAGAAGACATTTAATTAACTTGGTTTTCTTCCTGATTGCTGAGGAATTAGGTTTTTTTATGTGTGACGGAGGGATTCAGGTGAGCTGAAGAGTGATTGCCCACCTGGATGATCCCTGTTTTTGCCAGTGGGCCAAATGAAGGAACCGTGGGCTGGGAAGCTGAGGTGAGGTTTCAGCAAAGAGTGATGTAAGTCTGTAATACTGTGAAAGTTTCTGAAAAAGATTACCTGGTTGACTTTGAGAGCTGTAGGAAGTTGTCATTGGTGCTTTGGAGCTTATAGAACTGCTGCTGATGGGATATGAGGTATGAAGGCATAAAAGTAGGTAGTGGAACTCACATCCATCCAGCTTATTTTGTGGGAAATTAGCACTGGATATTCTTTTTGTTCAATTTTATTGAAAATAACTGCTTTGACTAATGTACTAATGCGCATGAATTTATTCAAAACATATCTTATTAGAAAAACAAATAAGCCCATGGATGCCCATAGTCAATTTAGTTATCATAAAACACTTTAAGCTACCAGTTAGATTTCTGTTTACCCACACCTGCTTGCAGGAGATGGGGGCTTTCAGCAGTGGTTCACTGATGATGATAGGGAGCACCTGGCAATTCCAGAGGGGTTTTCTGTCAGAGGAAAGAAAGGCAGAAAGAATATTGCTAAAAAGAAGAAGGAGGCAATGAGATAAGGGATTTTATGGTGTGGGATGTTTTTATTGTTTTCAGCAGGCTCTCTCTAAAGTGAAGTACAGGGAAAATGAAAGAGTAAATGGAACTGATCTGTGATGGAGGCCTTGAGGCATTTTGTTCTGATTAGGAGTTAAAATCCCAAGGTGATGAAATTGTTAGAGGGAGAGTGATGTGAAGGGCTGGTGGCCTTAGTGAGAAAGCAGCCCTTAGTGCTTTGTGTGGGGGTGTGACTGAGTGGAAGACTTCAGGTAAATTTGGTAGATGCATGTTTTAACTCAGCTTTGAAATACTATTTCATTTGAATTATATAAAATTGTCATCATAGCTCCTAAGAGCAGCAAAGGAGATCCTTAGTGTGGGGCTGGCTGTTGCAGCTCACTGGGCTTGATTAAACGTGACTTCTAGTGTAAGAAGCCACAATGAGGAACTGTTCTCATCTGACTGTAGGTATTTTCAGTATTTTTTAGTGCTGGCGCTATTCAGGATTTTCATTCAGTGATATAATTGCTGCAAGCATTTGCAAAGGGAGCTGAGGTGATGTAGGCAATGATAATCTAAATTAATTAGATGGGATTTCTTAGATGAGCTTATTGGAAAATCTCTTTAAATGCTGCCAAATGTTAAGCTTTATGTGTAGGAATACAGAAAGTAGCTTGTGTTTATGAGGGAGAGCTGCCTGGTCTGAAATAAAGATTCTTTGGAGAAGAACATGATGGAAATCCCAGAAAAATTATAGAAATTTTGAGCATCTGATGTGATGCTTTAACCAAAGCAGTGTTTATACGCGATTACTGAAAATCAGGGAAATGAAGCAGGAGTTAAAATCATGAAATTTGGAGTGAAATCACTGCCAATTGTTATGCTGATTTAATGCTAAAGATAAACTGGAGGATAAGGAAGAACTCAATCTGGAATTGCAAGGATACTTTGTGAACTCGAATAAAAATGTAACAGCAACAATGACTAGTTTTTCAAGTGTAACTAATGTTTAATTCAGTAATAGTTTGATACTACTTATTTTGCATCATGTTACCAGGTTTTGAATTTTTTTTGTTTGGTTTGGGTTTTTTGGATCCCCTAAAAGCGTGTGCACTTTGGATGGAACTTTTTTTTAGCATTTATACTATGTGCATATACATACTCTTAATTTACTGTCTGATGTGCATCTATCCCTACAGTATATGAGATTAGAACCTGGTGGCATTCAAGTATGGAGTAGCACTGAAGAGAACAGCAGTTTATAAGGAAGATAGTTCAATGTCTTTAGAACTTTTTGTAATTATTAAGCAGTTATTATTGTTGAAGAAGGAGGCTCACCTCAAACCAGTTTAGCCAGCTTGATGTACAGACCTCTGAATTCCAGATTACAGCCAGTTTAATGCAGACAGGTAGAAGGATGTAGCCTGGAATTAAGTTTTATCACAGTCTGGAATGTACTCTCTCTAAACCCTGAGGAGTACTACTTGCCTGAGAAGATGCAACATAAATTCAGCGAATGTTTGCCATTGTAGTCTTGCCAGAAATATGCAATATTCTCCCACAAAAATGAATGGGTTAGTCCATACTATATCAGCAACAACATAATAGATTTATTAAGGGCAAAAAATTAGGAGCTAGCTCAGGTAAAATTTCTCTGGCTATACAAAGAAATCAGTTATTATAAATTGAACCCCAATTAAAACTGCATTGAGTTTCACAGTGTAGCCAGCATGTTTTAGGTGTTTTAGCCAGGAAGTCTTGCAAGGTACCTGTGCTAATGGAGAGCAAACATTACAGTTTGGAAGAGTATAAGTGGGCACTTCATCTTGCCTTATGTTGTGTGTGCTTCCAAAATTCTGTTGTTTATGCTGAAAATCATTCTTATTGTTTAAATTGCTTCTTGAAAGTATGGCTTTCTTTGCACTCGAAAAGCAAACATTTTGTGGCACACTCAAGGGATATGTTTTAATGTCACAAAAAGCTGTGCGGGGGTGTTTTTGGTACCGGCTTGAGAGCGGGTAGAACACAGATATGGATGTTTGATGGTCCATTTACTTTGCCTCAGCCTCCTCTTATGTAAGAAAATTGTACATTGTCAGCCTTGCAACCTCTGATCCTGTTGACAAGGATAATCATGGAAGTGTGAATGTGATCTCAAGCTCTCCCTTGAAAGCTAAGGGAAACGAGGAGCAGACCTGTAGCCCTGAGTGAAGGCCAGCACGGAATAATCTGGGGTACTGACTGAGGATGTTTTCTGGGAAACGTGACTGAACTGTGTCCTTACCGCATTACAAAAGGGTCGATTTCAAAATCTGTTATTTTATGTAAACCACACAACCCACAGTAGGACATGTTATTGTAGTTCTTTGCATCACATCTGTGCTTTCAACTTGAGGGGCCTTCTAGCATCCACCTCACAGCTTCAGCTGTGTTTCCAGAGAAACATTGTCAGAAATATATTTATCAAATGTCTCTTTGGAGTTTAAAGCCTTTCTTTTTGTTCTTTGACTTGAATTGGAGAGGGGAAAAAATATTAAGCAGGGCCACTCTGCAAAAGAATCCAAGTGTGTAAAGCTCATAATTTTTTATCCTTTGCTAAAGGAAAGGGAGCATCTTAAGAAGGGAGCATCATAACTAAATGAGCTTTTGAATTGTTGCAGAAGAAAAGTACAATATTTCTCTTATCTCCTCCCATTGGCTACAAAGGTAGAAGGGAAAGTCAGGATACAGTGTGCATCAAGACCATGGTTATTTAATTATCAGAAATCAGTTTGTCAGCAGAATCTAGCTTCTGAGTGTTCTTGGATTAAAAGAAGGGAACACTTTATATGAAAGCTTTTAATACGAATTTTCACAGTAACAGTATTTATGATGGACACACCTTGCACATCCGTAAGCTTCCTGACCGTAAAGATATTTTAATTGCTGATTAACCATTTTGCTACAAAAGCAGAAGCCAATCTGTTTATTGAGTAAATTCAAACTTATTATTTCAATGTGTCTTAGAAGTTCTCTTGTATGTATGCAGTAAGCAATTTTGGTGTGCTTTGAAAATCAGGACTTTAAAATATATGGCTTCCTCTACTTTAGTTTAGTGGGCTGTCAACTGAACAGGCAGATCCAGTACAAGGCCAGACATGTCTTTGTTCTTCAAAGGACATAATCAAAAAAGTGAATATATTTAGTTATTAGCCACAAAACACGTGAGGAAAGAAGTGGTACTTCTTTTCTATCTTAAATTAGATAACTGAAAATTGGCTGTGTCTAAAACATCTGCATAGTTATTGAGGAATATACCCAAGTGCTTCATTTTCTCTATTGAATAAACACAGTTGCCCAAAATCATCATTAGATTAGTCTTTAAATTCCCCAAGTTTAAAAAATGTATTTGTATTACCTTGATGCCTTGTAGCATGTGAGGAAAAAGTTGAGTCTGAATTGAAAGACAAACAGTTTCTGCCTGTGAGACCACAATGATTTGGGTTTGTGTTTCATCATGGGGGAAACTGTTAATAGGAGTTCCATAGGTACAATTCTCTTGTCTTTAATAATTATCGGTTATTTTAGACAAAGAGATTTTATACATGCACCAAGAAATTTCTGGCCTTTGCTGTCCTGTAAGTTCGTAAACTGCTTAGTTTTCTAGTAAGTTCAGTACCTAGTAGCTGTTAAAGGTTATTACACACATAGATGATATTTATAATTTTTAATCCACAGACGTGTTCTGTCACTTATGTGTGAACAGCAATATGATAACAATGATATAGGAACTGGGACCATTCTTGCTGTTTGTTGTTTTTCAGAGGAGAATTTGGCTATGTATCACCAGTGGCATCCTCAAGATCAATTTTGTATTAAGAGATATTATCAAGTACACTGCCCACTTTGCTCCTCCCAGCACTAAAATTGATACTAGTCAATCAGGCTCCTGCAGTTCTGACATTTTCTGGAGGCAGAGTACCTGTTAACATCAAAATTATTTGGGTCACTTCTTCGGCTAAAATAACTATTTCTTAGAGATGCTCAAACAATTGTTCTGAAGAACAGTTGCCCTGAGCACTGGTGGTGTTGGAAATATGGATTATGAATGACTCCAGTTACATGGCCAAATTTCTTACCCAGGCATGATAAAAATGAAATGCTTATTTCTTATCCTCCCCCCTCCTCTTTGTAGCTTATTTCTGCTATTAAAATTTTAATTTGCCCTTTGCATTAAATTATTCACTTGTAGCCAGTTTGTATGTTACTTTTAAGATCCTAAAGTGCTATTTTGCAAAATTTTAAAGAAGAAATTTCATGTGTTGTTTTATTTTAGCTGGAATTTTGTATGTTGTGCATCTAGCACAAATATATAGCGGACTAAATTGAAGGTGTTTTTAAACAATTAATCAAGTTTGAGGAAAATCAGATTAGATCCTTGGAGGAAAGGGAGAACTAATATATGCCAGCTTGTGTCAGAAGCATGAGTTTTCATCCTGAAGACTGACATTTAACATCCAGTGCATTGTACCTTATAAAATATCATGATGCCAAGGCTTTTTCTTGGCCTAATCCTCTTTGGACTACGGGAGTAGCAATGCTCTTTGTGTCGAGGGAGGAAGTAATGCTTTATATCAGACACTACAAGATGTTATTTGCTATTATTATCTTGATAAACAGTTTGATCCGGTTGTGTGGTGGGCCTTTGGGTTTTGGGTTAGTCCAATTTTAGGATCTCTAAAGGGTTTTTGAACTTACCCTAAAGAGTAGGGCCTGATCAAGAATCCTGGAACAGTAGTGGATGAGTGTGGGGTGTGGGTTGTAAATAGTTACAAGAAGGATCTTTCCATGTTGAGGATAAACCACTTCAGGATTAGTCACACAAACAAACCTTAGCAAATGGAATAGAAAGAAAAAGGAAGTGAAGAATTTTTAATGTTTGTGTGTTTTCTGTTTTTTTTCTTTTCTTTAAAATTAGTGCCTTGTGTGTTTGAGCAAAGGTCTTGGAGTTGCAGTCAAGTCACCTTCAGTTTCTGGTGAAATATTTGTATTATTTAGGCACTAAGGAGGTAATGTGGAGTTTCTGAGATTAAACTATGCCAGGTATATCTAATTTCTTCTTGTGTTTGGAGTAATGAGCCCTGCAGATCAAAGACAAGCTGTAAAGTTTAGAGTAATTGATGTGATACTCTCATGAGCTTATTACGGAAACTATGTATAGGGGAGTTCAAAAGTAATTAGGAGAAGCACTGAGAGTATTTGTCTGTCAAATTCAAAGATACATAGGGTGTGATTTTCATGGGCATTTCCTAGATTCAGTTCTGTTCAATATCTTTCATTAATAACTTGTAAGCTCAGAGATTTTTCTATTCCACTGAAGTACCAGGTACTGCTGTTGTAGGATGAATGTCGGGCACAGACAGAATAGCTGAAGTGTCCTGAAAGGAATATTATGTGAGCTGACAACAATTTAAGTATAAGGTAGTTCCAGCTGAGTTTCTACTGATCAAATGGAAGTCTGAATAGCTAGTGAGGTACATCTGCAGGGAAAGCAATGGGCTGCAGGCTGAGCATAAGAGTTGCCTTGACAAATGTCTTCGTAAAATGTAAACCTCTGACTGGAAGCAGTGAACAGGATGCCATCCATCTCTCAAGTAATCCTTCTTGTCTGTTCATACCTTTTGCGCAGCAGTGTATTCAGGTTTGGACAGCACACTTTCATTTAATTCAGTCTATTTAAACTGTTTTCTTTATCCTTCTTTCTCCTTTTCCTCTCTTTCCTTATACTTACTGTATACAAAATCTGTGGGTCTGCTGAGTCTAGAGAAAGTGAGCCTTGGGTGACACAAAGTAATCAGAAATGTTCTTCTCTCTTGCAGAACTTTGCATTAGGAGAAGGGCTGATATATAGTAGGTAGGTTTTGTGAAGTCTTTTTATTAAATGTATAGCAAAGCACTCCTTTAAAAGATCGTTGAATGCATTTGTTCAAAACCTTTGATAAGAAAAAACAGGCAATAGCTTTGAGATTTGGTTCCTCTTTTTTCCATTAAGAGCTTCTATTCCCTGTGCCTCCTTTTCCTGTGATTAGATGACATACAATTTTGAGTCTTCATTTAGCTGCTGTCATTAAAATCTCTGAGACAATTCCACTGGAATGTGGTTCCTGTTGAGATGTTTGCATACTTTATACAGTAACTGAAGCATGCAAGCTTGTTTAACTATGCTAGGTCAAAGGTGGTACAGCTTCTAGATATGCAGCTTTTTAGCAAGTCTTGGAGCAATTTTTCTACCAATTAATATATCCTGTACTAGATCAAATGCCAAATAAATTTACTGCTGCTCTTTTTTAAGCAACTCTCTTGATCATAGAAATTCTTTCAAAGTAAGTGGTCTGTATGTCTGTGGCACTTTATACTAATAAAGTGTCTAATGTCTATATCACATCTAATGTCAAGTTTCCAGAAGGCTTTTGCATGACTCACAATCTGACTGGACTCTGGGAGTCACTTTCTTAAAAGTAAAAAAAAGGAACAAAAATAGAAAAGGTAAAAAAATTCCTGTAAACTGTGATGAAGTAATAATATAAAGTTGATAGTTGGGAATTCCATTCACAATTGGAGAATGCATGGAGAAGGGGGATTTCTAGAAATTATGAAAATGAAGAAATAATAAATGAGGATGATCAAGAAAAAGGTTTAAAGGAGAAATTTTCTTTTTGGATTTACAGGTCTGCTTTCTTTGATCTTGTTTTAGTATCTGTGTCTTCCCTGCTAAATTTATGTGACAGATCTGGATTACAGAAAGGCAAATCTTTCAATAAAGTGTTTTTAAACTTGAAGTTTAGGACACTAGAGACCAGATCTTGGCTTGAGACTGATACAATGCCATTAACATCAAAAAGGCAACGCTGATTTACATGAGCTATGTGTCTGACCTTTTGTTCTTGAGAAACTTTAGATTGATTTACAATTTAATATCATACATAGTTGTTTTTGAAACCAATTTCATTTTAAATGTTCCTGTGATAGCAATAACTTTGCTTTCAACTGTCATGAAAGTCTAAAGCAAAGCATAACATAATCAAAATACATCAAAAATGTAGCTCATTTATTAGGTAAATTCTGACTTATCAAGTGTCCTTGAGTTTCTGAGTTGCCTCTGATCTTACATCAAAAATTCTCCTTGTGCCTTCTCCAGCACTCATTACTACGCATTAAGGGTTAAGATTTAGACACTGGAAGTAAACGCCAGATTTTTGAAAAGCAACAGAGTTTTACTCTTAGAAATCATTCTTTTCAGGCATCAACGTTAATTCAAGCTTTGAAGGAGGGCAGCCATGAATAGACATCATGGATACGGGCAAATAAGTTTCAATTACAAAGAGTAACAGAAAAAACCTAAACCTGCTCGTGTTTTTAAACTGTTTTCTCTGGGATCCTCTCATGCTTGAGGAAAGCAGTTGATGTGGTGTTTCAAGCTTTGTCACTTAAGAACAAATCCAGTAAGCCCAAGAAAACCCAGAAGGACAGTTGTGCATTTCTAGTAAAATGCATTTCACTCAAAGTAAACATGTAAAAAAAGTCTCTAAAATTAGTATTATCTCAGTGTGAGAAATCCCTAGTCACAAACAGAAACAAACAACAAAGCAAAACAAAAAGCCTGGGAGTAAAAATATGTGGCCAATATCTACTGTACCCAAAATTAAAAGAGAAATTCTAGATATTGCTTCAACTGAAATTACAGCATATCTGAACATAATGGAGCTTAGTTGTCTGCCAACAGGACAGGTTACTTCTACCCCTTCATTTAGGTGTCAAGAGAAGCAATGACTTTCTGTTATTTGTCTAAAAATAAATTGTGACTTGGATTTCTCTTTAGAGAGGAAATGATTTTATGGCTCTGTGAAGACATAAAAACACAGAGCTCCAAAAGCAGACCGTGTTACAAGCTACATACTGGAGGCATGGGTGGTGCCTTACCCTTTCTCCACCTTTCTCCAGGGTTCAAAGTACCTGCTCTTGTCTGTGGAAGATGAAGCTGGGCTCGTGCAGGTTGTGATCCAGAGGTTGGCAGGCTGTGCTCGCTGGGGGTAACCTAAAGATTGCAAAACTGACTGTAGTGCGTATTGTACATGGGGTGTGGTTACAGGTTGATGAAGTCTGAAGATAAACTTTCTTTAAACAAAACTTGAATTCCATTTTTAGCTCTGCATTCCTCCTTGCGATCTGAGGTGTATTTTCATGTGAGGTTTTAATACAATTTTACATATATATATATATTTATATATATATAGACACACACACACACCTTCTCACAAATGGATGCACTTCTGTAAATATGACTTAGTACGTAAAATTATCTTATTTATTGAGATTTATATTAGTGAGCCAGGACAGGATTGTTTACCCTTAAGGGAGCCTGGGTAATTTATTTCTTCCCTTGATCACCTGTCACAAGTGTTTGAAAAAGCTTTATTTATTTTTATATGGACCTCCATGAGAAATAGTTTTCCAGACATGTCTCCATGCAGCTATTGTGACAGTCTGGGTGCTTTCTGTGTGTTTGATTTTTTTGTATGTGAATTTTTCAGAGATGTGTTTCTGTTTGCAATCTGTGTTACTGCAATACTGCTGAACATTCATTAATATTGCTTGAGTAAAGAAGAGCAAGGGTTTATACTGCTGATGAAAATGGTGCTAGATATGTAATACCTCTAGAACATAAAGGGTGTGCTGCTTTTAAATCAAATATATAAGCATGTATCTTGTGTGCCATAAGTGACCTGAAAAGAAGGTAATGTAGGAGGAGTCAAAACTAAATATCTGTCTGACTGGAAAGGGGAGAGATGTGAGGGAATTGCTGGCTGGATCACCTGAAGACCCAAATCCACTTCAAAGAAGGCAAATAAGATGTCATCTCTTTCTGAAGCATCTTGGAGTAAATACGTTTCCTAGTGGAAACACTAATAAGAGTTGTAACCGAAATCTCTTGTGACATAGTGGAGTTTAAATCACATGTTGCTCTGTATAAGAGTGATTTGTGTCATCCTGTCCCAAACTGAAACAATGTAGGTTTCAGTGGATTACTCTTTTCCATTTCCATCCTCCTCCTCTTCCCCCAAAAAGACAAATCACAGGATTTTTGTACCATCTGCTGCTGATCTGCAGTCCAAACTGTTCTGGTCCAGCTCACGGCCGAGCCCGCTTGCAACCAATAGCCCCTGTTCCAGGGGAGCTGATGGTTTAGTATGAATTAAATGTACTTCTCTGGCCCAAGGACATGTCCTGTTTAAACATCAGCTCCTCCCTTGGTGGTTACACATTGATAAGCTAAGCAAGGTAATGCTTTCTAAATGGAGAGCTCTGTTGTCACCTGCCATAAATAGAGATCAAATCAGGGAGGAGCATTTGCATAGCTGTGCTGGGTTCCCTCACCTGATATGTCAGCCCTTGGCGCTGACTCTGTGGTTTGTGCTCTCTGCTCATTACCTGGATTTATGAAGAATAGCTTTACTTCCATTAGCATCTATCTCGGTTTTGCATGCTTGTGCCAAAAAGTTTATCTTGCCTCTAGTCCCCAAGCTACCTCCTTTCTCTCAGGAACCTGTATGGAATTTTCCTACATCCACCTTCTTTTTTTTTTCTTCCCTTTTCTTGTTCTTTCCTTGTCTTTCTCTGGCTGCAGCCTACTGGTGAGTTACTAAGTACCTGCTTTTAGTAGTAGTCTTAAAAAAAACAAGAGAGATGCAGAAAAAGGCACCTTCCACCCAATTCTGCAACTTTCCTGTAGACTAAAATATCTTTCTCTCTTTGCTCTTTTCCTAGAAAATCATTTATGTCAATAACATGGAAATAGCTATTTCCATGGTGCACTGTAAGTGATCCCACTAATAAGTATTGTGATGCCAAAAAACACCCCTACCAAACTTCTGTTCACATGGCAAGTGATAGACTAAGCTATTTGTGCTGCAAATGATGGTGGTGTCATTAATATCCCCATTCTGGTGAAAGGAGGGAAATGTGCTTTAATAGTTTTGTGAATCCCAATGAAGTTTAAACATTGCATGTTTGACTTACCCCAAATTTCCTGTTTTTGGAAAGGTGATTCTTGGAAAGAAGAGTTTCCTGAAACTAGTGAGGAGTTAAAAAGCAATTACTGTCATCTTTAAATGGTGGAAAACTCTTTTGTACTACATCTATGTATATATACACTGAAGGATAATTAAAGAAGCCTTTTCTTTCCTTGGTCAAAATGTCCTGATCGTGTAAAGCAACATCTGCAGTTTTATCTTGATCTAAGGTTTTGACTGAGTGAAAAAATTATGTATTTCACTTGAGAAGGGAAGAAAAGTCATTTTTTTCAAGAGGTTCCAGGCTACTCTCAAGGGCTGTATCTTGAATATAAATGGACATAACATTCCTTTTTATTTTTTCCTACTCTTCATTGATAGGTATTTCCTGCATGCTTTACATGTTAGACTTGTTTTAAATGTCATTCAAAATATTTTCTCATTTATAACTGTTTTCTATAGCTCCTTGGGTAATTCCAGGCTATTGCCTTTAACACTTATTGGCTATTGGCAGAGGCAACATATTCAGGTCATATGAGTTTATTCAGTGTGAGATGACTTTTAAGTGAGAATGCTCAAGTGGGTAGCTTAATTTTAACATGAACTGCCAGCAACAGCAGAAAATAAGTTTTTCAGTGAATTGTGTTTTGTTTTATTCTACTAAAATCTTAATTTCTAATTTAAAATTAACTCTGTGACAAAAATAATCCACTGCTGCTCTTGGATGACTAACTCAAGAAATGCATTTTCTACACTTCCAGCTTTCAAGTCACATAATCTTTCATATGTAATTATTGCAGCCAACAAAGTATGGTAGATGTAAGCTTTTTAATTAATTTACGGCAGTTAGAATCAGTGAACTTTCATAAATTTGTTCCTTCAGAGCATGGACATATGGAGTAAAATGGCTGAATGTATCTAACTTATGGAAGCAACCTTATGGATGACATACCTGAACTCCAGAAAGGATGCAGTCTTTCAGCTGGATTGATTTTGACTTTTCTCACCTGAGGAACTCTCCAAGCGAACTGTTGTTTATGTAGCTGCAGAGATCTGGTGCCACTCGATTTTCTCTTTCAGAGATGAGATGTGAACCTTGTTTGCTGTAAGTGGGGAAATTCTCAAGCCCTGCAAATTTGCTGCTGCAGCAAAATCCTCTTCCCTTTCTCCAGGGGAACCTCCATCAAGAGATGTGTGTAAGAGCGAGGCATGAGCACAGAGTACGCTAGCTACACCCCCACTGGGTGGGTTCACTTCTGTGCTCTTATTCTCTCCTCATATTATTGTTTATTTTTTTTAAGGTAGGGCTGATCAGTCAATGTACTTAAAAATTTCCTTTAAAGACTTCTGATTCAGTTATGTCCTCGTTAAATATCAACTATGGCCCTCAGCCCTTGAAGTAAACAACCAAGATAAAATGGAAGAAGTAGCATTTGGTGCTAAAACTGCCTGATGTTTTTTTCAACACAAGAGGATTTCAACTGTGATTTTGCAACCAAACTGCAAGTCTTTCAGTGCAAGCTGCTATGCCAGAAAGGATTTCTCCTACCTTTTTTAGCCCTTCTTGGTAAATAACAGGCAGAAAATCTTCCTAAAAACAAAACCAGAATACATATGCTTCCATCTGGCTGAAAGCTCTGCAGGGCTCTTGCATTATTTCAGTAGCTGTCGTTTGTAGGAAGTCTGTGAGGGATTGGATCCCAGGTTTTGCTTTTCTTGGAGCTTCCATGATAATTTTTTTTTTTTTTTTAAATTTGGAGATTCACATGTGCTCAGATGCCTTAGACATGCACAGCTGAAGCCTTAAGACTGTTATCCTGTGGTGAAACATAGAGCCCTGAAATGGAGTGGGGAGTGTGTCTTTTTTTAAGGGTTTTTTGTTGTTTTGAAGGGTGTGTGGCTTTTTGTGTTGTTACGTGTTGTGGTTTAACTCCAGCTGGCAACTAAGCACCAAACATCTGCTTGCTCACACCCCTCACCCACGGGGAAGGAAAATAACAGGGGAAAAAATAAACCTTGTGAGTTGAGATGTAAACAATTCAGTGATTGAAACAAAGTAAAATATAATAATGATAATTAAATGATGATGTTAATAGTTAAAGGGAGAGAGGAGGAGGAAGGAAATGCAGAAAAACAAGCAAGTAAAACACAATTGCTCACCACACACTGACTGATGCTCAGCCCATCCCCAAGCAGCGATCAGCCCCTCCCAGCCAGCTCCCCCCAGTTTATATCCTGGGCATGACATTCTGTATTACAGCATATCCCTTTGGCTTGCTGGGGTCAGCTGTCCTGGCCATGCTCCCTCCCAGCTTCTTCTGCACCTCCTCACTGGCAGAGCATGGGATGCTGAAACGTCCCTGATTTAATGTAAGCACTGCTGAGCAACTACTGGAACATCAGTGTGTTACCGGCATTGTTCTCATACTGAATCCAAAGCACAGCGCTGAACCAGCTAGTAGGAAAAAAATTAACTGTATCCCAGCTGAAATGAGGACATTTTGTTGCTTTTGAGTTTTTTCCCTTTTATCTGCAGTTCCGGGTGGTTTCTAGGAGCTTGTGACTAAGCATCAGGGAAGAAATAGGTGAAAGAAAGCAAGTTTTGGAAGTAGAGCTGCATAGCAGGATAGTGATTGGCCAGGAACAAGATGAGAGGACTGGTCAGGAAGGCTGGACAGCAATAAGGGAGGGAAGGAGAAGGAGACCAGAATGAAATGTTGAAAAATTAAAACAGATTCAAATAAGATCACTGAGACTGCAAGGTCTAAGCAATAGTCTTAAGTATGCCAAAGACCAGAACCTCAGTTTTGCTAATGTAATTCATCTTCCACTAAAATGTCTCTGCTCTCACTCCCCATAAAATCCTATTGCAAGGCTGCTGAAACCATTTTTGGCAGTTTTTAGGAAAAAAAAATTAAAAGGTTTATTTTTTTAATAAACAGACGGGCATACTATGTCCAGATGTTTTGGATTTCTGTATGAAAGTATCAAATACCATTATAATGGATGTAATAAAAACTCGGCTCAGAGTAGTTTGCCTTATTCTAAACTAGACTAAATTTACCAGCTGATTTGCTTCAGGTTTGTTCCCGGGGTTTGCCTCTTTTCCCTGATTCACTGATTACCTGTCTATGACAGGTAGTAAAATGCAGATGGCATTCTGACAATATAAGCAGCACAATGCTGTGTTGTAAGAGTCTCTGCTGCTTTTGGGGCAGCTCCAAAGTACTGCCAAACAGCTTTTCCTGGCTAAGAAATGGAACTTCTCTTTAAAACAAAATAAAATGATACCTCCAACTTTGACTCTAAAAAGTGTGGAGGAAGGTTATTCTACTATCTCCTCTTATAATATCTAGCATTCTACATATAAATAATATTTAATAATTATTCTTAATAATTTAGTTAATTATGTCTTTCTTTACCAGTTTCCTGAGGTTTTTCTTTGAAATCTTGGCTGCTGTGTTTGACTGTGGCTCTGGAGGCCAAGCACTTCTCTTAGGTGGTTCCCCAGGATGTGGCACGTGGTTTGAGCCTACTCTAGAGATTCTGTAGTGAACTGCTGGTTAGAGGCACGGCCTGTCTCCCTGCATATTCTGGAGCTGAACTGTCCACCTATGGAGGTCACTGTCAGATTTGAATCCTTTATGAAAAAATAAAATAGTGGCGGGGTGGAAGTGGAATCATTGAAAATATTGGTAATGTGTCCCAAGGCTGCACTGTAAAATGGGATTTGCGATGTCTTAAGGAAAAAAGACAATCTGCTAGAAGGGCTTTTATTCCTGTCTGCTGCTACTGCCAGTTAGCTCCTTCTGGTCTTACGTGACCATAATAGGGCAGAGCCCAAACAAGGAAGAAAAGGAAGCACATCTCTCACAATAAACATACAAGTACTGTTCTTCCATGAATTTTGTGCTTTCCCAAGGTCAGCATGACATTGAGCACAAGTGAAATCAAAGTATCTTCTAGGAAGCCTGTAACACTTAAGCAAAACTCTTTTTCTTCTTGGTCAAACAATTCTGATGCTGAAATAGTGTCTAAAAGTCAGGTATTAGTTTTTGCCCCAGGTAAACTTCTGGTAATTTCTATGAAATAAGTTTGGATAACAAATGCCTGTCCTGACTCATCAAACAGGTCTTGTTAACATGATAATCAAAAGGTGACTATTCCCAGTATTAAAAGTTATTGCAATAATAAAGGCAAATTCTACCTCTCTCAATAAATCAAGACTGAAAAGAATTTGAAAAATTTTGAAAACTCATGCAGAAATATTCTCTTGTTAAGAATCCAGAGTTTCTCCTCTTCTTGCAATTCTTCCTTCTACGAAGTAATTTCTGTTTTGGTTTTCAGGAGACTTAATGAAATTCAGATTTACACAGTAGAAGGAGAAACAATGTGATGAGAAGTCTACTTCTTTCTTTACCTCTTCAAAAATAAGATAACTATATGCTGCTAAGATGAAGTAACAGCTGCACTTCAACAATGAAGAGTAAATAAGTTGGTTTTATCTCTGTTAAAATTGCAGAGTGTTCTTTTTCTTTTTCCCCCAGATTCCCATTTCATTTATTTTAGAGTCCTTTTTCAATAGAAACCCTGAAGAACTGCCAAGTTGGCTTCAGTGGTGAGTGATGACTACAGATAACTGGGTTATGATCTTGGCTGAGACAAACTGGAAGCAGTACTAACATCCTACAAATACCTACTGTTCAGTGCTTTTGAGATGCTTAAGCAAAAAATCCAGCTATTTATTTTGAATGCAAGCAGTGGATAAGAAGGAAATGTAGCATAATCAAACACCAGAAGCCATTTTTAGGAATATGAAGTGTAAAGCCATTAAAAAATAAATAAAGAGCCCTCAGTTTTAATGCCACTAATGATAGATAATGTGTGAACAGCCTGCTCTAGATCTTTCTGGCTATGCAGAGCTGTGTCCTGTTGCATTTTGGATCTCTCCAGAGATCCAAACTGAGACTCTGCAACCTCTTTGGGTAATATGGTCCAGCCTTTGACTACCCCAACAGTCTAAATAACCAAGCAAACAAACATCATAATAAAAATAATTTTAAAAATGTTTGAGATGAACCTTTTATAACTTATAGCTTAAGTTGGACTTCTCATAGAATTTTATTTCTGTGATTTTTTGCCCCCTGCTCTGTCACTGGGCCCAGCTGAAAAGACTGTCTCTGTTGTCTTTGCTCAGCTCTGTTAAGTATTTATGCACTGTGACAAGATCTCCCCAAAGCTTGCTCTTCCCCAGGGGAAACAGTCCTGTTTCTCTCTGCCTCACCTCTATCAGGTGCCACAAGCCTTGCACGGTTTTAATGGTCCAGCTTGTTGGCTCCTCTCCAGTATAAGGGTGTCTATCTCTGTTGTACTGGGATGCCAGCTCTGGTGCCAACACTCCCGGGCTGAGTACAGAGCAGTTCAGTCAATAACCCCCTGCCCTCACTGTCCGTGTACCTCGTCAATACTTCATCAATTTGTCTGTGGAGTTGTTTTGGAGGCATGTGAGCAAACTGTCTTGGGTTAAGGCACCTGTGCCCGAGTTTGGGTGGCTGAGGAGTGGAAAAACACACAGTTCTGCTGCAGCTTTGGTGGAAAAGTAGAGAAAGCAGCGAGGGTGAGTATATTTTGTCTCAGGAAGCTGGACCTTAGGGAGAAATAAATCTGCACTTGGTCTATGAAAGATAGTCACTGAGCATTTTTTCCATAATGTTCCATAGGAACGCAATAAAAATTGAAAATTGTTTAAACATTTTTAATAAGCTAGAAAGTGTAAACTGAATACCCTGTGGTTTATGACTATATTAAATACAATTATATAGCATTACCTGCAACGTCAAATGCAGCCACAAAATGCAGTTTAAGGATCTCCACAATAATAAAGGCAGCTAATGTGTAAGAAAGTGAATAGTAATCAGCACATCACCTGTGGACCAATGTCTTTGGTAGTCACTGACCTTTTAGCTGGAATATGTGGAAATACTGAAATGTGTTAGTTTCTAGTATTTTCATGAAATTAAATAGGCTGTACTGAATTCCCACAATTAACTGTTATCTCCAGAGTATAACTAAATTACACTGTATTTAACCGGGCTAAATAACACATTTGTTTATCCAGGTACCAAATTTACTCCTCAGCCCCTGTCTCATTATGCCTTCTGCTGTTCCAAGAGCCAACACTTCTGCCTTGACATTTTTTAAGGAGAAAAAGCTGAACCTAGGCATTCACTCTGGTATTATGTTGAGCTCTTCTTTTGTTAGTAGATACATAACTTATTTAAATAGCACTCTTCATACACTTGGACTGCTAGTTGCACAAACCATCTCTTTAGAACTACTTTAAATTGCTATTAAAGCATTTTTCAATTTTATATTTGAGATTACAAGTAAACTTGCTTGAGCAGATAGCTAAACTACTAATTTGTTGGACTAAGAAGTAAGAAACCAATAAATGTAATTAATTTACAGAGTCACTGGGTACATATTTTGGAATCTTAAGCAGAGTATGTGTATATGGTGTACAGCTCAAGACTGATTCCTTTGTTTACCCTTTTTTTCAGTGCCTGAAGCAGGTGGAAGGAAAATGCTATATTTTAATTTTTTTTTTTTTAGAGAATGGGCTACTAACTTTGCATTCAGCAAATACACTGGATGGGATGCAACCAAATTTAGCTTTTGGAGCCAAAAGACAGCTGTTGCATACTGATTGTATTTGTGCCTTCTCTAATGCTCTGAAGCATTTCAGTTTCCCATTCCTCATAGACTTAATTCGCTTTGGGAATCTGTAATATACATGCAGCCCTGCTAAAGTAAAACTATTAAAGCTTATTACCATCCCCAATTTCTGTGTTTCAATTTGAATATGTCCTTATTTTATATACAATGCATATTTTCACATGCATTGGAGTGTTAACTAGCTTGGAAAATCCTGTATTTAATTTACTTGCAATTTATGGTTACGTTTTATACACCCAAAATAAAATCCCTTCATAAAAT
This sequence comes from Ifrita kowaldi, assembly GCA_013398055.1. Taxonomy (NCBI): domain Eukaryota; kingdom Metazoa; phylum Chordata; class Aves; order Passeriformes; family Cinclosomatidae; genus Ifrita; species Ifrita kowaldi. Next base: position 108,851 of record VZRS01004691.1, read on the forward strand.
AAAAAAAAAATCTCAAGAAACAAATTTTGCTTAGCTTTCCAGATTTATATATATTAAACAAACTGTAATTGACTTAAACCTTTGCATCATTGGATCTCTCCTCACCTCTGTTTTGCATTTGTTATGTGTCATGTTTGGTGATGTTCTAGGTCAGGCCTTGGAGAAGAAAGCCTGAACTGAAATGAGCCATTGTTTGAGGAAATGAAGTGGAAATCCACTCCATTGCACTGAAGGAGCTTCCCAGTGCCTGAAAGCCACACTCATTTCATCATATACAGTCTTCTGTTTTGTTTGCACACTAAGAATACCAACTAGTTTACTCTGGATCCATAAAATATATTTCGCTGGCTAGGCTTCCAGCAAATTATTTTTCTTAAACATTGCATAAATCATTTGGTTTAGTTAGGCAAGTGTTATGTCTGATACGTATTTTCTTGCTGAAGAACTTAAACATGAAATTTGCTGGAGGAAGAAAACTTTTAGCTCTGTTGTTTCCTCTATCTATGCCTTCCTGCATCCTTTGGTGTGCTGCATAGCATTTCTGTAATGCACACTGAACAATTTTATGTACAAAAATCTTAACTTCAGCCAGATGGATTCATCACTGGCACAGAAAATGTGGCAGTTGCAGCAAACAATAAATTATTTTTTCAAGAGTATGCATTGAAGACATTTTTCCAAGTAAGTGTTTGTCTTTTGTTTCGTTACTGGAGCTCTTGGAATACTTGCAAAATGCAACTGACTTTCAGTATGAGCCTATGGAAAGCCTGAAAAAACTGTCATGTGAAATACCTGTAAATTGTTTCTGTCTTTCTCAACATCGTCTTTTATGTGTAGCCTAGGGGTGGTGTTTAACTATTGAGATGGCCTGGTAGTAGCAGCTTTAGAGAGTAAGCAGCTGAATTCTTTCAGTTACAGAGTTTGTCAAATGCAAGTCATGGAACAATGTGCTATGTTCTTGGTTCATAAACCTGTGCTAAGTGATACTAGAGAAAAATTAACGTGGTGGTTGCATGACAACTGACTGTCTTTTAGCTGCAAGCTGTAGTTATTTTTGGCATGCACGAAATTTGTCTGTGAGTCCTGAGAAACCATGAAAACAACTTTGATTCAATGAAGATGTATGCAGACAAAAGCATCTGGTACCAACATCCATCTATCTATCTATCTGTCTATCCATCTATCTCAAAACAGACAAATTTATTTGAACAGACAGCAAGGTACAAGGCAGCTAAGTATCATTTTTCATTGCAGAAATAGGACAAGTTTTATAATTTTTCTTCTGTAAAAAAACCATATACCCAACCAAGCAGTTAAATCTAAATAATGAAATACTGATATGGCTTGAAGTTAATCTCAAACGAGCTTCATACAATCATGGAATGGTTTGGGTTGAAAGGGACCTGTAAAGGCCATGTAGTCCAACGTACCTGCAACGAGCAGGGAATAGATCAACTAGATCAGGTTGCTCAAAGATCCGTCCAACTTGACCTTGAATTTTTCCAGGAATGGAAATACCACTCTGGGCAACGTGAGTCAGTTTTTCACCACCCACACTGTAAAAAAAAAAACTTCTTTGTTATATTTTATCTTAAATCAATGTTTTCCTTGAGTTTAAAAGCATTACCCCTTGTCCTATCTCTACGGGCCCTGCTAAAAAGTTTATCCCCATCTTTCCTATAGGTCCAGTTTAAGTACTAAAGAAGGATCTCTCCAGAGGTTTTTCTTCTCCAGGCTGAACCCCACTCTTTCAGCCTGTCCTCACTGGGATGGAGCACCTCTCCTTTCCTTCCATTTCTGACACTACAGACAATAAATGCACTCTGTTGAAAAAGAAAAAACCTCAAAGCTGTTAAAAAAGAAATTGAGATTCTTCTTTTCTCATGCAACTCTCCTCTCACCAGGAGGAGAGCAGTGATTTTCCCCATGGTTCACTCTCCATTCTGATCTCACAGATTGGAGGAAACCAGCCAAGTAAGTTTTGGGAATTTCCAGCAGTGTCCTCCCACCCAGGTGATTTGCTTTGGTCTGTATTTCATATGCTGACCAAACTCTACGCAGTTTCAGAACCAGTTTGTACAAATGGATTGTTTAATTCTTGTATTGTTCCCACTCATCTGTGTCAGTGGGATCACTGCAACTTCTTAGGGAAACTCAGCAATTAGATTGATTGTATCTGTGATTGTGCTTTCCAAAAATACATTCTGATTGATTGATTTAATTGCAAGTGATTAGAGTTAGGATGTCCATTTAACGTGTGAAAAGACAGTTTATAGCTTAATTACTTTTTAAAGCACATCTTAATTAGGAAGTGACTATTCCTGTCAGCAGTGTTGTTTTTAATTACAAACAGCCTCAAATGTTTGTATTTTTAACAGGTACTACAAATCATGATATGTAAGGCATAGCAGAACCAAATGCAAAGAAATATAATGTAGGTGTTAGGCTTTTTCCTGCCAAATTCAGGATTCACAGTAATAATGTGGAATAAAATAAGCTTTTAATGGGGAAGGTGAAGGAAGGGTATCTTTTGTGTTGTGTTTTGGATTTTGTTTGTTTGGAATTTTTTTTTTGTCTTTTAAACCTGCAAGTGTGTGATCTTTCTCCTCAGTTTTATCCAATTTCATGCTTTAAGTTCTAAGGCAAATTTATGTGAGTATATTTGTTTAATGGCAATTTAGGTAAGGATAAGTACTTGGACCTGAATGGAGTGGAAGATGTCCCTGCCCATGGAAGGGAGATTGGAACTAGATGATCTTTAAGGTCCCTCCAACCCAAGCCATTCTGCGACACGTTAGGTTAAAAGGAAGGTGTTTAGCAGACCATGGCAGCAGTGCAGGGAAGGAACTCATCTTTGGTGAAGGGGTGGTGGGGAGTGGATCTCTTTCAATATCATACCTTCTGTATCTCTACCCATTGTCAAACTACCTGTGGGTGGTTAAGCCTCATCCTTCTTAAGAATTGTGGAGGGGAAAAGGTAAAAGGGAAGGCGTGTGGAAACGACTGCAGCAGAGAAGGGTACCTGAACTGGCCCTAGGAGTGATTTTCTGATAGAGGGAATTGCTGCTGCAGTGTCGTTTTCTTACTTGTATAAGAAGAAAGTAATTATTTATGTTCAAATCTAGGCTATAAAATAATAGCTACTAATTTATTAGAAGCTAGTTATATTAATTAATGTTATAGAGGTTTAGATGGAATAAGTGGAATACCATTCAGTCTTGCCAATTTTTAACCATAAGAATTTTGGGGATTTTTGGCAGGGGATCCCTTCTACGTCCTGGACTTTGCTGAAGTATCATCTTGTCAGATTTAATGTGTCTCAAAGGAGGTGTCTTGAATATTAAGAACATCTTCAAAATCAAAAAAATTCTTTGTATTTCAGGAAGGCATTGCTTCCCTATTAGCTTATAGTCTTTACTCATTAAAAAAATAAAAAAAAAATAAAAAAAAGAAGAAAAACTCTGCCCTATAACCTTTCCCTTTATTTTAAGATGACTAGCATATGTTATCTCTCCTAAGGCAAAGTAAGTGTACAAAGAAGAGAAGAGGCTTTAGTTTTACATGTAGAAAAATCAGGAAACAAAAATCCCTCCCAGTGGGGGAGCAAGGTACAAAGCTGACCTCATCTAATTTATCTGAAGGTGTGATAGAAGCCTTTTTTGTTAGGTGGCTCTTTCCATCACAATGTGCTCTTTCTACCTTTCCTTGATTTATCTTATATCTTTGTTATCCCAAGGTGAAAATGGCGAATTTATCTTCTACTGAAGACAACTTTTTAAAAAGAGTCTGAATCACTAAGGCCAAGCCCAGAAGCAACTGGAGGCAATTAGGAACACTTTCTTTAAAACTCGCACCCAACCTACACATGCTTAACTTGGGAGATCAGAGAGAAATATAGCTAGAGGACAGCAGGACTAATAGCTACCAGATCTAACAAACCATAAAGGTGTTCACTGGAGAATTGTGGCAATATTGACTGTGTGTTCATTAAGGACATGACTGCCAGATGATGAAAGCATTGCTCTGCTGGGAGACATTTTGCTACTTAAAATGGCAGCTAAAGTTACTCTCTGCTTTTTCCTGGTGGTAAAAAAAAAAAAAANTGGAGCTAGCTTAAAAAAAAGAAAAGAAAAAAAAAGAAGTGCAAAACTTGTTGGACTGAAAGAATTCCTGGGACGAAGTTTTCAGCGGTCTCTTACCATTCTCTGTGTAGGAGTATAAGCATCACTTCCGGAGCCTGAAATCTATCAAGATTAATAAGTAGTGTCACTCCTTTCACTCTTGATGACTAACACTAACAGCCTTGTATATTTAATGCACCTGAAACAAAATTTGATGTCATTACAGCAATGAAAAGTAAATCGCTTTCCAGTGAGACTAATTTTCTGAATGTCACTGTTTCTTTTCCATTCTTTTCTGCTTGCTTATCTTTCAGTGTTACTCTCTCCACAGCAGAGAAATCATGTTTCTTTACCCTTTAATCTTTTAACACTATACTCTGGGATTTTTTTTTTTACTTCTAGTAATTGTGGTTTAGAATCATAGAGGTCTTTTCCAAACGTGAAGATTGAGTCTAACTGTTAACCCAGCTCTCAATGTTCACCACTCAGCCATGTCCCTAAGTATGACATCCACACATCTTTTAAATACCTCAGGGATGGTGACGCCACCATTTCCCTGGGCAGCCTATTCTGATCCCTGACAACCATTTCGGTGAAAAACTTTTCCCTAATTGTGTTTGTGTTCTTCCATTCTGGCACTCTTTGAAACAAGGTGCATCAAATCTATAATGACTAAATGAATTCCAAACAAATCTGGTGATTTTGAAGTTTGTGTTAATTGATTTTCGTGTTTTCAGTACTCTTTTATCACTTTACTGTGATTTTACTTTGGGTTCCCACACTCTTTAGGTCTTTGATCTAAACTATTCTATAGAAGGGGAAACAGGAAAGTGTTGAGGTGTCACAAGGCACCAAGAGTGAGGGGAGTCAGTAACTCCACTTATATGCAATGGCACTGATGCAAAGTGAATGGTCCTGGTGCGATCTAGAGGTCTTTTTCTGCTTTATTTGTAAAACAATTTTATGACTGCCAGGTCTGGAATATAGCAATCCCCTGAGGAAAAACCCACTCCCTTATTCTCTTTGTTTTCTCATAAAAGCAGAGAGAGCAATTCTAGAGTTACATACACGTATCTGTACTTTGAGCCTTGACTGCTCTGTCTGAATGCTCCGAGAATCAGCCTTGTCACTCACGTTTTTGTTTAGCAGCAGTGAAAATTTATCTACCAGCTAAATGAAGTCATTAGTGCCCTGGCTATTTAGAGACAACCTTCATCCAAGCAAAAGTCTAAGCAAACAACTGTGGGCTCAGCAAGATCACCAAGCTTCCACTTGTTTTATTATTTGTATTTATTTTTTTCCAATGTTTCTTGGTCAAGACTGCTGAAAACTACCGAGGAAAAGTTAAAAAGTGTGAGGATTGTCTACATCTGTTTGAATCTGCTGTGAATTAAGACCTTACAGCTGTGCCTAGTCCTCAAAATACAATTCTCTCTTGGTTTAAGCAAGTGAATTGAAATTTTCCCTCTAAGGTATAGGAATGCCAATATTGCTCATTCACACATGGCAACCATAACTAAACCAATATTCACATTTATATGAAATCACTGAAGGCAATATATAATGCTATAAGAAAATACTAAGTTGTATGTCCACTACACATGAGCAAGATGCTTAATATTGCATTTACAAGGTGCCTGCTATTTTATACTTTACAATAGCTGTAGGGTAGGTTAAAATATATTTTAAAAGCAGAAAAAAAAAATCATCCTTTCTACTACTACAGCCTTGAGAATTTTTTTCTGTTTCAAAACAAAGCAACTTTTAAAAAACCTCTGTAAAAATAAAGGAAGCTTGCTACGATAGGTATGTGTATTAAAATAAATTGCAGGTTTTAAAGGAAAGGAAATAATATATACTCTATGGGAAGAGGAAAGAAGTTCAGTATCACTAAATGCAGCAATCTGAATGTGCTGCCAGGGGATGCTGAGGGGCATTTTACTAGGTTGATGTTAAGGACTTGTCACCTGACTGAGGGTTTGGAAATCACCTGCGTATTGGGTAAGGTAGTATCTCTGGTTTGTGGAGATTACAAGGAGATTTTCTGGTTCACAGGTAAAGGTTTAGCCTGTTTGTGCAACAGTGAGAGATAAATGAAAAACCTGACAATCAAAGATGTGAAATTGTGGGTGGGGATTTTTTGTCATTGTTTTTGGTGTTTGTTTGTATATAGTTTCTTTTTTGTTTGAGAAATAAATCTATTACTAATTACATAATGCTTCTAGGGTCCCCCTAGCCTGAAAAGAGGTGGAGAAAGCTTTCAGTTCTATTTCCTACATGGCCAGTCAGCTGGTTAAGGAAGAGCAGAGTGATGACAAGGGATGAGTTAAACTGTAACTGAGCCAGGACTAAATATGACAGGCTAGCTCAAGTGAAAGGTAACACATATGTGCTTTCTTCAGCAGCAGAGCATGAGAACAGCCTGTAAAAGACCTGAAAGGTTTTTAAAGAGAGTCTTCCCTACCCCTGCTATAACCATGGAACTTTTCTACTTCGGGTCTTTTAACCTCAGAAGCTTGTTTATCTTTGTCACTTTTTCCTGCCCTTACTAGTTTTTCATCTTTTCTGTCTATTTCTGTGCGTAAAACTGTGCCTTCCACATATACTCAAATCAACAGTGCTGTGTTTTGTTTTTTTTAAAATAAGAAAAAAAAGAGAAGCAAAGGCGTAGGAGAGTAAATGCCACACAGTGGAAGAGTGGGGAGCCTCCACTAAGCCGTGCTGTGCACACTGTGTGCTTGAGAGAGCCTGGAAAACTGGTGAACAGCAGAATGAAGACGAGGGAAAAACCCAACTTGCTTGCCAATGGTGTAATTAAGTGCTATTTATCCTTTTTACAATATTTACATTGGCTGTGCTTCATTAGGGATTTATGGCCATCTGTCTTACAGATTTATTGTATATGTTGTGGATTTTGAGGTTTAAAACTGCTTTGGAGCTAGAAGAAATCCCTGTGCTGCATGTATCCCGACACCTGACTTTCCTGAGGATAAACAAGTTTCATGAATCTGCTTACAGCACTTCACAAAATACTGGGCTGATGTCACACCGGTGGTGGGTAAACTGAGCCTGTAATGTGATATCACTCAGTGTCATTTGCACACGTCTGTTTTGGCAGCACAGAGAGGAGAGACAGTTTTCAACTATTACCTGGGTCTGACATTTTTAATGCATCTTCTTCTCTTTGCTTAGCTTTAAAACTTTATTTAATGGCCTTCTTTCAATGTAGTTCTCATTTTAAAACCCTTTTTTCCCCAAGCACGTACCTCATTGCCTTTCCTATTGCTGTGTTGTCTGTGGATGCAGAACACTGTAACGCGGGTGAAATTCCGTTCTGGCCACAAGTGGCCAGAGAGTAGGTTGGGCAAAGATGGAGGGTAAATCTTGCCCAGTGAGGCTAAACCAGCATTCTGTGGTAGAAGCAGGAGTCTGCTGATTTGCTGCTTGTGCTTATTGTGCACAGGCACAGAGTGCATCTCCCAAAGGCGAATTGTGCTCACACAAAACAGTTTTAATATCTTTCCACAGACCTTAGGCTTGTTGGAGTTTGCCTGGGGCTATACATCCCAACAGAAGGAAAGGATTAGCAGCAATTAAAACAGTGTGGAAATATTACCATAAAATGAAGTCCAGAAAAAGAAAAATCACTGAAGCCTCTGAAATGAGGAGAAAAAACTTTTGTTGTAGAAACGTCAAGAAAATTAAGAGGCATCCAGGACTTCAGCCCTTATGCTTCACGTTGCCCCAGGATTAGGCACACAGGTTCTTGACTTGGAGGACAGCCTTTCCCTGCCCCTATGAACTTTAGAGTATTTTCCTGTTTCTTTGCCAATAAATTCAGGATTTAGGCACCTTTTTGTTACTGAGTGGTTTTTGCCAGTATTTAACAGGAAAGGAAAGTTTTTGTTTTGTTTTATTTTTTTCTTCTACCTGTATAAGAATATCTATTCTCATAAGGTGATACTTGAGAAACAGTAGAGATCGACAGTGTGGATTAACAGAAATTAATCATGGAAGAAATAACTCTTGCATTAAAGATTTTTATTATGAGACAAAAAAACTATGCAAATTGAGAAAAGCAGCAAATTGGACCCATCTGTGATGTGAAGTCTTGATTTGTGCTGTCTTTGATGTACTGAAGTGATCCCATTGTGGGAATGTTTTGTCTGTGCTCACTCTAAAACTTAATTACAGTGTTAACTTGCCTGCACATAAGCAAATTTTTAACTCTTTTCCCCATTTCTACTTAGGTGACTTTTTATTCAAAAGCATGTGTGACTTGAGTTTTAGCCCCTGTAACTAAAATGTCAAAGTGCCAGTGTCTTACCTCCTGCCTTAAATGACCAATGTCAACACCTCTACTTTTTTTTTAGTCTTGCCAGAGAATGAATAAAGGCTCTACTTTGTAAATTATGAGGAGCAGCTGAGGGAACTGGGGTTGTTTAACCTGGTGAAAAGGAGGCTTGGGGGGACCTTTTCACTCTCTACAGCTCCCTGAAAGGAGGTTGTAGCCAGGTGGGGGTTGGCCTCTTCTCCCAAGTAACAAGGGACAGAATGAGAGGAAACAGCCTCAGGCTGTGCCAGGGGATAGTTAGATGGGCTATTAGGGAAAATTCTTTACAGAAAAGTTGGTCAAGCAGTGGAACAGGCTGCCCAGGGAAGCCCTTGAATTCCCATCCTTGGTAGCATGTAAAAAGACATGTTGGTGTGGTACTTAAGGACATGGTTCAGTGGTTAGCTTGACAGTGTTGGGTTAATGGTTGGACTTTATGACCTTAGAGGTCTTTTCTAAATGAAATTCTTCTGTGATTACATCTTTAGTTGAACCTAAAGCTTTGCCTCCCATACCACTGTCACTACTGCCTGTTTCCTGGTGTTTCAAAGGTCTGTTGGAGGGGTGGGTGAGGCAGAAGTGGACTAGTGCAACCAGAAGCGCCTGAGGGGCTGAAAGCAGAGGATCTTTCTCCTACCACCAACTCACACACCTCATGCTCCAGCCCTTAGCTTGCATGACCTGTAGGACTCGCAGTGCTCGTCATGAGCAGCCAGGGGTGAATCAAAGCAGAACTACTGCCTTGGAAAAACGTCCATGAGATCTGTTAGATTAAAACTTCTTTCTCTTTTCTCCTTACCCTTTGAAAAACCCTCAACCACGAACAAATATTAGAGTATTCAGCTGGTGTTTCTCAGGATGCAGTGTTCTCCTGCTGTGCCCTCTCTGTGCTCTGTCCATGCTGTCTGTAAAGAAACTGGTCTATGTTCCTCTGCTTCTGGGTGTTTCTCAACATAATACCTTTCTTTTCTCTTGTGTGGGCAAAAGGACTGACCCAGAGCCTGACCAAAGGACAGCTGCAGCGGCGAGGTCTGTGTGGGCTGCGCTTTTGTGTTTGACCACTGTGCTGTGCAGCACGCGTGCTTGGCAACGCTGATTCCTCTGGCTTTGTATTTTCCTTTCAGCTTGTATCCAGCATATGTTGCTTCTCTGTACACAGGCATCTCATAGAATGTCTCAGCTGCCTTTCTATCATCCCTGAGACCAAATTACAACTGTCAATTATACATGAAAGGTAGGTGAGATCAAAGGGTTCCCTTAGTCCTGCTACTTGTGCATCTGCTTTACCCATAGAACTGCAGAACCAAACTCCTCTTTCAAAATGCTCATCTTCAGTTTAACTTGGTACATTTTATCAAAATTATCATCTTGGTAGCTTCCCAGTGCTGTACAGTGCATAATGAAGAACACTTTATATGCTTGCAAATGCCAAAAGAATTTAAAATGTGAAAAAGACATTTTACAATGAGTAGTTTCATGATTCCCTTCAGTGTTTGACAAGGATTTTACCTAGAGCTGGAAATATTAATGAATCAGATCATTTCAGAGTAAGACAGAGAAAGAGGGGAGGAACAGTTTTGGGGTTTTTGGTGGGGTTCTGTTTCTTTGTTTGTGGTTTGGGATTTTTTGTTTCAAAGGATTATAATTGAAAAAAAAATGGTAATAGTCAAAAGTAAAATTCTAACGTGTATGTGAATGTTACTGCATCCTCCCTCATCCTCCCTCACTCGATATTCTGTTGTTGAATGTATTGTTCACACTGACTCCCGAGGAAAATCAAGATACTCTGAAATGGAACACATCTAATCTTTGCTTTTTTTCCCCAAATTAATGGTCCCCACATCCAGCGATTCTTGAGAATTTTTAAACATTCTTAATAAAGTATGATGACTAAAGTAAACTCATTATGTATGTTTCATTTCTGACTTTAATCTGATGAAATATAAGCATCTATTTAAAATTAAAGACTGGAGGTTGAAATGCTCCACTTTATCTATCTATTTATCTATCTATCTATCTATCTATTAAAGAGGATAAAGAGTACCAAAGTACTGTTCCAGTATGAGAGAAACTCAGCTTGATGAAATTCTTACAAGGAGATGTGTATAATGTGCCATTGTACTGGCATATTTTAAATTGTAACATTAATAGTTTATTAAGTAATATGAACTGCTTTGGTCTTCAGCTAAAGCTTCTTTGTACAGGGATTGCTCCCATGTAGTGGTTTTGGTTCCCTATGGATTTTGCTGTTAATTTGACAATTTAGTTCATGTCAGCAAGCACTCTAATAAAGGGCATTTTTGGTGTCGTAGTCTTCTGGTGGGTTGAGCTGTTGGGGGTAGAGTCAAAAGAGAAGAATATTTATACAAAACACTATATTTGCCTATTAAATTGAAAACTGCTCAGCCAGATGTTTTTTCCTGAAGATTTTTGTGTGCAAGACAGTAAATCTCATTTATAGGGTACAACAAAGGAAAGGGTTTACTCTATCAGTATTAGCGCTGTACTTAGGGCATGTCGTGACAACAAGTTGCAATTAGTTCTGAATCATCATGAGTCATTCTTTCTTTTCATAGACATTGAAATCTCTTAACAATTGCAAGCTATTTGAGGCTTAGCTCTTTTTATTTGGCGTGGTTCAAAGTGGCTACTCTAATATCATCAGCATCTTATGTTCTTCTTCAGATCTGTTGATCCATATTGGAATGTTTTTTAAAAGATCCACAGCCAGCACTACACACACACACACACACACACACACACACACACACACACAAACGCAAACCTCAGGCTAATTATTTTGCTGAGTGAGGTTTAACATGATACTGGCTGTAGAAATGACAATTTTGTGAGCATACTGGATTATTTCAGAAATGCTTTTAATCTTGTTGTTTGTGCTAGTCTAGGGAAGAAAGAAATTGTACATAATGCCATTCCAAAGACGAAGCATATCTGTTCTTTTTCACAGATCTGTAAAGTATAATCGTACATCTGAAGCCTTTTCAAGAAGAATGCAATGCACCTCAACATATGTTTATCAAAAATGTACTTTCCAAATTGAATCCTATACTCTAATTAGACTAGTTAAGGATGATGGTCTTACTCCAGCGGAGCCTATTTGAAATTTAGAGCATCTCCTCTCACTACTCTGATATTGCTCTCTATTTACTCCAATGTGAAGGCAGCCATGGCTTGGCTTTCAATGGTTTCAGTCTATTTGGGAAGAATGAAATCATGGTGGCCATGTTTTAAAGCATCTCCATGTGTTGGTATTCTGCACTGAGTGAAAGAAAAGCAAACAGGCATCTGGGATTAGTGAAATAAGGGGATTTTTTTCTTAATTTCTTTAGGGACCATGGACTCAGCAGGGGACACCATGTGTGGAGTGTTGCTCCACACAGCAGATACTTACCTTGGTGCCTCAGTCCTGTTTTTCTCTGCCTTCTTACTAAGTAAAATGACAGCAAAAGTAGTTTTGTCTGATACCAGAACTGGCATAAAATCATCCTTGAAGCTTGTAGCCGAATTGCCACTCTAATTTCAATTTTAAGTATGTTCTGTAGGACTTGTGTAGTCGTTAGTATGACTCAAACTGGGTATGCATATCAATGACAGTGGAAAAGTGAGGCTTTAGGTGCTCCTGTCTGCTGGTGCTTTTCAAGACTTTGTTGCTATCATTATATTATTATGCACTGAGGAAACTTCAAACTTTTTCATGAAAAGCAAGTGACCAGTTCTTATATTTATCAGGCTAGTCATTACCCAAGCTAGCAGAGTACCTGCTTGAACTTTAAAGGACTGACTCTGTCTTGATTAGGCGTACAGGAGACTTAATTTTTCACATCTTAAGATGAGCACAGTGACCAGCAGTCAGTTGGTTTCCTTAGATGTCTCTTACTTTCTTCTCTTTTCTTTAATTCTGTTTTCCAAAAAAAGCTACCAAGCTTACTTTGCAGCTGAATGGCTAGGAGAGATTTCTGGGATGAAGCTGGGTGAGGTGTTCTGTGTTCCACTTAAGTGCTCTAATTTTTACAGATTTTACTTATTTAGAGGTAGGAGAAAATGGGATTTTTTTCCCCCCCTTTCCATCTTTGAACCAGAAAGGGTCTTCTCATCTAAACTGGTTCATACGTTCCTTCAGGCAATCCAATTTTTATGGAAAAAACTTTCATCAGAAAATCCCTGACTCGCTGTGTTCCCTGGAGACCTATATCTACTGGATTTTAGTTTCTTTGCCTTTGACGCGTTGACACAAAAAAGCCTTTAATAACCAGAAGTGAGGCCACCATTCATCTTTCTCTGCTGCTCTCCAATTTGTAAATGAGCAAAGTTTGGTTATATACTTACATGTGGTAATTATTCTGCAGTCATTAAAATACTGTAGTCTTTCGTGGCTCCAGCAGTGAATCTTTTCGTCTTGATTGTTGGGAGACTATAAATGTTAATGATAACCATTAGTCCATTTTGGAATTCTAAGTATTTTATCCTCCAGATCAATCACTTGATTTTTAATTTTTGGTTTTTTAATTTAATTTTTCTGGACATCTTTCTGTTTTGAGACCCATCAGGAAAACTTTATATTAATATAGGTTATTTTTATATTTCAATATTTTAGTGTTCCAGTATGGCTAGGAGGAACATTAGAAAGAAGATTGGTAAGTTCTACCAACCATAACTGCAGAATAGTTCATAGTTTACTGAGAGGTTTTGGTATGAACAAGCTCTTAGACCTCATTCCTTCAGCAAAAACTTTTTAGTACCATCTTGTGAATTGAATTACAGAATTGTTGCCATAAGTGGTTGGTTGGTTCACTTTAAGGAATGGGAATTTCTGAATAGTAAAGCCCACTAGAGGATTTGTTTGGTGCTTGGGAGTGGGGAAAAGAGGAAGAGGAAGGTTGGCAGAGCTTTATGGTCCACAGATGACAGGTTAATATCTGGTGATATAACTGCTGGGGAAACCTATGGCTGATTGAGGAGCTTCCAGTAATCCCAGTCCCTTGGGCGTTCTTATGGTCAAGGACAGCATGTTTTGGAGGGCCTTATTTGGTTGTATATCACTGGGGTTTTTTTCTGTAACACGGGTTAGGTGTCTGAGCTGCAGTTCACCAGTTGTCAGAAAGGCTTCTGTACTGTTCTGCAGGTTGTGCAACAGACCCTCTGTTAGTGCTTCATCAGTAACCACTGTAACACCAGTCCAGCAATGAAGCTGCAATTTTAATTTGACTTAGTGGAAAATTGTTGAATTGCAAATTGTTAAGCAAAAATATTTTTCTTGCTATTGTACTCAGTAATGTCACCTGGCTCTACCCCTCTGCACAAGGTGACAAACTAATCTTAATTAATTTAATCTAAATTTTACTTCATAACCATCTTCGTTGGTTTTCAAACCTATTCCAGTAACAAAAAAAGTGGGAAATTTTGGATTTCCATGCATTTGTAAAGAAACTACACTTTCTCTGTAATGAAAATCTTGAATCTCACAGATAAATTGTAAATACTTGAAGAAGTGTGTGTCAGGGGTGGGAATTCTTCCAGGGTGACATGAGCAAGACTGGCACAAACTGCAGCACATTTTCTATTAACTTATTTTTCTTTTCCCCGAGTTTACAATGCATGCAAAATGCTGATACGGTTCAGAAAGCTGTTCTGACAGTGCAGTAAAAGCAGGTTTAACATTAAGATTGTCCCAGTGTATGAAGTGGGGGAGATGGAGGGGAGCTTTTCATTCTGCTTCCACAACCCTCAATTCAAGATAAAAAGGCATGGTTTAAATTAGAATTACAGAGAGAACAATTCCTCTGGAGCATGGAAAACGGGGTCTGCTTCTTCTTACCCTCATCTGAACCTTTTAGACTTGTGTGTCCATCTGTACTGTGCTGCTCTATTACCATATTTTTCACTTTGAATGGGAGGAGATGAGGGTGCCACGAGTCCCAGCTCATCTTGGGTGCAGTTCTGCAGCAGGCAGCTAAGACTGGTCCTAAAAAGCTGCTGCCTGCCCAAATGCTGGGACAACTGGGAGTTCTTAGCTTAACTAAGTGAACTGCATTGATTAATGGGCACTATTTTGCTCATTCAAGGCAATAAGATCCGGAAAACCTTAACAGAGAAAAACCTCCATCAACCCAGGCTTATAAATTAAGAAACAAGGCAAGTCATTAAAGCATGTATTTTACTAATAAATCACATTTGAAACAGCATGCTATGCAAATGAGCAACTTAAGCAGGGCGTGAGTGGGACTGAATTTGTTTCTGTAAAAAGACTTGCACACTTTTAAATGACAGGTTTGAAACTGAATGAGGGAAAAGAAATGAAAAAAATGATATAATGGTGATGTAAATTTACACTTACAGTAATGGGGAGAGAGCTTATCTACTCCTAAACTTATTAATTCATCTCATTGGATATTCCTTCTGTTTGTGATATCTTACATGTGATTTTGGCTCTCTGTGTGAGATTTAGCAACAGTGTGTAAAAAAATAACTGAGCCTCTGCCTATTCTGCTGTTTCATTACTTTCCCCTAAAGCTCTTTTGAGTGCTATGCAAGTCATGTCAATTTCTAGTAACAGTGGAAGTGTTGAGACAACTTCCTGTTGTCCAAAAAGCTGATTTTTGTGCTACACTCATCCTACTCTGAGCCTTTCTAGTACCTGGCTGATGTAAGCATGGACAAAACTTTACCATTCTGCCCTGTCATTCTATTTCTGCTACAGATTGGTGTTCTCTCTCTCTCTCTCCACCAACATTTATTGGTGTTGGTGGTATACCAAAAGAATTGCTATGTTGAAAATATACCCTCCTAACAAAAGACCAGGGATTTTTTTTTTCCTATCCATTGGTCTATTAGTAGATTAGTCCAGAGAAATGCCAAGCTGTGTACAGCCACTTAATGTTGCATATGGCCATTAAAGGCATCTATTCACGTGCTTGTCAGTTATGTCACCTTTTTTCTTTCTTTGCATTGCCCATGCTACTTCTGGCATCTCCCTTCTTTCCAAACCTCTCCATGTCCAGCAGATAGTTTTCCCAGACCTAATGAAGCAAATGTCATCGATGTGTTTGAGACATCTCAGTGTCTATTTTACTCTGGTTTATTAAAATGAAGGCAAGGAAAAGCAGCTAGTGTTGTTCTCCGAGTAGACACATATCCCCCCGCAATTATATTGTAGCAAATGTGAGTCTTTTATTAGAAAATGAGCTCTGTATTTGAAATGCTGAGGCATGTGATTTTTTAATGTGTTCATGTACAAATTAGGAGAGATGCATGGCAAAAGCGTTCCCATCTATGTGTGTGTAACTGATCATCAAACACAAATGAAACGTCAACACTCACACAAAATGCTCTAGGAATTAATCTCTCCTTTTCTAATAGTGTTTCCCTCTAACTAGCTTTTTAAACTATTCTCTCAGGAAGAAGTGGGTTCTGTATCAAACCAGGAAGGCTTAAACAAATTGCAAGGAATGGAAAACAGCAGCTAAACTAGTCTGGTTATACCAGACACAAGCTGCTGGTGTGGATTTATCTACCTTCTTAATCAGGTACTCAGGAAAGGAATGATTCCCAGAATACCATTCTCTAATATGATTTTATTTTTAGTCAAGAATGAGACAGGAAATACCTGCAAAACTTATATTTCAGCTACTGCTTCAACTCTTCATTTTTGACATATTTCTCAGTTATGAAATCACAGCAGAACCAGCTAAAACATCCTTTACTGTATTCCTGGAGTTCTTAAGTAAAATCCTCTGTCAACAGCAGAAAACATTCTATATTAATTATGATTTGGAAAAAAAGAGTCTTTCACAGAAATTTGGGCTAAATCATCAATCTAAATCCAGGCTAAAACAGTGTTGCTGCATGGATTTGTGCTGTCTGCAACCCTGAGCTCCTACTCCTCCTTGAAGGCAAGGGGATTGAAGTGTGTGTGTGGGGTAACCTAACACCTAGCAGTGTGTTATCTCACTTGGTCACCTTGCTCAAGAAACTGGCTGCTGTCACCTGAGACATTTGTTCCCTGGAGGTGGCGTGATGATGAAGTCAAATCAGCATACCTAACAAGGAGAAATCCTCCCAGAATATCTTAAAGTTCAACGTTCCCTGCCAGTACTTCAATCAGATCTTCACTACAATTAAACAGAAAACTTCCATTAATTACGTGGTAAGTTGTTTGCCACCTGGGTAAATGACAGTGGATAGCTGGCACTGAGTAATCAGGAAGAATAGGGTTGGTTGAATCCCAAAAGGAGAGACACTGAGACAACCTGCTCTTCAAAATGTGGCTGTCACTTGACACACCTAATTCTTGTTGTGATTCACTCCTCGATCCCCTTTGCTTTTTGGTTTTTGAACAATAACATGTCTACTGGATAGTCACTAAAATGAGTTGTGAATAAAGCAGATGGACCTGATTTGGTAGAGTGACTGTTTGTACTAAAAAAAAATTCTAAAATATCAGCTGCAGTCAGAAACCAAACTGACCTATATCAAAGTAATTTACAGCTATGTATAGCTGAATATGTGTGAGAACACAAACACTCACCCTGTACATATGTGTTGGCAGAAGTCAGGGATTGTTTATGAAGAATTACCATTTTTCAGCTAAAATATTTAATAACTGTTTTGTTGCCAGGATAAAAAATACTGATGTGGCAAATCCACTATTACTGATGTGAAATATTTCTCCTCCATTCTATTTCTACAAATACTTCCTGTTGTGAACTTGAAGATCCTTCTTTGTCATTTGTGCAACACTGGTTGCTGGTTTTAATTCGCTTCATTTATGTCTATATCTGTGTGTAAAGGTGATCAAGATTATTTGAGTCTCTTCACAATTACAGTTAAGTAATCTGCAGAAAACTCAGATGCATTTCTGACAATTGCTAGACTTTGATTTTCAAGTAATACATAAGTGAAGGAGAACTTGCCAAACTCAAACGTTGCTTGATTTAGTGCAGTGAGTTTATTTTATGTTTTATACAATTCTTTCAGTGTGTTTTGCTGTTTGTTTTTCAAAGCTTAAACAATCTCCTCCCATGAGGCAAAGCTGTTGACATTTCTTTAAGCAATTGCAGACTTTCCAAAACTGTTTCTTGACACTGTCAGGGTAATCAGAATTGTATAAATTATAAGTACCTTTCAAAGAGTTCTGTAACTTGAATTCTTTGATGAGGTCATGTGATGGTTGGGGCAGGGAGGGAAATTTATGGGGTACCAGACATTGCACAGTGTTTAAATTTCCTTCGTTATATATTCAGTGATTGTAAGCATATGGCAATATTTTATTAACTCTCCTGAAACAAGAGAATGTGTTTATAAAAGAGAAAAAAACGTATTTTAGTAGAAAAGCCTCATATACCACAAGGCTCATGCACCAGGAAGCAAAATTACTGAAGTATTTTCAGAAAAGAATGCTTACCTCAGTACAATAACAGAATTTTTTTTTTTATCCTGCACAGTTTTTATTACTGTTAGTGTGTTCTTCCCTCTTATTCAGAAAGACTGATGTACTGTGAAATTTAATACTTTTTGCCTGTCTTTTAAGTAAAGCAATAACAGATTGATACCATATCCATCAAAACAGAAAATATGAATGAGATTCTTAGTACTGGAACAAATGAAAAATTCCCTTTAGCAACGTTATTTTTACCAGTCGCTTCAAAAACACTGTGTTAGTAAATTAGGTTATGGAGATGTTGCTGCAACGTGGAAAATATCTTTGAACTAGACACAAATACTTATTGAGATGCATTAGGGAGGAACACAGATGCTTCCAGCAGCAGCCATACGTTAGATCTACCTTTTACTTTCCTTTTAAAATGCTATTTTAATTCTCTCAATCTGTTTTCCCTAAGCAATAGAGCAGCCCATGCCATCCACCAAGTTCTGAGAAGATACCCAAGATACCCGTTATTTCAGAAGTGGGAAGAAATCATTAATGGAGATCTCTAAATCTGCTTCTATCTTACTTGAAAAAACATAGTTTAAGAATGGGAAGCTGGAAGGAAATGTGGGCGGAACAGAACAGTAGACATTTGTAAATCTTGGGAAACGGAGGACCAAAAGCAGTAGAGAATTAGAGAAAAACACAAATGTCAATCATTCAACAAAAACCCAAATTAACAAGGAGAAAACCATCCCTCAAGGAATTTTACAGGTATGGCTTTTTAAGAGAATATGACCAAGGGAAATGTTATGTAATGAAGTATTCAAATTAATTGATGAAGGATTTCGGAGAGCAACTCTCCTTGGCAGAAGAAAAAGACTGAAGAGATAGTAAAAGACAAGTATCAGTTGTCATTAAGATTTTTGAATATAAATAACCTGCTCTCAAAACCCATAGAGTTCCTTAACTGTAGAGCTGCAGAATCATTTGGATAAATATTCATTTGGTGCTGTCTATAAATAAAAATAAAATACACTGCATCTGTGTTTCAAACCTACTTTTCAGTAATGTTATGGAAAAGTTGCCCAGATCTTTGGACACAGATCTTTTTATGTCATTGTAGGACAGGTGAGAAAGCCACAATCTCTTACTTAGTTAACAGTTCAGTAAAAGGCACTAACTTTGAATTAAGTAACTTAGAAAACAAAGGACTTCCCTTCCCGAAATCCATGTTTAAAAGATGCTGTTTGCTTAAACTGACTATTCTGATGAACTTTCACAGGGCAACAACACAAGTGTGGTGTGTCCTGAGAAGGGATCCTCTGGGCAGCCCCACTGCCCTACTTTCAAACTGACACTTATAGCAAAACAAAACAAAACAAAACAAAACGAAAAAAAAAAAAAGGCAAACAGCCTCCAAGCAAAGCCAGACTTCTAACTCTTTAGAAATTTGGCTGTATAATTTTAGTACTAGTGGGAAAAAAAAAAGCGCCTCAGGTACTTAACTGCAGAATACTTGTTCCCCTGGAAGATATTATTCTTCTGATCCCTTTGTCAATATAAATGGTTAGAACTAAATGAAGCTGTCAAAATTTGAGAATAGACAGTGGAACAGTAAACAGCCGAAACATTCTCTATATACCAGTGTACACATTCATGTTGTAGAGATGTGGATGCTGCTGGTCTTTCTAGTCTATTGATGTTGTAAATATAAAGAGAAACAGGAGAAGATGCATGATGCAATTATTCACTATTTGTACCAAAATAGCGAACAGGTAAAAATAAAAAGCATGTAATGGTGTTACTTGGAAGTAAAATCCGAGAACTTATGTGATGAGGGTATATTAGAAGGTAAAATGGAAGAAACAAATTTTATCCCAAAACATTTTTCTTGCAGGTAGACATATCATAGTTAAGCACTCATAGAAATACAAACATTTTGAATTCTTGCTGTGTTTGAGAGTGATTAATAGCCATTAAGACTGATTTCAGTTGGTTTTCATGGGCATAGAACAACTAAGGTACTATTAAGAGACAATATAGACCATATCAAAAGACAGAAATTATTCTTCAGGAATGTGTCACTCCTGTAACTATTGGGTTTCCTTAGGTATCACTGAAATTTAAAGATGTTAATAAGATTACAATATGAAATAAGAATATATTTTTGTAAGGCCTAAAGTTTAATATAATGATAATACAGAAACAAAACTAATCAAACGGCCACCTGTGCAGAAGCTCAGCTGAGATGGAACTGTGTCTCTTGCCAGTTTTTCTGGATTGGTTGTATGCACAGGGCAGACGTGGTACAGTAACATGATGAATGATGTGTTGAGCAGTCCAAGGCACAGAGGCTTCAGGGAAGGTGCAAGCCATGGAGCAGTCTGTGTTGTCATATGCTGGTCATTTTAAGCAAAGGACCTCTTGTTGTTTCTTTCCATCATTCACATGTGGTTGCCCTTCCAGAAAAGGAGAGGCGGTGCACGTCCAGGGTGTGTCCTGACAATGAGCTGAGAAGTGACCAGCACACATGCTGGGTCTTGGGACTGCTCTGCAGCAGAGAGATCTTTCCCTGTTGGCCAATACAGCATGATCTGAGGTCAGTAAGATAATTTCTTTTGATTTTTATGAAATGATATTGCTTTTTCACCTACTGTAAGTTACCTTTGAAAGGAAAAAGAAGCCTATCAGTACATATTCTAAATGTAAAGTTGGCTCACAACACTATTAAACTACGGACACTGACAGTCCTTTGCAGGGGGTGTGTGTATGTAAAAGTATGTGGAGAAAAAAAGCATCAATCATTGAAACTGTGTACACTAAGAAAAGGAGCTTTGTGCGCTTCCAGGAAGGGAAAAGATGAGCTGGAGTGTGATATTTAAATACACTTTTAAAAGTGCACATTTGTGCTTGCAAGTGAACTGGTAACAGATGTACCAATTCAATCAAGGCTGTTCATCTGTAAACTGAGCTGTTTCCAGATGATAGCAGGCATTAGTAGGATAACAGGGGTGGGTAAAATGGGCATCAGTGCCTACCCTTGAGTTTACGCTAGTTTATTTCAAGAGAGTCTCACAGAGAGTGCTAGCAGGAGTGCTAGGGCAGGGATGGTGGTTCTGGGCAGTGTGGAATCGCAGGAGGAGCAGACACTGGAGAGAGGCTGTTGGGGTGGCAGGAGCTACCAGCACAGTACCAGTCATGAGCACTGCCCATGCCTCCTGTGCTGCATTTCTGGATACCCAGGAGGGAGACAGCAAAAAAATCCTTGGCCTTAGGAAGGAGAGTGTCTTGGTTTGAAAAGACAGGTGTCTGTGCAGGAGGGCAGGAACCTCCCCTGAAATGGAAAAATGCAACCCCCTTCCCTCCGAATTATTATAATTTTGAAATTAAGGGGCTTTCAGGCAAAGATAGGGTTAGGAATAACAGTTCTTTACTAATACATATAACAAGGCAAACCAACAACAGTAGCTCCGGCAGTAGCAGGAGACAGAACCACAGACCCAATACCAGTGTCTCTCAGCCGCAGGCCGTGGGCACTTTCCCCTCTGGTGCAGTTGCGCTCACAGCNAACAAAACAGAAGGGGAACTCCCCAAAACCCCAACAGAGAGTGATTCCAGTGGGCTCCAAGAGAGTACAGAGAGAGTCTCCCAGACCTGCAGGTGTTGTAAGCAGGGCTGGGTGCCAGCACCTTTGTGTTCCCTGTCATCCAAGGGACGGATCAGTGTGGGCTGCTTGGGTACGAGCATCTGGGCTCCCAGCCAGAGCAGGTGGGGACATGCCTCCTTGTGTTTGGGTATAAGAGTGAGTTGTGTGACATCAGTTTTGTTTTCAGACAAGTCCCCTTCCCTTCCTAGGAAGTGGTTCACTGGGATTTGCTACTTTATCACAGGTGCTGCAATATTGTCTTATACTCTGAAATTTCAGGAAATAAAATGCACTGAGTGAAATCCCCCACCCCACTGTTTGTTTTTTTAACTGGATGTGATCTTATAACTATGTCCAGTGAGGAAAATCAAAACATTTAGCTGTTAGAAGTGTATTGACTTTCATGAAATGAGATGTTGAAAACATTTGTTGAAACAATTACCTTGTTCTAAGTTTGAAATAGCTACATTATTTTGCAAATATTATTGTCCCTTTTAGTCTGCATCTTCAAAAAAATATATCTTCAGCTTGCGTTTTATTCTGTTAAAGATTCTGAGAAGGTAAGCCCCCTTTTGTGCTTCACTTATTTTTGGATACACTGTTGGTGTCAGAATTTAATAGAATGCCAGAGTCAATTAAAAATTACCGCTGGCTTCAAGAATTTACCTGAGATGTTTCTTCATCTTTTTGTTGGCCAGGTAAGATATGTTCATAATTATCCAAGTAGATGTAAGAAAAGTTTCTGCTCAATTGAAATTAATGAAGGATATCCCCCTCTACTTGCCTTATTTCTAAAGCTTTATTTTGACATATGGTATTACTTTTTATATTGGCACTCAGGCTTGTTGCACAAATGGAAATGAAGACCTAAGCAGTGACCAGCATTTTTAGAAAGATAAGTGAGAAGTGGTTTTTTTGATTTCTTGGCTATTTAAGTACCTAGCATATGTTACAGCTTATTTTATAAGAAATATTTGGAAAATAAAGTAAGCACTTTTCTGGGTGTTTTTTTCCCCCTCCCCTCCTACATATTCTGGTGAAACTTTACTAAGTTTAAAAATAAAACATCTTAAGTAAGTTTTTTCTCTATAACTTCTGGGCTTTATTCTTCTAGATGGGATTAAAAAATTATTAGGAAAATGCAATAAATGTCAGTCTTTGACATACAACCACATTTAAAAATAGCTCTGCTTTTTTTTTGGGCTCTTGCAGACATAGGTAACTGAATTAATTCGGGTATTGGTTACTTAAGCATTTGCAGTTTGTTATTTGGGGTGTTCAATGCATCACCAAGTTTTTGAGTATGAAATGCTTACAAGGCATTGAAGGTATCAGGAAATATGGTACTCAGTGCTCCACACAGTCTTTGGTTTGGTGTGTACTAAGCATCTCAAGAAACAATTTCACTAAAAAGCCTAACATGTTCATTTACCTGCCTGAGGCTTTGTTGATGAAGGATTTGATGTAATTGCAAAGTACAAGTACTTTACCTGAGCAGTTAGGTGTTTCAAAGTTGGCTAATTACTATTTCAGTGAGGATGAAGATGTGGCTTTTGCATCACCTCCCTGTGCCAATCCACCTAAACCCAACAGAAAGGTGATTAATTGAGCTATCTCCAAAGCCTCTGCCACAAGGATCTGCCTCAAGAATTTTCGACCGCATTACAATGCTAAGAGTACCTAACATTACTTCCTCCTGTTTACCTTTTAATCAGTTACCGAAATGTGATCTCATTAAAACCACATAAACGGCACTAAAAAGTCACAGATGAGTTCCGGGCACAGATTTAAATCTCAGGTATGGATTTGGTTAACAGTCATTTTTTGGTTTTTGTTTTTTCGTTAAAGAGTTATCAGTGAGGAAAAGAATGTCTTATAGATGAAATATATGTCTTTCTTCTTTGACCCCTTCTGAATGAAGATTCTCTATTTCAGTTTAAGGATTGCATGTTAAATTTGTTGTTATTGTCCTTGTAAACACAAGAAATTGTGGAATATGTTGTTCTCCAAGTGGAATCTGATGAAACATTTGCAGGGAGGCATTTTGAGGAAAGGATGTGCTCTATGTTAGTGTATAAAAAATAACCCAAGATTTCTTAAGAATTCTCAATTTGTTCAGGTTTTAAATTCTAGTATCTTGGTAATTTAGCCCTGAGTATTGCTAAACATATTTGTTGAAGGATTTTGTCATTGGGTATTGCTGCTGTTGTCTTTTCTTACTTTTGTTCCAAGTATTAGAAATAGTGTACTTCATAAAAATTTTGCTATTAAAGAAGTCTGAATTTAATATGTTTCTTTTGGGTCATAGAAAATTTATCAAATTCATATATTAGTAAGTGACTGTTGTTATCAAAATTCTGTAGCCTTGTTGAAATTATATTTAGGTCCAAATCTTTCCTAACACTGTAGCAAAGGCTCTGTCTGCTTAACAGTGACATTATTCAGTGAGAAGAAAAGTTGACTTGAAAGTCTGTATCTAAAAGACTCCACAGAGCAGCTCTAAAAACCAGTTTCTTCTGGTAATTATCCCTGCAAAAGAAATCATTACTTGCTTTCTGGTGTGTTGATCTTGGCACTGTTGTGAGGGGTCTTTAAGTCCTCGTGACTTGCATGTGAGTTGAGAGCACTTGGCACAAGAATTGTTTGGGGAGTCTTCCCCCAAGCTGTCAGGAAACCTTAGTTAAATGTGTGTGAAACTCAGTCCTCTTCATCATTTTTTTTGAAATATGCCATGCTGTGTGTAGGTGTGACTTTCACCAGGTTTTCTGATGTGCTGTGATTATAATTAATAGACATTTTTCACAATGTACAACTTTACAGTATATATAAAATAGTAAACTTAAGGGAGATCAGAACAGATGCAATGGGCTTATGGAAAGCAAGGCTCCCTTTGCCAAGCACCATGAACATCCCTGAGCAAAATAAGGATGGGCTGAAGAGATGCACAATATATGGATCTGGGAGGTGGATTAAAACTCTGAGGCTATAATCAAGTGCCATAGTTTAGGCTCTCACTTCAGACTGTGTTGCATGTGTTTCAGCCATTGGAAAAGCCTTTCTGGAGAGGGTGTGTGTCCGTTCTGCCCTCTGCATCGCAGTAGTTGTGTACCCAGTGCTGTAAGGCTTGGACGTGAGGTGGGGTCTGTTTCACAGGTAACTTTTCCTAAATTATTAGTTTGCAGCTTTCTAAAGCTTTCACAAAAGTTATCAGCTCAAGTATTTCTTCATTGTTATTATTTTTTTTAGAGTAACTGGTAACTACATATGTTGAGGTATGTGTGTAATCTATCTATACCTGGTGCTCTGTGTACTGTCATCACTTATTTAGAGAACTGAATGCAGGTTTGCCCGGTGCAAATGATATTCTTAACAATACATCTAAACCCCTTAACTCACAGTCAAGGGATTGTGTCTTACAGAAATGTTGTGTCTTACAGAAATGTTTGCTCATTTTATGCTTGCTGCCATCATGGCTACAGCCTCCTTTTACTGTGGGGGACCTACAGACAATGTGACTGGACCAGTATAGGCTGAGTAGGTCTGTGCTTCTGGATATTTCTGTAGTACACCACAGCTAGTGAGGTCCCAGAAAAGCAGTCGAGACTTCAGCTTCAGAAAGTGCTTCCAAATGAGCTGGAATAGTCTGAAAAACAAAATAAGTATAGGTAGATTTCCACATGAGAAAAGAAAAGGGATAACCATGATGATGTTATACTAAAAACTCGCCACCACCCCTGCAACACACTCCAGCCAATCAATCAGAAATGCCCCAAAAACTGCCTTCAGAAAATAGCCAAGGTGACTCTAATGCCTAAATTCATGATTGAAAGAGACATCTCCACAGTTTTGCATACGCATTTATGACTTCAGGGTAGAATTTAGAAATGGTCAGGGTAACACCTGGATCTCCCCTGGAGACCCCTGCAGATGACTGTGTTCAAAATGTGGCCACTACAGACTGATAACCTGATTTCTTATGCAATTTTGTTTTGAAGACAGGGTAGGAACCTAACCTGCTTGGAACAGCACAGGAGTTAAAGGACTTTGATTGGAAGGGGAGACCCAGCTTGAAACGGGGAGTATTTAAATGTGCATCTCCTAGGGGTGTACCAATAAACATCATCCACAGGGTAAAACAAAAGGGATTTTTGTCTCTTCCTCTGCTACTGAGGAGATGAGAATGAAAGATTAATGGGGTCAGATGGAAAGTAGCTATTATTTCTGGTTCCTCTTAAGTGAATTTCTTTTCCATTTTAATATTAAGTAACCATTGGAATAAAAAAAGACTTTGTTTGAAAAAAAAAGAAAAAAGTAAGTTTTTAATGTACTTGCCTCTGGTTGATCTCCAGAGGAAGATTTTTTTCATCTATATATTGGTTCATTCTGATGATATGTCAGTCATTTCTGTTGCATACAAGAGGCATGATTTTACATATGGCTTCTGTGTTCTCAGAACAATTATTTGCTTTCCTTCAGGGTGTTTTCATACCAAATATCTTATTCTAAATTGTAAAAATGTATCATGTATATATGAGATACAATGCTTACCAAGCAAATCAAGCAAAGATTTTTTTTCTTTTTTTCTTATCCTCTACCTTTTTAAAAAAAAAACAAAGCAGACAAATTCTTAGGTATTGAATTGCAAAAGATAAGTACAAAGATAGTTTTTGTAATGATTGTGATAAATGTTTAACACATGCTAAATATTGTAAATACAGAGGGATAGGCAAAAAAAAAATAAAAGGCATGAGAATGGAAAAGAGGAGTTTTGATTTCATCAAAGGTTTTGGAATCTCAAATGTAGAAGTCTCTTTTTTCCCCAAAGTCCATCCTGTTTTTCTCAGTGCCACAGGAGCGTCCCTTTCAAAGTTTGTAATCCATTTTTAATACCTGCCATAGGTCCCAATTTTTAACTTGAAAAATAAGATGGGGTTAGAAATTTTAACCAGCCAAATTAGTAAGCTGATAAGATCAATTTAAAGCAAATTGATTGGAGATATGTATAGCAATCATCCTTTGTCAGTTGCAAGATTATATATTACAAAACTTGCTGACAAAAAGGGGAAATGAACAGAAACTGTCAATATCTATTGGGTGGACTTTCCCCTCCCGCCTCCACTTGTCAGACTTTATTTACAGAGTTCCCTCACACTTGTAACTCGATACCAAAAAGAGTTAGCGTGGTATGCTGGGTGACAGGTGACCCTGCGATGGAGATGTCTGCCTTGCTGTTGCTGCTCCATTTCTAAGTCAAAAGCAGCAAAATTGTGCAATTTAGAACCTGAGAGTGTGCAAATTGCTAGAAACTCAGTTCAAAAGCCTGTCTTTCAGCTCACCATGAAAGAAAGCAATTCATCAGGAATCATGCATAGTCAAACCACTTTTAAAGGTGTTGCCTTCAGTACGATTCAACATTGACTTTGTTTAGAAGAAGGTCCTGTAAAATGATGAGCAATTGTTTCCTACTTGGGGGGAGAGGAAAGCTGGTGTTCCAAAAATGTAGTTCTGAAGAGTGTAAGACTTGGTTGATTAAAGTAAAAGGGAAAAAAGATCACCTATAAATACACGTTATTTTTTCTCGATGTTCCTGGGATGCAGGTATGTGGTCTCCTCCTGCCACAGGATTTTCCTGGCTATTACTGTTCATGGGAGCAGTTGTCTGTGTTTTAACAGAAGCATTCCCTGTTACCTTCAGGTAACTTTGGAGTAACATGCTACAGGATGGACACTTGCCAAGGTATTGCACTGCAGTGGATAGTGTAGACCAGCTAAAGAGCTGAGGGTGTTGTGTTGTTTTCACATCACTGAATGGAGACACATTTATGTCCACCTCTTGATTCAAAATCAGTCCTCTGCAGAGAGGACCCTCTTATTAGCGAAACAGTGACTTTCCTGACAAATCAACAAGCCTCATTTTTTAAATTCTCTCCAAAGCATTTAGTCCAGCTCTGTTCTCTCCTAATTATGATTTAACTTAAAGCTCAGGAACTGCTTTTGTTTGAGCGTCTTGTAATGTTCTTAGTTGTAACAGAACTACACTTTTCAAAATGAAGTATCCAGAGCCTAGCTACGTTGCTGCCAAAGGAAGCTTTATTCCTAAAGACTTGGCCAGACTGTCTTCATAGTACCAGCATGGAGGGATCTTCAAAGGCCAGCTGAGCCAGAGGATGCCAGTGCTTTGGTTGCTAACGCGCTCCAGCACAATCCCTCTAGCACAGCGTATTTTTAACTCTTGTGGCTAAAGCAGATTTACACACTTGCCATAGTGAGGTACAACTCTGAACTTGGTTAAAATAATTAAGGACTACTAGAATACAGTTTTGTATGATGCCAATTGTTTTCGGGTGATATGATCAATTAGAATTTTTGAACTAAATAAGTTTATGAAAAGAGCATATCGATTTGTGCAATAAGAGAGCTTGAGGAGTATTGATTGAAATAAAACATTCCCCAAATATAAATGTACAGTTAGGAATGTGGGTATATTGCTATTTTAATAAATATACTAACTATAATAAAAATAACAACTCTTGCATCTGTGGTGGTAAGGATTAGAAGGGTGATTCTCTTAAAAGCTTTAGTTTTCCATGCTGGTGAAAGTGTGAAAAATCATTGGTATCTTTTCTCCAATTCAATAATAGTAAACCTCAAGATTGCAGTCAGCTGCTAAACTGCACTGTGGGAATTATTTTTTGTCGATGATGATAAATACAACTTTTTTTTCTGTTATGTTACAAGCATGTGTTCATTTTACACTTGTAAATAGTCAAAGCTGTGTCTTTAAAGATGACTATGGAAAAACAGAAAGAAAGGATTCTGGTAAAAAGTAGCTAAGTTAGGACAGCACAATCCCGCTCACCTACTACCTGAGTCTGTAGGATCCTTAACTCCTACAGGAGTAGCCACTTTCTTTTTAAACCAGTCTCTCTGGTCATCGTGTCTGCTTGAATTATAATCCCCCCCACAAGATATGTTTCTGTCTAAGCCTCTTACGGATTCCTAGGTCCAGAAGGGGCTCTCGGAGCACACCCGTGGCATACCAGTGAGATCAAACCCAGTCCCAATGTGCACTGGCAGCTTTTTCTTTCCACTGAAAAGGAGTCGGGTTCAGCAGTGGTTTTCCTTCCGTGTAATACTCCAGTGGCGAGAGTGCTCATTCAGGCACTGGAGTGGGTACGTGAGGCTTTCCTCTGCCTGGAGGGCCTTGCTGCTGGCTTAGCAGCTTTTCTGGGGATTTCCTTTTGCACTTGCAATTGAAGCTGTGCTTAACTCAACCCTTCCGCTAACAGGGCTCAGAGGTGATTACTCAGGACTCAGGATTACTTTCTAGGAGACAGAGTCAGTTATTGAGATACTGCACGAGCTTGGGCAGAGATCAAACCGAACAGCTCCATAGTAGCTGACTGATGGGATGCATTCACACAGGTTGCCAGTGGATCATTTGGTATGATTGTTTATTTCTCATAGCGTGCTTGTTATGTTCATTAAAAAAAAGCAATCCTTCTGGACAAATCAGTCCTGTACTCTGATTGGCTTCACTTCTTTGCACAAGTTATAAATAGAAGTAAAATATTTTATGGTAGAATATGTTCACTTTGCTGTTAGCTGGATTGGAGGAAGGTTGTTTTTCTGCTTTCATGAATTTGGTAGCTTGTTCAAAAATAAAGCTGCTGGTAATGTAGCTATAATTTAATTTCAAAATAATAGATTCAAAACATATTACTTAAGTGATGAACATGCATGGGTTTCAAGCCTTTTAAAGATTATACTTTAGCAAGCTTGGCATTACTACACGAGCACTAGGAGGACTGAACTAGGAAACCCCTCCACCCAAACTTCCTGAAAGAGCCTAAAGAAACTGGGAGATACAGTCAGTTTTACACCACTGCTGGCGTTCCTCATAAAGAGAAACTGATGTAACACCAACTACCAGTTACAGGTAAACTATGTGAAGTGGTTTTACAGAACTAAGAGTTTTTTGTACATGTGTAAATAAGTAATTAATGAAACCCATTCAAATTGCAGGTGCTGGGAGAAGACAGAGAAACCAGCCTATTCATAACTGATCCAGCCCAAGCAGTGTTGAGCCATATCACTAAACCCCAATATTTAACAGTTTCTTTACCCTTTCCCTAGTAAACCAACATTTACTAATGGCAGCAATTGTGTATGTAAGGTGGTATTTTTGGTAGAAATGAATTCTGTGTATGCTTGTTTATACGCATGTAAAACACTGCAAAGAATGCGAGCATAACGTTAATACAATTCCTCTCTAGTGCTTCAATAAAAATATTTAAAAACATAATCTCTGAAAAGTTAGAGAAGTAAAACATGTATTTCTGCCTGCTAGTCAGTATGTTTTAGCAGACATTTGGGCAGTAAGATGAGGAAATTTGTTAGAATTGTGGAAGGTGAAAGGATTAAAGGGAGAGAGTCAGAATTTTTTTTCTCCAGAATTATAAACCAATTACTGTATCAGTGGCTATATAATAATAAAAAACCAGGGTGGTTAGCAAGTAATAAATTCCGAACTTTGGAAGTGGGTGAACTGCCATTTTTGTGGCAACAGAATGCTGAAATGGGTGGGAGTTGTTTCACTGTCGGGGCATCTTTGGCACAGAACTAGGATATTTGGGCAGTTAGGAGAATTTGGCTCAGCACAGCATATTACAGCAGCACTGCTGCAGTGGAGATTGCTCTGGGGGGCCAGAAATGAGTCTGCAGAGGACATACACAGAGGAGAAGAGCTGCTCCCTCATCCTCACTCTTTGTATCTGCTCACTCACACACGTGCAAACACACACATACATGCTGCACACATACAGCACACGGAGAAAACTTTTAACCTTGGCTGAATCAACTAGGTTTGTAATTGTCTGTTTGAGTTCCATGATCTCTGATGGTGGGGACTGGAAATGCACGTGTTCACTCGTTCTCAGGGTCTCAATTTTTGTGCTACCAGGGATTTACAAGGCTCAGAGGTCGTGGCATATGTGACTCTTGAGTCCTACTGGCTGTCTCCAAAACCTCTCTGCTTCTGCTCCTTTATGCCTATATGTAAGCACCCATGCACATCTGTGCATCTGGGCCGACAGCAACAGATGTGTATGCCAGTAACATTTTTACTAAATATCTGCAAAATTTATGTGGGGCTTCAGACTATCAGTTACATTTGGATTGGGGGTCAAGAGCCTTGACATCAAAATCCATCTTAGTGTGTAAGATGGGGAACACGGGTTTGAACCGACCTGTGACCAGCCACACTGTCTAAAGATTGCCATATTCCTTGGAGTGGTTCTGGCAGATGGGAGTTATTCATCTCCCAGGTAGTGGCTGGGTCTTGTTGATGGGTGTTGGGGATCAGTTTACCAGTGTAGATGTAATGGGGGTGATTGAAAGTGCTGAAGGAGAGAAGAATAGAAAGGGCTAGAGAGCAGTCTGTCATGTTAGTGAGGTAAAAATGAACAAACCTTAAAAAGTCGGACTAGAAACCTGGCTTGAGCTTTCCAGTGAGGTGTTTTAAGAAGCATAGACAACCCCTTTTAAAATAATAGGCTGCCTTAACATATGACTGTCCAGATGGCTTGGCTTTGCTTCTGACGGAGATTTTTACCTCTGTCACTAACCTCTGTGCATGCAAGAATAAAGGCGTAACACCAAATCTGCATATACATGTAATGTAAAACAGAAATTATGTAGCAACTGTCTTGGATGAAGATTTAGAAGAACCTCTGAGGTTTTCGAATCCATGTTTCCTAAATCTGGCTCAATATGAAGAAACACTACTAAACAAATCCTGCTATTGCACTTTTTCCCAATAGTAACTGAAAAATAAGAGACAATATAAAAAATAGATTTATGAATGCTTCTCAGTGTCTTAGTTGCAATGCTTGCTCATACATATATTATATATTTTCATGGAAGAACACTTTTGATGCGAGGCAGAATACCATAAAATCTCAACTGTTTTCTCACTCCATTTTGTATTCCCTGCTGTTTGGCACCCACTCGCACATTGGCTTGCCAAAAGAGTGGCTTGACAATTAGGTATGTTAGCACAATTATGCATTTTATAAAGTATGCAAAATAATGCCCTCACTGGTATGCTGAATAATCTTTTATCTCACAGCTTTTTCAAAATTATTTTGTAAACAATGCCCCTATTGTAACTTCATTGGTATGATAGTGCAGTACACAAGCATTACCAAAGGGGAACCGTACTTGTGCTTCAGGCAATAAACAGTCTGCTGCGTCCTAAAGAGGTGGTTACAGTCATTCATCACCAAAGTATCCGAGGACTTTCCAAGTGTGTCTAACATCTGGCATTGTTTGCTCTCTTACTCCTTTCCCACAGTGAAAATGTGTGCAGCAAAGTATCTCAGTTTAGACTTTAGAACTGGTCTGTGTCTCTTTGCTTATATTTGTTAGAGAAAACATAGCCAAGAAAGATTCTTTGTGGACAATGGTCTTCTCATTCGATGAGGGAGTTTTATTCATGGATTTGGCCCCCAGTCTTTCCAGATTTATATCTCTGCCAAAAGATAAACCTTGGCTTTATTGTGAAGAAAATCATAGTGCTGGACTATGTTAACAGATTATCACAGTGTTCTTTCTACAGCTTTGGATGATTTTGTGCTGGGGCCTGTGTCTATTATAAACCCTGATGGCAGAAACCAAGACGTTGGATTTAATTTCATTTTCTGTCTGTAGCCAGCTCAGGTTGAGAAGGACTACATATGGTGACTTTGTGATCACTTTTATTTCCTGATCAGGTCTGCTTTGATATCTGGTACTAGTTTGAACAGATCTGGAATGCATTTCAGTTTGCTGCCTTGACTGCAGACTGTACTGCAATGCCAGAGAAGTACCTTCTCTACTTTCTATGCGGTTTTACTTCCTTCCCATCACTGATTTGTTTTTCCCTTATTTATTATCCTAGCTATGGTTACTGGCATAATTCTTGACTTCAAATCCTTGTTTTTGTAGTTCCTGCCTTGGCTTCGTGTTATTTTGCTGATTTCATATAAAGAGGAGATTAGTAAGGCATGATGGTGCAAGGTTTCTTCTGGGCCACTTCAGTGATAGAGAACCTACTTTGCTATTTTTAATCTCTGGAAAATTTTCTTCAATACCTGCTGCTTCCACAAGTAAAGAGCTGTCTGAGTGGTTCCTCAGCCACAGTGAAGGATCACCCTGTTAGCTTTAGTACAAAATACTGAGCAGGATAAGGCTGTTTCGATGCCCTGATTTAAAAAATCACCAAGGAAACAAAGTGCCAGGTGGTTTGTCAGCCACAAAATGAGTTGCAGCACAAGTAGGTTAAGGTAAATGTAAGATATTGCAAACCTTATATAAGAGGAATATGGAATCAAAGAAAACTGTACATCAGTCCATGTAGAGTTTGTTTGTCCTCTATCAGGCGAAGTTCTCAGGTTACAACTGCATACAACAAACCACTCTCTAGCCTTGAGAAATTATTTGTATTCTTTCTCATTCCCCCTTTTTTCTTTCTTCTTCCCTCCTCCCTTCCTACCCCTTGTTCCTCCTTGCAACCTCCACCCAGGCTGCCCAGCAAAACTGTGGACTCTCTGTCCTTGGAGGCATTTGAGATGTGGCCAAGCAGAGCCTGAACAACCTGCTCTGGCTGCACCTGCCATGGTTTGGGTGAGCTGCCCCACAAGACCCTCTCAGCCTGGACAGTTCTGGGATTTCACTGAGCTGGCTGCTACACGAGACAAGATGTAGTGGTAAAACGATCAGTTCAGAGGCGTGTGTTTAACCTCCTCTTCTTTAAAGGCTCCTGTTGTAACATAAACCTCTTCCTTCCTGCCCACATCTTTAATGGTTATTTTATAAAAGGCATATCATTCTGAAAAGGGATTTTTTTTCTGTTTTATTCACTGCTCTCATTTTGTATTTCATATATTCATGGAATGAGTAATCTGTAGCAATTGAGGATATTATATTTTATTTACCACATCAGAGTCATCTGTCATGCATTTTGCACATCTATTTAACATACTTTCCTACTTTTGTTGTTCTGTTTATTCTGAATTCTAATAGGAAGCAAACTTAAAGTCAAGAAACCTGAAATTGTCTGACTGAAATCTTTGTGCTTGTTTTGCATGGCCTAACATGCAGTCTTGCTTGGACTGTCACATTGCCTTACATTTTGCATGGTTATTAATAATTAATCCAAAATTCTTTTAGGTTTTTAGCTTTGTTTAAAGCCATATTTTGCATAAATGCCTTAAAGAAACAGAAACTTGCCAATGGAAATGAGGTAAAGATTAATTTTTTACTCAAACGCTTTGGTTTTGAAGAAGTCAGGTAAAATAATCTCTAACAATTCTTTAACAAATGTAACAGAAGGAAAGATGGTATGACCCTGGAGTGTAATGTAAGTTTATATAATTAATTAATTTTACATATCTGAGTGGACAATTAGGTGTTTCCCTGCCAGGAATCTTCTTTTGCTTCCTCCAGATAACTGGGATGCTGGCGATTATTAGCTACAGCTTGGGAAGACTGCATGCAGATCATCTGTGCTCAGTACAAAATGGCATATTGCAAACTGACGAGGACCTAAAAATCACACCCTCTGTTTCCCTCCTCCCCTGAAACAGGGCTCAGGACTGCAAACCTGCTGCAGAGACATCTCTGCTACTGCTGCTGCTCTGTTTTCTCTCCAGTGTCTGTTTATGTTCAATACCTGTAAATAAATTTCCAAAGTGTTTAATGTGTTGACTTTGCTTTTGATACTGTGAAGTTTTCCAGATGTTGTTGTGCTTGGTAACAATTATTTCTAGGATGATCTTTGCTGGGTGTTAATGTCTGTTAGTCTCATTTTGTTTCCCCTCTCTTGTCCCTTGGTCTTTCTCAGTCTCATTAACACAGGAATCATGAATAGCATTTGAAAAACAACACTTTTTGGGACGGTTGAATTTGACCAGATCTACAAAAAAGCATTTTATGACTGAAAGGCTTCACCAGACACATTAGTGGTCTTAAAGCCAATATTCTTTCTTGCATACAAGTAAAACAAACACTGCACTTAATGTGACCCTTAAAAACTGCGTAACACTGAAAACAACCCAAACCAGGTAATAGTGGCACTGAGGTGAAGCATTTCAAACAAAACCACAGAGATGATTTACCCAAGTGCAACAGCAGCTGGCTGAAAACAGATTTATTTCCAATGTTTGGGAATCCTCACCTCCCTTTTGCTCGTCCCCACAGTAGTTACTTCAGTTAGATCAGGTGGCTGTGCATCTTTGCTATCGGGCACAAATTGCAACGCTTTGAGTAGAAGGAACTTGAGGAAAGAGCAGTTTGATAGGGGTATGGTGGAAGAAACAGAGGGTAAAAAGCTGTGGTCCTTCCCTCCCCGTCTGCTCCTCACAGACCACCAGTACAAGAAGTGCTGCAATTTCTTCTCTCCAGTCAATAGGTACAGTCAAATGTAAAATGAGAAAGAAATATTATCCTTTCAATAAAGCAAACAGCTTCCAACCAGTAAGTGCAGAACCACCATTGCTGCACAGCCAGCACTTGCACTTTTGATCCCGTGTTTTATCTAGTGAGAAAGCAGAAGACAGAAAGGGAGCAAGTTGTTTCTGGCAACCTTTTAACTCCTTTGATAAGAATTCACCAAAATTGAACCAACAGAAATAATATGAGTGAGACACTGTTTTTTCAAGCCAGCAAGGTGTCTAAAAACTTCAGAAGCTTTTGCCAGTTGTCTAAGTTTACTTTTCCAAGGTACACTTGGAGAAAAGTTTTCAGCTAGCACTAAATTTGCGGGACCACCTCTTTGAATTAGTTCTGAGGTGTTGTAAAAGCTTTTATTGTTGCAGTAAGTAACATCAGTTAATTGACAAGTACATCCACATTACGTTTCCAGATCCTGGCCTTTTTGAATGTGAGAGTACTAATCATCAAACATTACCTTCCCACTCAGATGCTGTCTTGAAAAATTGTTGTAGGCGACTTGCATTATAGGAGGCATCTGCTCTCAGATTAAGTCATTCTGTAGCCTTTCTATTAATTTGGTCTCTTTGGTGCTACTAGACAATCACATAACTTTGACAACTGCAACTACAAAAATAGACTTTTCCGTCTGTGGCTAGAGATGATTACACACTCTCCAGTTGCTTTACAGTGACAAGACTGGATCACAGTTTTACAATGTTATGTTTTTGTGCTAAAGCATATAATACTGAGAAAAAAAATAGTAGTATCTGAGAGTGCCTTCTGGTATAAAGCATGTTAGCACATAGCTTATAAAGATACTAGAAATATAGTTTTATTTTTGAATCACTTTCATACAACCATCAGGGTCCAAACAGAGACTATACTGGGTAGAGGCCTGGAAAATGGCAGCCATAAAATGAGAAAAAGAGGAATGTATTATATTCCTAAACAGAAGAGCGCTGACTAGCAGTTCTGGGGTGGTATTTTTGGTTTTTAAGTGTCCAACAATCATTTCTACAGCATGTTATGTTGAAAAGGGATACCTACCGGTAACACGGATTATATGAGTTAGGGGAGCTATTTTGGCAGTCATCTGGAGCAGAATGTCAATGCCTGGTTTCTCTTATGGCTGCCTTGCTTGGAAGCAGGATTCAATCTGAATGAAAGTGATGCCCTGAGCAACTTTCCCATGGACATTTCATTGCCTGAGGTTTAGTAGCTTTGACAAGAACATGTTTTGGTTAGGGGTAGTGAAAAGAAATCTTACTCTGTCAGCTAATAGTCCCTCAGACCGAACAAAGAGATGGTCTCTTGTGGAGGAGACGGGGGCCACCATAATGACAGGAACACAGACTGAAAGAGAAGCAAAATGCCTTCAGGTCATCTTGTGTAATTTTTCAAAAAAATTTATAATAAAAGCAATGACTCTTCTTATTCCTCCTGCCCGTTTTTCTAGTCTATCACATTTCCAGGAATTGTTAATGCAGGCAGGCCCTTTGTGTTGCATTGCTGTAGGAGAAGGTAGTGTGTGCAATTTGATGTGTGGGAGTGGAGGTTTTTTTAAATCAATTTAATCAATTAAAAAAAAACCCCAACAAAGCAAAAGCCCAGAATAAAAAACACCCACTCTTTTCCAAGTGTTTTCTTCTCAGAATTAACATATGTGTCTGTAAAGGAGTGATGCAGGACTTCTCATGATCTCATCTAGTGGTAACTTTTTTATCTCCAATTCCCAAAGACACCAGAGAGGCCAGGGTGTGGTTTACGGGCTGTTAATACCTACTCTCTAGGTCCTGCCAGCTGCCTTCAGCTGCACAAACCTTCCTTTAATGGCCTCATAAAATGTACCCTCATGTCTCTTTGGAGTATTAATATGCTCTTCTATGTGACAATTTCATCTTTAGAATATAAAATCTTTCAATACAGTTTTTATAATGGAAGAACATGACTAATTACTTTAATAGATGATAAAGAGAATTGGCTAAATCTAAAGGATTTGTTGCACTTTCTTATTTTAAAAATATTTCTGATTCACGTATTGTAAAGTAGAATTCCTTGTAGTCAATGTCAACATCAGCCAATGTTCCAGCCCAATGCCTGGATGCTTGATCTCTTAAACCTTACTGAGAACTTGTTCTACCTTGTTTCATCTGATATTCTTATCCCTTCAGGTTAGCAGCTGGACCCAACTGGTTTTTTCACCAGTACTGGTGTTTCTTCAAGCTTTTATTTTGGACTACTGAAGTAACAGCTCCAAAAAGGCAGTGGAAGGTGGGAGGGTCACAAATTTGGAACTGCAGTGTGCCTTTATTTATTGCAAATTTCATTACAAAGTACAAAATATGAAATTGGTCCAAGCAACCAAAACACCCTGTCAAGGGTTAATTGCATCAGGATGATGCTTTTATAAAATTCTCCTAATCAGACATCATATCAGTCACCATAATTACTAATTTCTATTTCAGTGAAAAGTAGACAAAATGGAGATTATTAAAACTGTGTTTTACTTGGCTTCCATAAAGGCCATACTGTTATAAAATGAATTAACTTGGAATCTCTGTGCTTAATTAAGTGAAAATGCTTAATTTGTTCTCACTTCACTATTCAGATTTTGTGTGTGTAGGGAAAGAGAGTGTGGTGCATAGATTAAAGAGAAAGGAAAAGTCTGTTTGAAACTTAGTCTTTAGTCCCTAACACTCTCTGAATTTATTTATTATTTGTAAAGGCATTTATGACAGTTTTCTAATGCTGTTGTTCCTTCTCTTTTACTCCTCTTTCAGTTATCCTTAGTTTTTCTTCAGTTACAAGACACATATAATGGGATACTGGACTGTTCATGTAATAAGGACACTTCTTGGATCTAGTTGAAGATTGAAGATCCACCACAAGGGTTAAATCAACCTGCTAACCTTAAGTGCAGTTGGTGATGTATTATGATGGGCTGCAAAGAAAAAATTATCTTTCTTCACTTCCGTCCTTTAAAAAAAATTTTTAAAAAATTAAAATATTGACTTAAAACTTGAAATGCAACAAAATAGATAGGTCAGGAGATAGCACTTGCAGCAATTTTGGATTAGATGTGGTTTTGTATTATCCCTAAGTCATGGATCAGAGGAATAAATCTCTTTTTCAATGTGTGACTTCAGTGGTGGTCATAAATAGAGGATATAAGTTGGGGCAGATATTCCACTGATACAAACTGTTAGATCTCTGCTTAAATCGATTGGACTCTGGCAATCTGTATCATGTAGAGGCCTGGCACAGCATCTCCAGAAACATACAGAGAAACAAAACCACACAAAACAATTCAGAGAAACAAAACCAACTGATGTTCTGCAGGAGGAAGAATTTTGAGGCATTGCTTGAATTGGCCTAAGTAATAAAATGAGACTTAGGGGTAAAGGTGGATTAAATAGGAAATAAAATCCTCCCGGGAATGAGTTGTGACAGATTATGGAAAAGTCGCACAATGGAACTATTACTCCAATGATTACCGGTTTGGTTGGATTCAAAGCAGAGAGATCATGAATTTGAAATTTCCTCTGTACCCTTGTTTGCTACAAAACTTAATTCTTGATTTCATTCTTTATGTTATATAAAATAACTTGAAATATCGCTCTGAAAGACTTGAAGGTATTTCAAAACACAGAGACTGCAACAGCTATGCTGACATTTTTTCCAGAGTGGTGACAGGAGAATAAAATCCTCAAAATTTGCTTTTTAATAGGTCTTTTCATTTGAAAAAATTATACATTTTTATTGGACGACTTATACGTGCAAATAGTGGTTACTGTACACTTGTAAATGATCGCTGCTTAAGTCCACAATTGAGAGTTGCAGTCACCTTAAAAAAATCACTGGTGGTTTGCGTTATCTCACCGAATGTGTTTACATTAGGGGTTTATTGTAATCAATAGAAAAGTTCTTGCTAATAGAGGACCAAAATTAAATGCATTTAGTGCCCTGTTTAATGCATTTGCTGATTCTGTATGTGAAATTGTCTAAGTTAGCATATGCACAAGGGAGTTTCTCATTCTTTTTAGTGGAATCTTGCCATCCTAAAAAAAAAAAAGTCAGGCTCCTATGATCTTACTGATCCAAGTGCCCTCTTAATTAAGCTTTCACTGAATCAAACTTAATATCTTTGTCAAATAAGGTCACACTTCCATGTATCAGTGTCAGAGCTACTAAAGATAGTTCACTGCTGAGACAGAAGGGGAGGAAATAATCTTTCTACAGCTGGGAGGTAGCATCGCTTGTATGAAAACCTTTGAATCAGAAAGGGTGTTTGTGTTCCGGAGAGAAATATTTTCCCATGCAAATACTATTTGAAGGAGGAAAAGACTCTGGACAGAGTGCAAAAGTGTCTCATCTTACAGCTGTCCTGAAGGGAGACGTCTTCTGGTAAATTATTCTCACTGCAGCTGAACATGGAAGTGCATGCACAGAGCCAATACAATGACACACCATGTTGTAGCTGACAGTTCCCACTAAGTGATATCTGGGAACAAAGTATTTGTACATGAAGCACACTGTGATATTCTTCTCAGAATACTGACACCTTCATTTTTGAGAATAGTTAGCACAATCTTCTGTGAATTTGTAGAAATGTTTTCTGAATGCATGTTATCTAGTATTCATTCCTCAGTGATTCAACTTAACAGTCTTCCAGAACTCCTGAAAACAATTTTGGTGCGCTGTAGTATCAGGCTAATTATTGTCAACAAACTCTGTGATGTAGCTGATCTCCTTCTTTCTTTGTGATCTCTGACTGTGCTGAAGAGTCCAGGGCTAGCATGACATCCTGCTGAACCCCACTGATGTGCCTGTGCACTGCAGACACCTGCTGCCCTGTCTCACCTTTATCTCTTAACTGGGCCCACAAGACAACATTTCCTTGATAAAAGCATCAACCTAATGTCCAGTGGCAAACAAAAGGAGTGCTTGATCCTTTACCTCAAATAGGAATATTCACTATTGTTCTGTTCACATCAATGTCATGGACTTTCTGGATTTGGAAGTCCTCACCTGCCTTGGGAATGCTTGAGAGGCAAAAGCCTTCAGGGTTCTCCAAAGGATTCTTGGCACCCGAAGGCCAAAGAGGGAGGAAAGTGCAGTTGTTTCTTCCATCGCTGCTCTGAATATTTTCACCAGGTGTGTTTTGCTGTAATCCAAGTTACTTTAATGCTGTAACTTGTCACCTCTTCCTCTTTGCTGTGCTTCACCAGTCTGGAGCAACAATTTTGGGCATGCATTCTGCTATTTAATCTGCAGATGCCATGTCAGAGTTTTGAATTCTTCTTTTGATTTAATATTATAAGTGTTTCACTCTCAGCCATCTGAATAGATTATTTTTGGATCTTAGAGATCAAAGTATTTTTTTTTTCAGATCCTGCTTCCTCTGTAAAGGAGTATCCATTACATAAATATTTGATGGTGCAAATTACTTGGTATTTGTGTTCAGCGAGAACTGAATACTAGTTTGAACCAAACAACATTGCAGATATCTGTGTGATTTTAAGTTTCCTTGGGGTTTTGTTTATGGGTACAGTTAGAGAAGTGTTTCTGAGGGAAAACTATTTGGTTTGTGTATGTGCTGAGCTGACAGCCGCTCACTGATGGTACTTGAGTCTGGGATTAACTTGAACTTGCTCCTTTCCTGTCTCAGAGTAATTGAAAACAGTGAAGATTAGCTCATGTGTTAGATGCAGTTTGTCATCTCTGGTAGTCTTTCACTCATGCTGCATAAACAACATCTTCTGGTGATTGTATATGTTAGTTTATATAGAGTGAAAATGACATCTCGGAGAGAAACGGAGTGGAAAGTCCTTAACTAGTGCAAAGTCAATATTGATTTGCTGATGTGCAGCAGCAGACTTGCTTACCAGTATTCCTGAAAGCTCTGTCTTGGTCAGGGCAAAGGATGTTGGAGTTGCTGATCAGTGTGATGCTGAGAGTGTGATGCTGAGAGCAGGCATTCTTTAACACCGCCTTCTCTGCTAATTCCAAAACACTCAATATATGTTCCAAACAATGAGCAATATTACCCAATTTTGATCTCACTAATGCTTTCGGGATCATTTCCTCCAGTATTTCCTCATCTTTTAAGTATTCTCTTCAGCATGTGAAATTAGCTGTGGAGACCTTAGGCATATTTATTTCATTGTTCTCACAATATCAGGAGAAAGAGTTAGTCCTACAGGAAACTTGTTGTGTCCTTAGGCTTGGTGTAGGCTGCTTTTGTTGACTGAACAGTAATACATGGAGTAGAGTAAAACTTTTTAGTAAGATACAGTTAATGGGTTTTGTAGCAAGGTTGGATATGGAAGGTGAAAAGATGTCTGAATTCTGTAAGAGCTGCCTTTTGTGTTTGCTTTCTTACATGTCAGTATTTATTTGCTCCCTCGGTAACATTAGGAGATTCCACCACATTTCTGAGAAGGAAAGATTTCCTCATTTTACCCTTACTTACTCAGCTGTCCATTACACAGATCCAGCTTCAGCATCAAAAATAGGCTTGTTTTCCCTGACTTTCCCAAAAACCGGCTTCTGTGTGGATACCAACCAGACATGCTGCTCTTGTGAGGACGGCACAGGGTGCCCTTTTATATCTTCTATATGTATAATGAGAAACCTCTCTTCCTGAACAAAATGGTGAAGTGGTGCCTAATCATGAAGACTACATCGTTCATGCAGCTCTGTCCCTCAGTTAACACATTTCACATTATTCCCAGAAGAGTGGACTTAGTTCAGCACATCCCTTTAAGAAATGAATGACACCAGTATTTGCACTGAGAAGTTCCATAAAGAAAAAGGAAGGACCTGATATCAGCCCATATTTATCTACCCAGATTTCAAATAAATTAAAACGTTGCACTATATTCAGCTTTCTGGTGTCAGGTCTAATTACTGTCTTAGCATCACAATAAAAATGATAATTATTTCAATCCGAAGAATTGAGATACTTAAAAAACAATTTTCTTAATAGCATTACGCATTTAAATAAATCAAAACGGCTAATTTAATTCAGGCAATGAAAATATGAAAAAGTTATCCTTGTGGCAGTCTTTCAGAAAAGAATTTTTGCAATCAGATGTGCAGTTTGACTTATGTCTTCATATCTACTTTCATTATCTCTTCTTAATATGTATGTTTCATTCTAGAAATTTGCTAATTGGGCGTATGTAAGCTATTTGGTTGTTAAAATGATTTCATAAAAATCTATAGAGATAATAAAAGTAAATGATAGATTAGAAAGCAATTTTTCTCCTAGTAATTGTCTCATTAGTCCATCTCTATTATTTATATATACATTGATTATAGTCAGAATGATCTCCATTAAAATGCTCACCTTTTCTAAATAAAATAGTTTTCAGTTTATATGTATTTTTTTTTTTCCAATCTTGTAGCTTGGTTTTAATAGGAAGAATTAGGAAGTGCTCCAAAATTAAATTATCTATGTCTGTCTATCTAAACTGTAACCATAAATCATTATCTGAAATAATGACTATAATTTTAAGGTCAAAAGCTGTATCCTTGCTATAATATATCATGTCAATTATTATACATTGTAAATTAATGGACAAATTGAAGTAGAAATTGGGAGAACAGAAGGAAATGTTAAAAATACTTTAGCAAGTGGTACTCTGTATCAGCAAAATGGAAGAAAACCTGATTTAAAGACAATTATTTGCATTAATGCAAGACCAAAAATCTGTTCCACAATCTGCAAGTACTGGTATTATAGTAAAATGAACACTTGGAATATATCTATGTTAATGAAATTGCTTTTTTGGTAGATTGAGAGCTGTGTGTCTTTGTTAGTTTTCTTTCATCACCATTTCGTGTCCCATCCCCATCTCTGCTTTTTCTAAGTTTCATGTGCTGCAAATGGAGCAAACACTGAGCTGTGGGGCAGAGCTCCCTTCCTTACTCAGTCTAGGTGGTGTTAGACAATTGAACGGTTAGTTTGCTTGGTACATGTAATTGCCAATGGGC
Source organism: Ifrita kowaldi (assembly GCA_013398055.1). Lineage (NCBI taxonomy): Eukaryota > Metazoa > Chordata > Aves > Passeriformes > Cinclosomatidae > Ifrita > Ifrita kowaldi. The sequence goes on from VZRS01004691.1 coordinate 151,810, forward strand.
TAGAAGTCTATTTATCGTTATTCCAGTAACACACTGGCCTGAAACCATTTTTTTTTTTTCCAAAAATAAATTAACAAAAAATTGTAAAGTATAATTGTAGTCTGCATTTTACAGAAGTGCTGCTAGGCATGCTTATTTCCCATATACAGAACGAGAGCATCCAGTATAATTTATAGATGAAAATTATATAACGCAGGGAGATAAATATTCAGAATATGTATGTGACAGCCCAAATAAAATATCTATCATCAATACGTAAAAAATATTTTCTCTCAGTGGCTTTTTGACAGAAGCAAGTCTTAGTTTGGCATTGTGATATATTTTTAATGTAATACAAAACTGAAGGGACTGTCTTAACCAATCTGAAATAAATTAATTTATAAGGAGAAATATATTCATCATCTTGAACTTACCTTTCAGTTGTTCACAGAGCTTTAGGGCTATTGGGGCACGCAGTAAATATTTTCTTAATGTCAATAAATGCTTTACAGCTGAATTGAATGAGGTCAGACAAAACCTGGCCTTCCTGACAATGACTAGCAGGTTTAAGGAGAGGATCAGTAAGTCATCCTTCAAAACTGGTGGCTTAGAGACTTAAAGGAGAAGTAGTGCTGTTATCAATAAATTTCATTTCCATGCATCATCTGCTTGTGTTTCTTTCAAATGCATGACCTACTACACTTGTGTGATGCTCCGCGAAAAGAAACTGCTACTTTCAGGGTTTTTTTGCCCTGGGAGGATACAACACAGGGAGAAAGTCTCTTTCCTTGTATTACAGTAGGAATTTGGAATCCATGTCACTGCCGCTGGTTTGCAGTGAGTGTATGGCTTGTGAGATGGAAAGCCTACCCAGCTGTCCAGATCAACGGTGTTTGCTACTTTTACCAAGAACATCTCTTTGACAGCTTAGGCATAGGAGAGATGTGATAATTTTTAAGCATCTGTGGAATAGGTAGACCAAGTGGACAACATTTTTAAAAGACTGATGTTTTGCTATTTTGCATTTCTTAAGCCATTCTTTTCTATTATTCCGGGTTACAGATGAACATGGTGGTACTGAAGAAATCAGGGCAACAAATGCTGAATGTTTAAAGAACTGCTTTGCATAATGGAGATTGGGACTGAGAGGAAGCCAGATGAAATTGTTCCAAGCTGACTGATGTCATATGTGATAGTGTGGGTTGAATCTTTTTAATCAGTATGTCTCAAATGAATAGTGACGCGAAAAGTTCAAAATATTAGAGGAGGGAAGAGTTTGTTTCAAATAACTTCAGTAATTTTAGAAAGAAAATCCTCTTCTAACATTACTAATTCAATATTTCTTTCTAGGGCGTCACGGTCAGGCAATAGTGAACCATAGGCCATGACTTTAGAACATTTCAAAAGCAGAGGCTTGGAAACAACAGTTCTGGAAGGGAATTTAGGTGAGTTTGGATTAAAGAACATGTATTTCAAAAATGTTGAAGAGGAATGTGATTTTTTTAAATTTTGCATTACTGTTGTAACATATCCCTTTATATAAACAGCAATTGACATAAGGCTGGAAATCTGGTTACTAGTGCCTATCCTATAAAAAATTTCCTCATGACCTGATTTTGGTCTTATATTTACTGCTGTATTAGTTCAGAAAGTCTAATTCTCTTATAACTAAAACTTTATTCAGCAGAAGGTCACTCATGCATTAATGGAAAAGAGCTCACTTTAAAATACTTTAATATGTTACAGGCCTGTAATTTTTAATATAAATAATATATTAAACTATAATATATTAACTTTAATATGTTTGCAGTCCTAGGTGCTGCTCAGGGAACGCAAGGATTGGAGCTCGGTATGCTTAATCTGGCTGAGTTCAGTGTCCATCGCCTGGGTTGAAAGGACACAACAGGAGTTGGCCTCATTGTTGATAGGTTCCATCTTGATGTGTTCACTTTGTATAATTCTCAGAAGGACATCTGAGTATTACTGTTTTAGTAGAGGTGTTACACACACATGTTGGATCAGAATGTAAAAAAGTTGAGAATTTGCAATTTGAAGGAGTGACTAGCTTAGTTTGTCAGTCATATTTAAAAAACAGACGCTTGGGAAGCTGAGAGAAAAAAATGATCTGTTTCTGCATTAAATATCTTTGGCACATGTCAGAGAACAGTAGGAGAAACAAGGCTGTACTAATGTAAATGCCTGTGCCCAGTGCATAAGCAAACTCGGAACATGTTCTGCATGAAGGGGAAAAGGCATGCTTGAATGCTTAATGCAGAAGTATTTGAAGGGAGAAGAGACTGTGGAAGAATTTTACCTGTTTATTTTAGTCAAAATCAGTAATATGGGACGTTTATTATAGTTCATAACATTTCAGTTCATTATCGTGCTTCTGTTGTTTACTTCACTCCTACATTCAACCCTCCTTTTGTTTACTGAGAAAATGAAGAATTTTTTCCTCCTCTTTTATGTTCTTCTGATTCGAAATTCCATTGAAACTGCTAATTTTCTTTGCCTCTTATACGCTATTTGGTTTCTTCTGATGTTAACCACTTTGTTCAGTTATCAATTCAATTAATATATTTCCTAATTAGTGGTGACAGAACCTTAAATAATACATATCTCTGAAGCATTTAGAAACGTTGAGCATAATGCTGTTTTACTGTGGTGCAGTAAAATTGAAACACCTTTCAATTATGTGAGCATTGTTTAAAATGTAAGCAGACTGCCTTTTGATTATTGCATGTGAGGTAAATAGCATGCATAAGAAAAACAAACTTATTGCAATCCAAAAAGTGCTTTTTTCTTAGGTGGATCTAACATTTTCAGTTTTCAAGTAACACTCTCTGGAATGATTGGCTTGATAAGAAATGAACCGATTGATTTCTGCAGTGGTTTTAAACCCAACACATTTTGTAATTATGTCCTCTGAGAGAAAAATATCTATTTTGTTTTCATTTCATTAGTAGTTGAATGTTGAGTTGCTCATGAAAAAAAAGGCTATCAACGATCTATTTCTGTGGTATTTGTCAAATCTATATTATCATCTTCAAAACAGAAAGCAAGTCATGTGTCTAAAAGTTTTACTCTCATTCTGATATCGTTTTAGACATAATTTAATGTCTGCAGTTTATAAAATTCCAGACATATTTGTGAACTTGTCAATTTCAGTGGGAAACTTCTAAAACTAATGGTGATTCAAGGCAAGAAGTTGTCTTTCCCAGGGTACGCCTTGATACTGTTTTGTCCAAAACCTGTCAGGGTTGTGATAGAAATCCCAGTAATGACTGCCACTACCAAACCCCGTTAACACAGAACTGGGGTTGTCATGAGTGAATGAGACATGGTTGCACACTTCAGTGAGTATAAAGGAGTGTACTGGGAATTCAGTACTCCTAGATTTAATTCTGTGATGATACTCCTCCAAGAGTTGAAGGGAGGGGGGAAGAAAGTACCTTTTCTAACAGTGCTTTTTTGAGGTTACTTTATAAAGGCTTCCAAAGTGTTGCTTTATAATCATGTACAGAAAGGAGCTAATTGATGTGGAATGTTATGTCTTCTGGGATCTTCCTACAGCCTGAAAAACTGGCACCTAGCTGCTCAAACTAGCCTGTCATGATCCTTATGTAAGAATAAGCTATCATGGAAAAGAAATTATTAAAAAATAACAGCATGGGGACCAAACCCCAAAAGTTTGTATAAGGGTTTATTTGGGAGTGGAGTGGCAGTTTTGTATGCTTGCCTTTGCTTTTTGATTTTTAAATTTTTTTTTAATCTCCCTGTAATACAATTTTTTTAAGAATTTTCTAAATATTTTAGAAAAAATCCACAAGTTACTCCCTAGAAAAAAAGGAAGATCTGTCTCTGGCGTATTATTGTGAATTATACAGTCCCATAGCACTTCTAAAGTATTTATGAGCTGAGATGCTCAAATGATCAGCGAGTTTAAGTGAGTATGTTCATGACTTCCAAGCAAAAGAAAAATGCAGAAAATACAGTGTCTTTTTCCCTTCTCTACAAAACAGCCATTGAATATGATGGAGTAGTGTGTAGTGGTTGTCATGATCACTCTGATTCCTGGAGAAAGTTGAGAGTCGATGACTCTGCAACATCATGTCTTCCAAGATAATGAAAAAGAAGACAGAAAATTCTTCTCTCCTGTCCTCACAGTCTTAATGCCCTCATTTTTTGTTTAAATGATAACTGTGCTAGAGATAAAGTTCAATCCTCATCTGAAGCTTGCTCTAACTGAGCCCAAAAGCACTTTTGTCAACTTGCTTAAAGTAGTGTTTTGCTGGTCTTTTGGATTTAGATTTTTAGGAATATTTGGATAGACACACAATTAAAAATTTTCATATTCTGAAATATGAAAATTTTCCTTTGTCAGCTTTAACTTTCGGCTAGTGGGAGAGGGACAAAAAATAAGGAGAAAACATACTTTTAATTTTAAGGAAGTTGTTGTTGTCAGTTAAATTTAACCTAGATTCCAGATTTTTTTTTAATTGGATTGGCTCAGGCCAAGGTAAATTAAAGCTGAAGTGTCCCTTTGTTAATCTGATGAAAGTTAGCAAGGCCCTGAATGGTTTAATGTTTTTAGGACTTTTAAACTGAGGTGGTGCTTTCTGTGGTTTGTTTTCATTCCTTCCCCTTTGCCCTCTTCTGTTACAACAGCCCTAAGCTATAGTTTCATCTTCAAGAGTCTCCATTTTTCAGTGAGGACAAAAACCTGATGTTCTGAATATTTATGATCATTAAAAATCCCATTGCAGTTTTTTTCCTGTGAGTGGATGTGTTACCCTTGGAGTTCAGTCTTAATTTCACTGTAAGTAATTGGAGTTGGTCCTACAATGGATCTACTGTCTATCTATTTCAAGTGAGGCACTTTGTTGCCAACACCTCATGAAACAGATTGAGGGATCCCATTGGTGCTCGTTTCCTCAAGTTTTGACACAACATTCCAGCTCTCATCACTGGCAAGCCTGATATTTTCCCTCTCCCTCTTCCAAACTAGCTTAAACCTCTGTTAACAAGCCCTGCTAGATCCTGTACTAGAACACTTTTTCCCCTCTGAGATAGGGGCATGACATCAAGTTGCAGTAGACCAGGTGTTGAATAGATCACCCCATGATCAAAAAATCCCAAATTTTTCTGATTACACCAGCCACAAAGCTACTCATTAACCTGATGGATCTTCCTATTCCTGTCAATATTATTCCTTGTTACTGGAAGGATTGAAGAAATCATTGCCTGTGCTCCTGATCCTTCAACCAATTTTTCTGAGGCCCTGAAGTCTCTTTTGACTGCCCTCAGAATTCTCTTTGTTATTTCATCACTGCCAGTTTGAACAAACAATAGACTCCAGTCTCTAGACTGGAGAGTTTTCCAGTAATGTCCCTTATCTGAGCCCCTTGGAGACAGCAGACTTCCCTGTTAGTTGGGTCTGGTCATAGCTCTAAGTTTGAAACGGATATTTGCTTGATATTTTTCATTTAGGGAATGATAACAGGTAGATTCCTCCTATGTTTAATTTGGCTGAATTAGGCCCTCTGTTAAAATGAGAAATTTACATTTCAAGAGAGGACATCTTTCTTTGTAAGAAGAAACTGTTAAATGTGTGGACAATTATGGTCCTGCTCTTCCACAGTTACCCCATGAACACAGCAGAAGACCCTGATAGGGAATGAGTGGTATATTGCTGGGTGAGCATCTTCTGGAGATTTAGTATTAAAGCTGATTCTTAGTTATCTCTAAAGTTAAGCAAGTTGTTTTCAGGAAAATTCCAAGATTCTGACACGCTGGGGTTTGGAGAGATAGCAGTTGTACTGCAGCATAGAAACTTTACAAGACCCACAGTCCGTATTGTTTATATCTGTTTTGCAGCAGGCTAGGGGCAGGAGTTGGAAGTTTTCATTTGAACTGGTCTTTGCTGAATACACAGGATCTTTAAAAGGGTTTCAGACACCATATTCTCTCATATCTCCGGCTTCAGGCAGCTGACGAAGTTTGCCTGTCACTGTAGAAGATATGTCAAAACAATCCAGTAAGAAGAGACTGAAATCCTAGAATAAGCTGAATGTTTAAATCTATTATTAAAAGACATTCGTTATTAAATTCCATGACAGACACCCAAATAAAATGAGTTTAATAGGGATTATTTGAGTTATTTTCTTCTTTGCTGTATCTTTGACTGTTGCAACTTCTTGCAGTCCAGCAAAACTCAATTGCTATTACTGTGTTTGATGCAATTTTATCCAGAATAATACATAGGCTATTGAAAAATATTTTATCCATGTCTGTTCCTTGAAGTAAGACCAGCGCATGGGGAAAAGTGGTTATTGCTCTCTCTTTGAAATTAGACTGCCTCTGATCTCCCACCTCAGAACATAAGGGCTCCCAAATTTGGAAGGAGACCTTGGTCTGAGCTGCAGCCATCAGGACCTCCAGCGATGAGATTGCCTCTTTTCCACCCAGCAGGAAAGAGAGTTCAGAGTGGGCCTGGTTCCTTCTCGCGTCTATTCCATAGCCTGAGGCAGCAGACAAAGGGGCTGATGTGACAGGGCCTTGTGCCAGTGGGCTTCAGTCACCCATTAGCTCATTTCGCATCAGCCATGTGGCTTTTAAACAGAAGTCTGGAGCCAAGTATCTCCACATTACCTGAAGTAAATTGCTTCATAGCTTGTTACTAAAATTCCAAAAAGCCAAAGTTTCTGGCTGCTGTACGATATTTAATTAAACTCCATGCATCTGATAACTTCTCTGCATGATGTGGCACATAGCAAATGCTTAGATGCAAGTTGATTTCAATATCTAGGAAAGGATAAAAATCCAAAAAGTTGAAACTGTGTTTTTTTATTGCAAGGAAAAAGAGATCTTTTGCTACATAAAAGATTGAATACAATCTGAAACCAGGTTGCATTTTTTGCAGCTAGAGAATAAAAGAACAGAAATAGCTACGTTGTGATTCCAGGCATGACTCACGCATTTGAACTCCGTACAAGTATCTCTCCAATCAGACATCTTCCACATCTTTGTCTCGCTCAAGAGACTTTAGGAAATAATTTCTTATTCATGATTCTAATAGGTACCTACCTTCTGGACAAAACACTGAACAAAAAGACAATTTCCACCTCAGAGGGTAGATAGTCCCTGTAAGAAACAAAGTAATAATTAGAGGAAATAAAGAAACAAGTATTGGCTGCTTTTGGTCAGCAAATGAAGCTGTAAAGTTAATGGCATACATCCCAGAAAAAGTAATGGGTTAAGAAATATTTTTGAAGATGCTTATAGGGAATTTCTGCTCCTTGCTAGTTTAACACAGAAGTCAGCATTAATATTTATGTGAGAAAATTTAAAATGTTGATCACAGAGGCTGGCATTGTTAAGATGAGGCAAGTTAATGTGATCTCATCTGTGTGTGTAAGATAATCTTGTGTGTGGGAAGGGTATGGCAAGGAAAGCACTGGCTGCAAATAGTCTTGACTCAGAAGATGTTCCTAAACTTTGATGTACTAGAAAGGGAAAGTGTGTGGTGTCTCCAAGGAAAGGATTTATACTAAGATATGCTCTTTTGTCGTGACTAATAGACAGAAATTATTACTGAGTAATATTTTATGCAAAGGTGAAGTTCTATGTGACTTGTAATCTGAGGCATCTCACTCTTGTATGCAGTCTGTAGGAGGTTGAGTACCTGATTAGCACTAGAAGCTGTTACAGTCTCTTACCATTTTTAAAATTTTCCTGTATATTTGGAGGGGGAAAAAGTGATGCTTCATGAAATGCAGGGTCTTTGTGCTTGTGATTTATAGTACTGGGAACATCACATATTAAAACATAAATTGCATCTCACAGTGACAGTATTTTCTTATTTTTCTGTTGTTTATCCTAAAGCACAGGCTCACAAACACTAATAAATAAACTAAAATCAGCTTCAAGTTACTTATGCAAGTTGAAATATGTTCTCTAAAGAGGGTCACAGAGACACAAGCTGTCAGAATTCCATGTCTTGCTGACTATCTCAAACCATTACTTCAAGTGTGAATGTATATTTGTCATTCACTGACAAGGCAGATAGCATCAAGCATATTTTTTCTAAAAAAGAAAAAATACAGAAAGAAAAGATGTTTAATGACAGGTTTATTGATGTGTCCTACCTCTACATTAGGAACTTGCAAAGAACTGAGCATGTAGAGTTGTCCCACAGGTAAGTAATATCAACTACAGCCGTCCACCTATGCTAATGTGTTGTATACAGAGGGGATAACAAATCTGTGTTGTCAGTGGCTCTTGCAGAAGTTTAGTTTTGAAAACAAAAAGTCGTGGGAGTAATAGTCTAATGTATTGATAGAGCAAGAAAGACTTTTTAGTTTTCTACTGGTCTAGCAAAAATTCAATGGTATTTAAGAAATAGTATAATGTCTCTTTGCTCTTCTCCTTGAATAGACCAGGATTAGGGAGTGTTTAATTGAAAAGAAACTTCTCCATTTTTCAGTTTACTTTTCAAGAGAGTCATGCATAAAATGTCATGGCAAAGAGAAAGGGAGAATTATATAAGGACAATTAGAAAAACCAGTTTTATCTTTGGAAGTATTAAACTTCCATATATCTTATCATTATACATGTGTATGTATGTCTAAAAAGTATTTTTTATTTGACTTTTCAAAAATTGATTTCTTTAAATTTTGCTCCTACACACAACAGGTAGACATCAGAAATTTTTAACATGCAAGTGAGACAGTACAACAAATTAAGTTCTTTGAGTTCTGGAGGCAAATAAAAGTTGAATATAGAAAAGGTAAAGTCCACAAGTGTAATAGTAAGACACTACCTTAAGGTAAGAAGATGAGCAAGTGAGGAAGCCCATTCTTACTTTGCCTTTGTAATGCACTTCTTTATGGTTCTGAAGAAAACTCCTTTAATATCTATTATTTCATTTTTTTTTTACATGTAAAACACTTCTTGGATATTCAATTGTTCTTGGACAACCTTGTCGTAAAATGTCTAGAATGTTTGGAACATGGTAAGTGCTTACTATTCCTTACTAATAGGATACCAAATACTAAAAACTTCCAACCAACCAGATAAAACACCCCCAAACAAAGAAGAGCAACAACAAAACCCCCCTCAAACCAACAATTCTTGTTGCTGTTAACACAAGGTAGGGTTGCTTGTTCTCATCAAGTTTTGGGGTTTTTTTTGTTTTATTTTTGTTTTTCCCTAGTTTTCTTGTGGTCCTTTGCTGAACAGGAATGGAAATAGCACCTATTTATAATGCAAGTTCCAGAGACTTTAGGAGGTCTTACACTGAAGATAAAAATATTTATTTCAGTTCCATAGACAAGTAAATCAAGGAGCATAAAAATGAATTTACTTGCTAAAAGTTGCAAAGCAGGTCAATAATGGATTAAAGGCTTCTGTGTCCTGCACTGAATCCATTATGTGAGATATTTTACGTCGAATTGGTCATTGAGCCATTAAAATCAAAACCTAAAAGAAGTATTAAGTTTTTTAACAGATTTTTTCCGTCTTCAGCTCAGGATGGGTCCATCTGCACAGTGTGTCCTATGTCAAACTGCTTTATTTTGGATGGATGATAATTAGTGTGTTTTTCTCTCTTTGCCCTTTCTTCCTTTTGGATCAGTACAGCATTTATTAATTCTAATTAACCTTGCACTAGGATGGCAAGTGTAATGAGAATCTTGAATAACATTTAGTGGTAACAGAAACACAAAAATGAACTTTTGCTTGCTTGCCAGATGGAGTTTTACCACTGTCTTACTGCTCTGACTCACAAAACAAATATGTGATTTTACATCTCCTGGGGTATATATATGTACAAAAGTGCTCTTGGCAGTAAATATCACAGGAGAAGCAGGACTGAAGAAATATAGGATTTTGTTTCTTAATATTTAAATGTGATTTAATTCAGACAAGCAAAATAAACTCCATAGAGCTTCCTCACAATTGTCTTTGTGACAAAATAATAAGGTGCAGATTAGTAGACTTTTTCCCCCTGTTCTTTTTCTTATGGTATTTTTTACAAGCCATCAAGTCAAGGTTATATTAAAATGGAGTGTTTCACTATCTGTGAATAATTAACTTCATTACAAATGCAATAAAATTCTAGGTCTAATTTCCTTGACTACATTTCTAGATCAGTCTATGAAATCTATTGTCTCTGCTAAATATATTTTATACATATATTTTATGCTAAATATATTATTGCTAAATATATTTTATATATTTTATTTTATATATATATATGCAGACACACTCTTGTACTGCTTTGGACTGTGAATATTTGTCACTCCAAGCTGCTTCATCAGCGCATGTGCTTTAGGACAGACAGGGCTATTTTGTTTTCACGGATTAGAATTGTGTTAAGCTACACTGAAAGAAGCCCGTATTGACATTGAAGTGCTCATATCTGCAGTGACAAGCGCTGCAACAATCACAACTTTCTCGGGGGCTGCTTTCTGACCAGGCTGCGTTTCCTGAGCTATTAATTCATTGTAAATGTACAGGAGTATATAGACAAAGTTTTTCATGGGATTGCCATTTATCACGTAATGATTTGGGTTGGACAGGACCCTACAGATCACCTTGTCTCAACTTCCGTGCCATGGGCAGGGACAACTTCCTTTAGACCAGGTTGCTCCAAGCCCCATCCAACGTGGTCCTGAACACTTCCAGGGATGGGGCATCCACAGCTTCTCTGAGTAACCTGTTGCAGTGCCTTGCCACTCTCGCAGTGAAGAATTTCTTCCTAATATTTGATCTAAACCTTCACTCTTTCAGTTTAAAGCCATTTACCCCTGCCCTATCACTACATGCCTGTGTAAAATTCAACCCAGCTCTCTCACAGCCCCTATAGGTACTGGAAGACACAAAAGGAAGGTTGTTGCCTCTTTTCCAGCCAATACTTTTGACACATTTCTTTATTGCGGGGCTCTACTCTGGGCACACTGTCTACAGAGAGATTGGTCCCTCTAACACCATGAAAAGTTACAGACTGAAAAGATTTTTTGCCTTTTTTTACTGCATTGTAGTTCTGCTTTAATAAACATTTCCTATTTAAGAAAGACTTACTAGAAAAAAAAAAAAGACACAGACTTCTTTTTAAAATGAACTTTGATAAAATGTTATTGTAGCTGCATAACATGTGATGGAGGCAGTTAAATCCAGTGCCTTTCCAGATTCTCCATGGTATTTGTGACTTCTGTATGGTCTGGTACAAAATAGGACCTTACATCTTTGGAGATGAAGACAGTGGATAGTTCAGGGCATTTGAAATTAAAATGGGTGTTTACACTTTAGACATCTGATGGCTCAGTGACACATGCATGTGGTGTATTTGTGTTGATTGTATGGCTTGGCTGCCTGCATTGCAGGTAATAGAATTGCTACCTACATTTTACTGAACTGATCTTGGAGCACGTCTCCAGGTGAGGCAATTTCATTATAATAATTTTAAAATTTGGAAAGGGCAAAGTCTCTTTGCAGGCCCACAGCAGAGTCAGAAATAACTTTAAGTACTGGTTCCATGCTTCCATCACCCTCTGTGTTGCCATGTCCCCTGTGAAATGTCTGGTGTCTTCAAGAGATGGGCTTGAAAATTCCAGACCATAAGGATAATGCCCCAGCATATTAGTAACTTGGTCATCTCTCCTGTATTTTATGATGCTGCCACATTATTCTAGAGCAATCTATTTAAATCAGACAGTGCAGTGTGGACCATGACAAGCCTGAGGCTGGCAATCCACAGCAGCATATTATTTTTCTGTCCTAGAAAGGAAGCGACTGCTAATCACAAAGGGAACTGTTCCTGTCCCTTGCCTATCACTCGGATAAATTATTCACTTCTCCTCTCTTCCCACAAGAAATGCTTCATCAGAAATAAAACAAATATTTTGAAGTTTATCTGAAGAACTACCAATCTATCCGATTCCATTGAACCTGCAGAAAGGATATAATTTATACTGCCTCCTCACTTGTGCACCCTTGCACTTGGCTTTGGTAAGAATTCTGAAAACTGAGGGTGTTAGAACAAGGCGGGGTATTAATTCAGTATGAATTTATTGTTTTATGTCTGGAGAAAACCATTTTTAAGAGTTGGAATTTTTGCAAAATAATTATCAAAGTTATATGTTTTTTCATTTCAATTTTCTTGTGTGAGGTTTTGGTTTTGTTTTATGGGAAGACTATGAAATTTCACATAGTGAGTTGTATCTGCTGACATGTTCTGAGACAAACAGGACCTCTGCCACAGGTTGTAAATGCTTCTGTGCTTACTGACCTACAAAGATTTGCTGTATCTATGTTGCCTTCTTTATATCAACATATAAAAATATTCTACTATTTAAAAATGAATGCAATTTTGCAAAATCCAATTTATGAGCCTTTAAAACTGTAAAGCAAGATCTATGATCTGCATTCATTTTGCACAACTACAATGGCTACAGATGGTGCAAGGCATTGATGAATCAGTCTCATATTTTCTAATGCTACAAAATATAGTCAGATGCTCTATATAAACGTGAAGAAAAAGTTTAGTGGGAAAAAAACCCTGTAGTTCTATAAAACATGCAGTAGAATGAATGTGAAATCGATACATAGGTCTATTTGTGACTTGGAATATGTAATTTCACATTTCAATGAAAATTTATATCACCGAAGGTTTTTCTAGATTTGTTAAAAAGGATGTAAAATGTCAGGTGCACAAAATACAAAGGAGAAGTACCTAAGTGCCTCTTCTTCATAAGATTTCCTATCATTTACCTTGACACAGATCTTTTGTTTGAGTCTACGATAGCACTTATAAATTTCTTCTGCTATTAAGCATCATACCAAAGCTTTTACAGATTTAGCAACACCTCAGTAGCAGTTTCTCTCTTGTTAAATGCTTTACAGTGAAAAGAGTTGGGTGAGAATAAGCCACCTCCTTAGGAGTGAGAAAAAGTGAAAGGCAGGAGCGGGGGGAAAAGAAGTCCTGTGTTGAAAAGTGACTTTAATGAGTGTGTGACTGACTTGGAAGAGGGAGCTTGATGCTTTTTTTCTAATATCGTGTGATGAACATCACAAAACTGCTTGTGAAAGAATTAAAATTCACAATAGGCTGGACTTCCTTCCATTCTGGTCCATGGCAGGTGCCTCTAACCTCTGACAGACAAGCCACAGGGCCATAAATATTCAGAAGCTCAGGCATACTTGAGAAAAGGAGATAAAGAATTTTGTGCTTTCTTGGGGGCCTTTATGTAAAACCATCTATTGTGAAAATAGCAATTCTAATATTACAGATTATCTGTTTATGGAAGGAGAAAGAAAATATAGAAAGCAGTTATAGATGTGAAGTACAGCCAAATTTAAGCTTTTTCTAGTTTTAAAGTGAAAGATGTGCCACGGTCTGTGGTGAAATAAAACTGGATCCTGGTGTAATTGACAATCTTACCAAATCCAAAAAATCCCTGCATGCCAACAACTCTATATAATTTTTTATCTTAGGGCAAATATTCTTCCTAGCAAAGAGTTTTACTGTTGGCCAAAGATGAAACAGAAGTTAATTAATTTTGTTTTTTTCAAAACTGGTTTAAAATACAGTAGTACCACAGTAACATTGCACCAGCTGTTGGCAGAACCCATTGTGAAGTGCTTGGGCAATGTTAGCTTCCTAATGCAAAGATGAGACGTAAATTCTAATTTAGATTTCTGATTTCCATTCAAAAAAACTGATAGGCTGCAATTATGTTCTTTCCTTTCAAGTTATGTTGTATTTAGGATAATAGAAGAGGAATAATTTCCTTTGGAGCTGCATGTAGACAAGGCTGTCATAGGAGAAAAAAAATTATTAGGGAATTCACTGCCACTCCCCTGCCTGGATTGTGCCACCACCCCTCAAGGGGATCAAAGAAGAGTGTCAATCTCAAGACTTTCACTGTGTCACTTGGATGATTTGGGGGACTGGTGCAAATCAAATGTGTCTCTCCTCTTGAAGAGATTACTAAGGCTGGCTTTGGAGGGACTTGGACTTCTGAGCTTTAAAATATGAGATAAAGCAGAGGGACTTCAAAGTTGATTTCAAAGTACAGTTTTATGTCTGCACATTAAAAAGTGCAGACTCCAAAGAATGTTGGAGAAAAATAGTTGTTGCCCCTCTTTCTCTCACATTTTAGAGTGGAGGAATAGAGAATTTTTCACCCATCTAACAGTACAATAATTTCAATTTTACAGGAACTTTTTTCTTTTTTTTCTCCTTGTAGTGACAAATCTATTACTCATCATAGTCATTCCTACTTGGTCACAGACTCTTTTTACTCCTGCTTCAGCTCTAACAAGTCAGCCTACACAAAGGGTTGGTTTTCCCTTCATACATCAGAGATGGTAGAAATTCAGAGAATGAATAATTGGCTTCCACAAAGCAATCTTCTTTAGTCACCTGCATCCCCCTATCCCTGTGCAGGATTCTGACATGCATCAGGCAGGCAAAAGGTTCTGTAGAGAATTGCTGTGAAAGAATCTGCAACTCAATATAAAGAACTATATGAAATTGGTGTAATACAACAGCAAGAAGTTTAGAGAGGAATAAGTGTCAGACTGGCAACATAGGTGTGGGGGTGTTTTTTTCAAAATTATTGATCTCAGGTGACTATTGAATTGTTGTAGTAAAATAAACACTAATAGACCCTGCTTTGTTTTCTAAATCCCCTTGATTAAATGATTAAACCTATCTTAAAGCACTCTGCCATCAACAGGTCTTGAATATTTTTACTTCTGAGAGTCAGGTAAACATTCTACTTGATCCTACAGGTTAGATGTCTGCCCTTAATAACAAATTGTACTCCAATATGGTGCAGAAGTCTCCTTCAGGTGTCAAGGCAAAGGACCTTAGCGGAAACTTTTCATCCATATTCTGGAAAGCAATGCAGCGTGATTGGTTTATGAAGGATAAACTGAGCTCATGAACACAGAAAAGAGTGGAAAATCTCCTCTAAGATCTAAAGACAGCTCTCTGGTGAGAGGTTGTGCTTCAGGCACAATTTCCATGACATTTGCAGTATTCAGTCTGAGTTGCTACTGTGCAAAGAGAAGATGATGACGGTTGTGAGTTATCATGTGAAGGTGGTCAATACCAGTACATTTTACTGCCCAGTGTCAAAAGAGGGGCTTGGATGCTCTCGGGAGACCTGATTTTACTCCAGGAGATCCATCGGCTCTCTTTATTTGAAATAAAAGGATATTGCTTGAAAAGTGCCTGAGGCATCACAGACTTCCAAGAGAGAATGGAAAGCACAGTTGTTCCATGTTCAGTGTGTGCAGTTGCTCTCAGGCTATAAATAAAGCATGAAGGGGGGAAAAATATATCCGCTGTATTCAGTAAGTTCAGCAGGTATTAGGAAACATATTCCATGAATGTTGTTTCACCACGTCTGGAATCAAATCTACCATAGCTGTGACTGCCAGATCAGAAACTCAAACTACTGCAAACCCTCATCAGTGAGCAGTAATGGTTAACAAAGACAAGAAATCTAGGGTTAGGATTTTTATTAAATTGATATTGATGGTATTATAATGCTATTTGTAGGCTAGGCTGCCCCTGGAACACATCTTTCAGCTCTGTTTATGTTATTCCGAAAAAGACTATAGGGAAAATAGAAGGGGTTCAGAGATTGGCAATAAGAATGCTTAGAGAAGTGGAAAAACTACCATATGAAGTAAGATTGAAAAGACAGCAGCAGTTTACTTCAGAATAGAGATGAACAAGATGGGACATGAAAAATAACCAAGTAAAAAAGACTGTGCGTAAAAATGAATTTATAGAGAGCCTAGTGCAGTCTTCCTACTTAACTTGTGACATAATATCAGAGGAAGGCAGTATTCAGAGAATTGAAAGACAGCAAATCTAAAATCACGAGAAGGAATTATTTTTTCAGCCAACAGTAAGGCCATTGCAACAATATATTATTGGAGTCAAGAGCTCAGTCGGATTAGAAAAGGACATGGATGTTTATATAGATTATAACAATGGTCAGAGTTACTCAGGTTTTAAAAATAATCAGGGATCTAGAAATGATATAACTTCTCATGCTTCAGGCAAAAGACAATGACAGGAGATAGGAATATTATTTTTTATAGGAAGCACCCTTTTTAACTGTTCACCATGAGGGTTCTTTAATTTTACCCTGGAGCATCAGAGGCCACCTGCGTGGAGGCAGGGGATCAGGAAGGGTGTCTAGTGTTTCCTAAGAACACTTTTAATGCTTAGTTTCAAAAGGGGATGTTGGAAAATACTTGTTCTGCTGTCTGAACTACTTGTCTGGAATGCTCAAAAATATATTTTATTATCTTATATTCCCAGAGCCAACACAAGAATTTTATCTATCTATATGTATATATATGCATGTATAAATATATATATATATGTATAAATATATATATATATATGTATACACACACACATTTATTTATAATCTAATTGAAGCAAAACCAGATACAGTTAAAGCAAGAACGTATACCCAAGGAAGTGGTTGGGATGGGTATCAAATGCATGAGAAAACTCTAAGTTCAGTCAACAAAAATTGGAAAGCAACCTGCTAGAATGTGTTTTGGGTTTACTATTCTGTGTCTCATGTGTTCCCAATGAACAGGTGCCTCGTTCCTTATTCTCTCTTAATGTCATGATGTTTTGATCCTTGTCAAACTGTCCTGATAAGAAAGGAGCCTGGGTGGTCCTTCTGGTTTTGTACCACTTGTGTCTTTGCAGCTTCAAAGGTTTCAGACTTCCACTCGAGAAGGAAGGGCCACCCATATTCATTATTTAAAACCAATTATAACAAGAAAAACTCCCCAACAAATACTTCTTACATAAACAAAATAGATTTTATTCCAAGTTACACAAAAATTTTTCTAAGTTTACGGACTCAATTATTTTTACAATTTTGGATAACTTGGTGATCAAGAAGATGAAGTGATTTGAAGGCAAAAGTTAACATGGAGCAGGTGTATAAAAACCAATAGCATTTATACTTTAGTTTCCTATGAATCTTTTCTTACTGAAGACATATCTCTATAGCTATATATGTATTATGAGTGAATTTATAATGTTTTAACAATCCAGGACTGGAACTCCTGTGCTTTCAGAATTATTTCATTTCTCTTGTTGCAGAATATAATCTTATGCAGGAATCTGTAGAACAATGTATCTTCACTCAAAAAGAGATTCCATGACAGTATCAAAACTGTGTAGTTCAATGGATTAAATAAATAATCAGAATATCAAAATTACTGAATTTGATAACCCAGATGTTCCCTTAGTACTCTCCTGATTACTTTATTCCCTTACAAGATTAGAAGCAATGCCTGATTTACCTCTTAATCTTCATGAAGGCTCTCTTCCAGAGGACTGGTTTTTAAGGCAAAATTTATTTTCTCAAACACCCTGCTTTATTTCAGGTGTCTTATGAAAACAGTGGAAGCAAACACCTCACTAACTAAACAAAAGCTTCCTTGGATCTTGGTTTTAAAGGCAAGCAGATACGTCCCTTCTCAATTCTTATAGACAAAGCCATTATGCACTGAGTCCCTCTTCCTACAATGTAATCTTCACTATTTTAGGACTAATTAGTGTTTTAAATTAAGGTTCTGCGTACTTCCTTTAATGGCACTGGTTACCGAGCCGCCTATTAGGAAGACTCTTAACCTAGCAGATAAACAGTGAAAATTTCATTAACGCTGTAGCTAGCTAACCGATTTTCATTAACACAGGAAAAAGGCTGGTTTAGCATTCCAGATAGTGCATCATTGATACTAATTTTTAGTCTTAACTAAAACACAACTCTGTTTACTGCAAAATACTTTAAGTCATGGGAGTGCTCCCTGCTTCACCATAAAGGCTGGATTTCTTTGGGTGTTAGCTGAAACACAGCAGTCACTGGTGCTTACTTTGACATGAGGCAGCTGGTCTGAAATTTTTAGGTGTGTTTGGTAATGGGTATAAATCATAACCTCTTATTTCTCTGGGAGCCAAATCGGTAAATTTGTGAAATTACTGCACCTGAGGAACTTGATTTCTCATGATCAGAGCCCTTATTGACAATAGTTCCTCCTAGAATTCCCCCAAAGATGTTACGTTCTTATCCCTCTTTTCTCCATATGGGACACCGAAAGTTCTTAAGGTTAGAAATACTGCAGCCTCAGAGCAGTAAATTAAAAATAACATTTCTGAGTATAACCACTTGTACGATGTATCGAAAGAGGGATGTTGCAAATAAAAAAACCCACAACTACCAGAGAGTTATTTATATTTTATGCTATTAATGAAAGTTAAAAGTAGTGCAAAAAACACAACTTTTATTCTGCTAGAAATCATGCAAAATTTAGTGGCCTGCACTATGCGCACAAGTGGAGTTTTGATGGAATCGCAAAGTCAAATCCTGGTTCAAGCTCTGAACCACCCAGGAAAATAAAAATTACACATGCTGGTGAGCTGCTATGTATGCTTCCATCATTTCAGCTCTCATCGGTGGCCTTTTTTTAACACTGAAGTCTATTGGTTTACTTTGTTTCTATTCAATTCATGGTACAGATTTGAGTGCTATTCAGGCATAACAAAGATGTATTCTTATGTTTAATAATTTGTAATCTATTATTTTCTAGCCTTTCCCTTTACTAAAATTAACTCCTCACAGCCATTTTTCATGAATTATCATTTTCTGCATGTTGTTTTGAAATTCTATTGTCAATCTATCCCTGATGGAAAATTATAAATAGTTAGAAAATGATTGGCAGCATGCTTAAGCATCACCTACCTTCACAACTAATTAAATAGCTTGGTTCTGACCTGCTTTTTCTTTGGTAAGAACAGCAGGGTGGCTTCAGAACAAAAAATAATGAACTTCAAACCGTTGCATCTGAGCAGTACAGACAGCTAAAGCCACAACTTAGGACTGAAATTCAACTGTATTATGTCTGTGCATCGTTTCCTGGAATTAAAATCACAAAACCAGACTTAGGTTAAGTCCTACTTTTCATTATAGTTTTTGTGTATCTTTGTGTTTTGTTTTGTTATTTTTTTTAAAGAATTCCAAGTCCATGGACTGTGGTTTTGGTGGCTATGGCCCTAATCTTGAAGGATTGGCAGAAAAGGCAAGGTAAAACAGCATTTCCCAGTTTAAAATGAAAAATGCAGCTGAACAAAGGGTACATTAATATTGCCTGTAGAGTCTACATTATTTAAGAGAAGGTTCCTGGAAACAATTGTGCTAATGTACATTAAAAAAAAATATTTTGTGGCTGTTTTTATAAGACCCCAACATTCACCTTTACTAGAGAACCAGTGAAAATTGGGAGTAACTCCTGGATCAACCATTATTTCTCACTGGTATGCAACAGCTAGTAAGTACAAAATACATCACGCCAACAGTTTCTACGTCAAAAGATTATTTTACTCATTTTATTCCCAATTTTTGATCAAATAGTTTATTCTCCTTGTTTACTGAGAGCTCACACTATGCCATCCAGAAGTAAATGAATTCAATTCGTTTGATGTTGGAATAATTCAGATTTCTTACAATTTTGTTGCTTGGTT
Organism: Ifrita kowaldi; assembly: GCA_013398055.1. Classification (NCBI taxonomy): domain Eukaryota; kingdom Metazoa; phylum Chordata; class Aves; order Passeriformes; family Cinclosomatidae; genus Ifrita; species Ifrita kowaldi. The sequence continues at coordinate 171,362 of VZRS01004691.1, forward strand.
CCTGCTTGCTTAAGTGCTCTTTTGAAGCTTAATGGAGACACTTTGCCATTTTAATTACTAATATCTAATCATGTTTTATTCACACGCAGAATTTTCTCCCAGTAAATGCTTCCCTACTTAGTAAATAATATAATTAATTTACTAATAAGTGGATCTAGAAATGGAGGGGAATTTAACAAGGAATTACTTAAAATCCCATTTCCAGCCCCCATTCCATGTATATCTCTTACTTTCCACCACTGAAGCTTGTGAATTCTTTTCAACTTTTCCAAAATGTTGCATGTACTAGCAAGATGAGACAACAGGAAAAATACTACTGAAAAATGTATTTGATATAGCAGTTGTTAATGTGGGAGTGAGACTGAGATAGCAAGATTACAAATAAGGTGAAGGAAGGTCATGATATTTCAGTATTAGTGTAAAGGCCATTATATATATATTTTGTTAGCTGTAATATGGGCTTAATAAGCGTCCGTGTCAGTGGGAAAACCAAGTTGCATTTCCCAGTTTTCCTAGGATGGATGTAGAAATCTACCCAGGAACCTTAAAATCTCCCTTATTAAAACTTCTTCAGCCACTTTGGTACCATGAAAAGGATCATTTGTGTCAAACCAGTATTTTGAGGACAAAAAAAATAGTTTTACTGGAAAACTCCTATCTCTAGAACTCAATTAAAAATAAATATATTTTAGCCTCAAATAAAGTGGATGGTTCCATATATGTCTCATCTAAAACATCCAATAAATATCTAATTAATCCCCTGCACAGCTTTCTCACTGTAGGTAAAAATTTTCTTCCTTGTTTCACAAGAGGAGAGAAGAGAAACAGGAGCAGGGAGATTATACGATCCATTGAAGGTCACATGCAGAGCCTGTGTCAGAGCCAACAGCGCGAGGCTTTGTTTCGTAATCCATTATCACCATCACAAGACCAGCTTCTCTTCATCACTACTCAAAGGCTGGGAAAAATATGCTATGGAAAAATCAAATTTTCTTAGCCTTTTTTTTTTTTTTTTTAATTTCCATCTGTAAGAAGTTAATGAATCACTTGGATTATGCTGTTCCATAGACGAGCTTTATAGAGGATTCAGAGGCTGTTTTCAGAGCCTATTGTCAAACAGTGCCTTGAGAGCTGTGTCCTACCATGACCTACCCAGCATTTCTGATGTGTTCTCCCCAGCCTAGAGCTATGCCCATTCCTAATTACTGTGGGTTTGTGATAGCAGGTTTTAAGTGTTAAAACCCCCTCACTCAGCTTGGACTTTAAAACTGGTTGAGAAATGGTAATTTTACAAACCAGTGCCTCTGAAAAACAGACCATATTTATGTATTTAAGCACAGTCTGGCAGAAACAGGAAAAACCCCACATTGGCCGAATATTTATAATCCTTAATCCCTTATATAATTTAAAGTATTAGGTGAAAAATTAGGTTTGATCCTGCTTGTTCCATCTTGTAATGATACCTAGAAATGTTGTTCTGGTTTGGTAGAGTGAAGATGTGTACCCTATATGGCTTTCTGTGACTATTAGAATGGAAAAAAAATATAAAAAGCTATCTTAAAAATGTATTGCAGGTTTAGTTTTGTTCTTTAAAAGAAATTATTTATTCAATATCCTTTTAGTTCCACTGGATTCAAGTCTTACACAATTGACAACTTTGGAGGCTAATTAAGTTGCAGTCAGGGGCTATTTTAACTTGTCTTAATGTCTCTGATTACATGGAACATATTTGTAGAGTAAAGCATATTTCTGATTTAAAGGGTGTAATGGAACAAATAGGTATTATATAGTATTCATCCTCAAGGTAAACTGGAATGGATAATTTAATTTCCAAGGCGACAAATTATCTTATCATGAGCGAACAGGCAATTTCTTCCCTGCAATAAACTAAGTAGGTACAGACAGCTCTAACCAGATGAAATCACTATCCTTTTTAAAGCAGAAGCATTGAATAGAAGTAATTTTCTCAGCCTTAGTTTCAGAATGGAAAGTAGCTCTTGTAAACACTGTACACTGTGGTCTTAGGTAAGAGCAACAAGTTTAACCCTTTCAGTGAGAGAAGAAAAACAGATAATGAAATGAAAAAAAAAAAAAAATTGCATATATATGTGCAAAAAAATTAAAAATTCAATGAAAGGTAGGAATAGTTAAGAAAACAAAGGTAATATAACCATCATGTACTTTGAAAGTTCAGAGAGATCAGAGTAATTTGTAGAATTCTTAGCGGAAAAGAACAAAACTGATTTTTACAGAACTGCAACATGTTACTGGGCTGTGTATTTCCATTTGAAGTGTAAAGGTGCAATTTTATGTATGCCAGATAACTCTGCTTCGGTTCTTTGCAGTTCATTCCTTGTTACAGTAAAAATGCATGTGTACATGTATACACTCATGCGCAGGTTCATAAGCTACCCTGCTCTGGTTGCTACTTGGAACAAAAATTGAGACTTTCATAAATATGTCAATTGACTTGGGCCATAATTAAAAATGAAAATAAGGTTTCTCACATTTTGAAAAAAAATGGCAACTTTTTACACAATTTTTACACAATTTTAATGTTATTTGCCTTTTCAGGGCAAACAACACAAATTTCATGCCCTTTGTACATGCTTTGGCCCCTTTTTTTTTTTCCCCCAAAAGTGATTATTAGTTAAAAATTTAATTTTGAAAGAGGTCAGGTCAATGTCTACCTTGTCAGTAGGAATGGTATCTTCCAGGATTTGGGGAAACAGGACAGAAGCTGAGGATTATTTAAAAAGGTTGGTTTGGGTTTTTTCCTTCACTTGTACAGAGAAATGGGAAATATCTCCTTGTCTTTAGAGGAAAGTTTTTTGGAACATATTCTTGACTATCTTGCTGATATTATCTCTTTAGGTGTTCAAGTCATTGCTGTATACTGACTTCCATGGTCTTTATCAGCTCACTGGTAGACACAAAGAGACAAGAAATTAGCAGGGTTTCTACCGAGTGCTGCCAGCATTAGGTGCCCAGATTTGTTGTTTTAGACTTGAAACTTACCTAGGTGCTTTCTAGATCTGGTTTTTCACCTAGCTCAACTTTTTTTACAAGAAAGCTGCTTCCTGCTAGTGTTGTTTTTTCCCTCTCTCTCTCCAAAAGCAAATGAGAAATCAATGGAACAAGTGTCCTGATTCCCTCCTTGGTTTGCTACTGAGAGATGAGGGAACATCTCCATATTTATTCAAAGTATTAATTCTTAGCAGTATAAATGCCTCAACAAATAACAGGTATCATTTTAAAGTGGTCTTTCTGCTTAAAAATGATTTTGTTCCTTTTGATGTTATCAAAACGTTTTCAGAACACCTGGAATTTTTAGATGCATTTAGTTGCTTATGTATCTGTCACCTATTTGGGTAAAACTGTTAAAAGAAAATAAAAATAGTGTTCTTGGGATTACAGGACATTTTGCTTAATGTGCAGTAGCATAAGTAGCATAACAATATGCAAACAGTAGATATGGGTGAATTAATAGTGCTCTCATCTAATTTTTCTTCTTAAAAAGGGCACTTCATCTAAGTTTATTTATTCGTAATATGTTCACAGGGTGTAAATAAGATCAAAAATAGGAAACACTAACATGAAACCCAGGAATCTGTTCTTACACAGCCTATGTATCATGTTGATAAACCTTGATCACACTGGTTATGTTGAAGTCCACAGGTGGTGGAATCGGCTTGGAAAGAAGGAGGTTCCTTAAAAGCAGTATTGTAGAAAGAATAAGAAAACATAAATAAACCATCCCTCAAAGACTTGAATCTGAGCTGATAGTTCAATTCAGAGTTATATGCATGAGCACTCCAGCTAACATGTCCAAGCAGTTGGAAATTATGCTTCTTATAGCATACCATCTCTGGGTTGTCGCAACCTCCTTAAACCTTTCTGCACTTTGAACTGAGTTGTGAACAGTTGTTGACTTCATGTTGCCGTCTCTGAAAGGTTCTCTGGGTTTACATGATTGATGTAGCAATGTTTTTTCTGAAAGCAATCTGAGATACCTTAGAGATGAAAGACTTCTATATAAAGCCTCATTTTGTAGTCTGTTTCTTCCTCCTAACTCAAGCCATTTCCCAAAAGTAACAGGTCTTGTCATTTCCAACCATAACTTAACATACTCTAAATTTCAGGAATGAATACAAAGAATTTATATTTAATTAGAGAGGCCACTATGTTCAGAGGTCTCATGTAGATTGGCAAACACATTCACTGAAGGAAGTAAAGATATTGTTTTCTTGATAAATTAAGTTTGACTTTTGTAGCAAGCTTAGTTTTGACTGAAAATGCCAGTGTTCTCTCCCTCCATATTTTTTTTTTCAGATTCAAAATGAAAGGTAACCCATTTGTTACAAAGCAATTCTGGCATGTTCTCTAATGATATGATTTTTTAAAAGCTAAAAATCTTTACATTAGTGTTAGAGTTTACTGTGACAAGTGAGAAATGTGTGCTACCATTGGATTACGAAAAGTTGGTGAACACCACCAAAATTATATTGGCACCCGCTACTTCTGGCAAAATTCAAGTCCAACAGTATCATTGCTTAGGGCTCTATTACTTTCTGTCCTCAGAACTCTAATCTATCCTCTATTAGGATTAGGTTTGAAGGGCAGATATTTTCCTAAAGCACAGAGCTCTTTACTGCTTTTGCTACCTTTTTTTTCCATAACAAAAACTGCATTTCTCTTGTGGGTGTATTATGACATTATTCCAGAAAGATGACATATTGGTTTTGGATAGTGATTAACATAAAAATGAAAAACAGGTGCAGTGTAAAGCCAAAAAGGAGGGCAAGGCTTTTTTTCTGTCTTGTATGCCTCTGAGGAGAAAACTGTGGCATTGACTGATGCAATACTGTAAGCGTTCTGCACAATTCTTTTTTTTATTCCTTTTACTTTAAAAAATGAAAAAAGTTTATCAGAATCAGCAATATCTGCATGGTGCAAAAACACACTAATAAATTGGCACTGCTAATCAAAAAACTAAACTTTCTTCTACGCAAGTGAAATGTCACAACCTATCTTTTAACTGAAGTAATGGCCTAAAGTTCACCTTTACTGAAATTTTGGTGATCCATTGTTTGAATTTGGACTGGAGGAGACTACCCTTAACCACTAATACAACAAGAAACACTGTGGAGCTTTGGACCAACAGAAATAAAGAACAGTATTGATCACTACTGGTGACTATTTTCATAGAAGATCTTTGTTTATGTAATTTATAAGCTATCAACATTTAATAATTTTGGCTGGAAACCAACATGCTGAAAAATTACGGAGATCACTCAGTCAAACCTGCAAGTTAGGAAATTTTATGTTGCAAAAAATACACTTTGCAGGTTATGCAAGTACTCAAGGTCACTTTTAAAAAATTTTATGGTGATCATAAGGCAAAAAAGAAAAACATCTTTTCAAACATCTGAGTGGCTGACTTTTTGAAATTCTTGTTGTTTGACTATTTGTTTTAAATTATTTTAAGGGCTGAAAAAGACAATCTTTAAAAATATTGTGAAAGTATTTTTGTGAGTTAAATCAGCTTATTTTTATTTTGGGCATGAAACAAGCTGAGGAGGTAGGGAAAGAAAGGGTTGACCTGAAAAGGAGAGGTTTTCAACCTTAATAAGAAACAGTAGTTATTTTTGTTAACAGTGAACTGTATTTTCCTTAAAAAGTTGAATTATTTTGCTTACTGTATTGTCAAGGAAAGCTGGGTAAATTAGATGCTATCCTTTCATCTGTCATAGATTCTTTGGGAAATGCTGAACCAGACACATACACAAAGGCTTTTTCCCTGCCTTGGAGACCTAATACCTGTGTGGGAGGATGACTGAGCCTTCACTACGGCAGCTAGTGTCCAGGAGAACTGGATTTATGACCTCTGGATATAAAATGATAACACATGCTGCAAGAAATTATCCAATTTCACTATTTTGGGCACACATAATTAGCACTAGCATTTTTTACTTTGATCATTTTGCCCAGTAGCTCCTTGTTTTTAAAGTGATTGCAGTGTTTACAGCTGGTGTCTGTGTTGGCAGGTATCATTCCCAATGCAACTGCAGCAAACTCCTGAGCTCTCCAATGCCGTGTCCAGCCCAGATCCCAGAGTTTGTCTTCCTGCCAGGCAGGCTGTTGCCAAAATGAGCCACCTCTGGGTTCTCCCTGCCTGCACTTCAGGTTACTTACAAACAAGCAAACTAACAAATCCCTTCAGGTCACCCCAGGGTAGGTAAGAAATCTTCTGGAGCTGGCGGCTGCTTCCCCAAGCTCTCCAAGAAGACGGGTAAATGCTCCAGCTGTTGAAGTCTCGAAGAGTCTGTGTGAGTGTAGGATGCATTCCCCAGAACCTCTGAAACTGAGGCATTAAGCAGATATTTTAAAGGATTGTATTATCTTTCTGTATTTCCTACCTCACAACATTTGCCTGGACCATCTTTTGAGAACTTTTTTTCCAGATATACAAACTTTCTATAGGACAGGAATTGCCCGATATCATTAATAAATGTTGTTGGAAGAATAGCACACATTAATGCTGATGAAGTAGTCGAACACTACAGAATCAGGACTTTACCATCCTTATTTCTGTAGTAGTTCAGGATATGACAAACAGTATTGAATAGAAGAAAAGAAAATGGAAGGGCTTCTCCTTGTGTGCACCATCCATCCTCCGTGCTGAAGGAGAGGGTTCTCATAGGAGAATGCAAGTGAAGCCCGAAACTGAAATCTATATGCACATGTTAGTAGAGAGGGGAATATATTTATGTGCAATTTTAATTCTGATGTTTCCTATCTTGTAGCATATTGATTTTTTTCCAACAGTGAAAAGTTTGTTTAATGTATTTGTTTCTGCAAATGTGTTTAGAATAAGAACTTTCTAATGTGCATATGGGCAGGGGGCTCCTGGGGGAGACAGGTTGTGCCCCAGTAATAGGTATGCAGATAATCCAATCTGGATAATTATATATCCACATAATTTAAGGTTAATAGTTATCATTTACACAGCGAGGTTTCAATGAATTTTTAACGAAGGTCATTGATGCTCAGTTTTTCAAGTGGATTAGTCATGTTCCCACCAAAAGGGTGAAGATCATAAGTAGTTCTAACGCTGATTACCAGAACCTTGGGTCTTCATTTGTTTGCTTTACTTGATATGTGTCCTGTGAACAGTGCAACTGGAGACTTCATTTCCAGTGAATTTTCTGACATCATACATCTTGGTGATCTTTATTAATTTATATTATTCCACTATGGATGTTTCACCAAGAGCAACTGAAAGGTTCTAATTATTTTGCATCAGATTTTTGTCATATTCTGAGTCCATGTAATTACCTCAGATTTACTCCTCAGTAATTGAGATCATAATTTGACCCAATATGTTAATGACTTTAAAGTAATATGAAAAATAATGAAACCATTTAATGAATATTTTCAAATAGAGTCACCTACTTACTCATACACTCAGGCAAGAGAGTGTCTGATTTGTTTGATATAGGTGATTTAGGAAACGTCCATGGGCAAAAGTCAGCTTTAATATCCCTAACTGCTGTCAGAAAGCATTCTTCATAGACAGATAAAATGTGGAAGAGAGGAATAAGCAGATTCTTGTTGGCAATAATGAAATCAAAATTCAAACTGGAATAGAAACTTGGCAGCTGGAATTTATTTCAAGCAGAATAAGGCTGCTGGATCCTGCCAGTTCACAGCACGTGACAGCAATGGCATCAAGTAGGCAAGATTACCCTGGGGGGTAAAAAGACACATGCATTCTTCAGATGTACAGGTGCTGACATGCCTGCTATCCATTCCAGGTATTAAAAATGATCCAGTTCTAGTGGGTAACCATAACCATCACTGACAGCAATGCAGTTCACAGGCAAAATTCTGTAACCTGCCTGGTGCAGCAAAAGACGAAGGCCTCGGACCAGTAATATGACACTTTCTTCAACCTTCAGTAAGTTTCAAATTCTGGTCACTGCTCTTTGGATTATTTCTTTTTTTTTTTCCAATGTCAGTTGAATATAAAAACATAAAACTAATCTGCAAAGGAAGAGAACAGAATTTCAGGATTTTCCTTTCTATCCAAATAACCTAGTTATACCTGTAGTTATGTTACTTTTTTGTTCTTCTCTTTTTGCACCAGGAATATCACACTAAAGGGAGAACCTCTGTTTTTGGTCCAAATAGATCATTTACTTGTTCTATCTCCTACTAAACTGGAAAAAACAATAGATTGCGGGTGCTCTTGGGGGATTGTTTGGATACAGGTGTTACATCTGCTGCTCTTTTTTTAGGGAACTTAAACACCTACCTCTTGAGGATGTTTGAAGGGCTTCGTTTCAAGAAAGCATAAGTTAATTACATGTGAAGATACTGAAACTGTGATGTATGTGAAACATGTGATTGCATGCTTTATATTCCATTAACTTGACACATTTTTGGTAAATAGGACAATAGTTAGTAATGTTGAACAAAATAAAGAGGTAGCTACACAGTTTCAAAACCTATATATTGAAGTATATTTACTAAGGAGTAAGGTATTGTGTCACAAATCTGAACTTCAGCTCCAGCCATCTAGTCCTGCTCTCAATGTCAAGGTGTTGTTTCAATTCTGTTATGTCTTGTCAGAGTCACACAGAAACAAAATCTCTTTCTGAACTGAGACCTGAATCTGGGATTTTTATATCTCCCAATACAGGCCTTCTCCAAAGATTGTGGATTCTGTTGCCCTTCTGCTCTCATGTGCCTCCTGATGCCCAGAATTTTTGTGTTTTCTTCTACTTATTCACTATTCATCATTTGTGTGTGTGTGCATGTGTGCGTGCGTGTGTGTGTGTGTGTGTGTGTGTTCTGATGTTTTGAATTACATTTAGTATAAGTTCAGAGGTTGGTAGTCCTTTTCAGTAAACACAATATTGTTTTATCAGAAAAGTTCCTGCTGTTTTTCGCACTTTACTTCCTTTTGCCCTATAGCCATGCACTCTGTCTTATGGCTCAACAAGAATTGTTACTTTGGATAGCTCAATGAATTAAATCAATTTTTTTCTTTAGCACAAATATCCTTTAGAAGCACAGAATCACATTTGTGGTTTATCGTATGGTTCCTAGAAGACTGGATTACAAATCTCGGTAGCTGGGTAACGGAAGTGTTTGGAAAGTGTCTAGCAACTTAAAATCCTCCAATTTAATAGATTACAAATTAGAGAACAGAATAATAAAGAAACATGTTGATCAATCTTTGCAAAGATTGGTGCTGAATCTCTGCTGCTTTATTACTCCCACAGGATTATTTCACAAGACATCAGTCAGGGTGATCTATTCTTTGAAACAACAGGGCTCATCCCTTAGCCTTAACAATTTAACAAAGTCAAAAAGGGAGTCTGAGGTGGATCACCATTATCCTTACTGGGCTGCTTCCTTCAGCTTGCTTACATCTCTCATTCCTCTTCTACTGTGTGAGGCTCTGTAATTAAATTGCAGGCTTGGGAGTCTGAAAATTTGTGCTGCACTCAGTTCTGCCACAAAGTTGACATTGCAGGATGTGCGGCTTAGCCCATGGACATTTTTTCTTATAAATATGTGAACATTACAATGTTTGCAATTGCACATCTAAATTATGCACATAGACATAACAGTGACCATACATGTAAATGAGATATTTGCAGATGCAAGTAGCTACTTATGCATATAACAGGCCAACAGAAACACACAGTTGTTGTAATTATACTCATAAAATATATGAATGAATGAACAGGCACGTTATGAAAATCAGACTGCTGGCCAAAAAGATACTATTAATATTACTATCCATCATGAGGCATGGCTTATTACTGTTTGTAATGAGCTTTAACATTATTAAATGGGAGGTGCTAAAGATCAGCAATTTTTTTATCTGTGCCTGGAGAGTCAATTTATTTCATAGATTCCTCTATGTGGATGATCTTGAAAAATCTACTAGTTTTTGCTTTGTTCATACTTGCAGAATTTTGTATCACAGGGCCAGAGAACCTGGGTATATGTGCATTGTTCCCCCACAGTCCTCAAAAGGGAAAACAAGAGTGTGAAATAAAATGCAGTAAGTCTTTCAGTGTTTTCAAAACCTTCCCTGAGCCATGCTGTGCTCCAGCAGGCACAATGTGCCCAGATGTGAAAGATATTTGTTTGGTATTTTTTTTCCTTCACAGCCATCCTTCAGGTGCTTTGTGTAAAGCCTAGTGGGCATGATAAAGTAGCAACAGGGGAAAAAGCAAAGCCAAAAGTGGCATGTCAGAAAGAGCTCTTTAAAGTCAGTGTTCAGGTGGCTGAAAAACTGAACATCCTCTTTGGAGTTCGTGTTTCAGGAAAGAACCCAAACCAGAGCACTCTGCCTAGGAAACCATGAAGCGCTGCCAAACACTGCGTCTAACTAATTACACGTGGGAGACCTGTCCACCTGAAGAGAGTGTCAGTCCAGGGGATTTAAACCATCTATGTGCCCAGCTGTGTATTCTAAACAAATACAATTCATGAGGCAGAGCTTCCAGAATATCATTCTTCTCTCAGCCCACAGGCTGCCCTGTCCTACCAGAGAGTGATTGAGGATCGGTTACGGCTCGGTTGTTTCTGTCGGGGCCATTTCTCTCAATAGTTGCAGTGGAAAGCTAAATATCTCTTTTTGTCACATGTTATTCAATAATGTCAAATTACAAACAAATGTAAAAGCAATTATCCAGGAGAAAATAAGGTAGCTGAAACGCAAGTATTTGTTTAACACCATGAATTTTTAATGATGTATTCTCAATTCTTTTGGATTAGGGCTGTATTTCAGGACAGATGACCTACCGCTACACCCTGTCCATCTGGCCTGCTAACTGCTTGTGCTGGAGGAGGTGGCAAGTTTTTGAGCAGCTCTCTGCATGGAAATGGTGTGACAGAGGGATGTGTGCTTGGAACTTTCCTAAGAGAAATTGAGGTTCATCCAAATTTTGACAACCAGAGCAATTTTTTCCTGGGAACCATAATACAGATACATATATCTGTAATGATTTCCTTAATGACTAATGCCAACAGTATTTTGTTTTACATTGAATGATTAGGAAACTTCCAGAAGACAAGTCTTTGTTCTGGATTTGAATGCCTGTAGATAGAAGTTGATAAGAAGTAATAGTTTATTCTTTTCCTAATTGGTTTAATTCAAGAGTAATAAACTTTCTAAATTAAGAAATAAATATTTGAAAACTGGAAAAGAGATTTTTTCCATTTTCCTTAAATTTGTCTTAAATGGGAAGATAACCTGTAAGCTAGTACAGCAGTATTTCACCTGTACAACATCCCCAGGCTATTTATTTTTAGTACAGAATTTGACTATAATGTAAATATTTTTAGTATTTTTTCATTCATTTTTGCAAGAAAATAAGCCATAAAAGTTGTGTTTGCTGTAATATAAAGTATTTCAGTTGCATGGAAGTGATTGAAACGAGTATTATGATGGTCTAATGAATCTTAAACACTTTTATAACAACTTTTGGAGAGTGTTGGGGTTTATCTTTACTTTGATGTCTTGGGGTTTTTTTTCCTTTTCCAGTGTCTGTGAGTGAACCTCTGCTGTCTGCACTATGTAGATTCAACCTTACTATTTTAATATCACATATGGAATTCTATTTCAGCTGATAAAATGGAAAGAATTTTTGGGATGAGGGCACTTGCATCCTCACATTAATTTGAACTGAGACACTAATAACTGATCCCTATAAATAGCATGAGAGGCAAAAATGTTCCAAAAAAATTGATAAAGATCTAGCTGAACCAAGTAAAAGGAATATGGTTCCTCAGCTAATCTCCAGAGATCAGCTCCTTCATTTAACTGGAATATTCAGATGAATTTTAAATTGTGTATAACTGTATCTCCACAAAATGCATCCTACTCATTGACACTAATGGAATCATTTAGAAGTCTGAGAATCTTAGCTTTATCTGATAATTTTATAAACTTAGTTTGACTTGGGGTTTGTGCTCGCATTAGAAGTTGTACAGCTACTAAAAATAAATGTGTAATCTTGTGATAGGAAATCTTCAGAAATTTAGGAGATTCAGATAAGCTCTGCACTGGCTCTCAACTCATCGGAACTCCAGGGAATCTTGCTGGGCTGGAAAGTTCTATAAAAATGTGACAAAGCTAAGGAACTGTCTCTGATAATGAAAGCACAGAAGATGCAGGAAAGTTTGCAGTCAGTCCAGCTGTTGACTTTCTGAATGACCTCGGGTAAGTGTTCAGATGCTCAGGTTAAATGTGAGTAAAAATTATTTATCCTTCACTGTCACCTTTTTTTCTTTTGCAAGTTAATGGAAACTAGTGTTTTCAACCAGAGAATTTTCATAAATATACCCCAAACTGCTAGCTTGGTGGTAGGACTGAGAAACTCCGTGCGTATTTAATTTTAGGGGCTAGCAATCTCGAACTGGTGTCTGCCACAAGGTTTTACACAGCAGCTCCTCAGTGCTCAAAAGGCCTCTGAGAATAACAGCCAAAATAACAGTGCTGAGATCAGCAATTGCAGGTTATGAGTGATTAGGAGAACCAGCATTTTTTTTATATTTATTTATGTTTCAGTGGCAATTTAATCAAGAATTGAAGAGTTGTTAAAAAAAAAACACTAACGAAGAGACCACAAACAAAACAAAAAAATAAGTGGATTTTTTTAACATCATAGTGTAGATTCAATTTACGATTCACTTTGAGATTTATGCCTATGCCTGCAAGTCCTTAGGCTACAAGATCCGGTGTATGTCTCTCTTGGATAAAACAGACTAAAATGGAAAAGGGACATAATGTCAGTCTTTGTTTAAAGACCTTTTTGTCATATATATTTATTGCCATATTTGATAATGAAGAAATTAAGTATATAATGCATATCAAATATTTTCTTTCTGAAAAGTATTTAGTTTTAAGGCTTTATTATGGCTTATTAAGAAAAAAATCTGAGTATAAGCAAGAAATAAACAGCAGGATATGAATCTGATAAACATTTAATGACAGAAAGAAATTTTAGAAATATGTCTATTTCACATAAATAATAAATCCACCAAAAGAGTGGGTCCTAAACCCACTAACTGTATCTTGTGAAATTCATAAGCAACTCTTATTTCTACAGCTCAAGAAAATCTCTAGCACAAATACAAAAGTCTTGTTTATATAATTTCATGAGGTGATGCAATTAAGGTGAAGTGTACTTAGTATAAAGATTACAAATAAGCTTCTCTGTGTACATGACACTTTTAAAGGACTGTAACAAGATGGCTAAGTAGCAGACACAGCACCTCTTTGTCTGCATTGCAGCAGTAATTGGCTTAAGAGGCAGACAACGGTAGTGAACATTTGTCTGAGCTCCTTGGAAAATGTCTTCAGTCTTGGCAAATGTATTTGCTCCACAATTCATTTTGTAGGTATTAAGCTCAGTCCCATTTGCCTACCAAACCATCATCTCCTTAAGCAGATTATGGTTTATTGCTCCAAACACCAGCATCTGAAGGGGAAGGAATATTTCCATGACGTCACCCCAGTAGGTAGTGACATTTTGAATGCTTGATGACATTTCCTCTTGTAAATAGACAAGGGAAGTCAGTAGGTGCAGCATTACTTTACCTTTTGTGAAATGTCACTGCGCTGAGGAAAGCAAAAGGACTCCTGTATATTATTTTATTGTTTCTGGGAAACAGAAGGAAATTACACCAAAAAGTTCATAGTATCCTATGTAATTCTTACACTATTTGTCGGGGTTGCTGTAAAGAAATACCAGTGAACTTCAGCAGCATGCATTGTTAGTTTTTATAATAAATCACTCTCTTACTTAAATTCATGCCTCTTTACACTTCTAATGCTCCTGACTTTCTTTGTAGAAAGAACATATTTTATAACATTACCTGTCCTCTCAGATTTACTTAAAAAAACCCATTCTTCTTTAAACACCTAAAAATGTTCCCTTCCTTATCTCTTTTGCTTGGTCTGTACTTGTATGTTGATCATTAGAATAATGCTTTTCATTTTGGTCCCCACTCCTCCATTATCATTTGGGTCTCCTGGCTCTCACTTTCCTTCGCTCAGCTTGCACCCTGGTATTCACTGAGAAGAGTAATGTCATTGGGGTGCTTGGCCTTAGCACTTTTTCGTCTCCTGAAGACATCCTGGGACTTTTGTGATTACAGATCACAGAAAAGGGAATACACTTACTGTGAGTATAATCTTCCACAAGAGAAAACATGTATGATCAGCAGTGTTACATTCTTCCCTGGAAAGCTGACCCCAAACAGATCTGTGAATCCCACAGAAATTTAAATCTAATATAAAAACATTTCAGGAATAGTTTGTTGCCGTATTCTGTGTCTGAAATACTTCCCCCCAATGCCATCTATCTAACCAATCTGAGCTGCAACAAGCTGGTTTTCAGCCAGCTCTATGTTTCTGCCAGTTGCTGAGAGCAGTTGGCACCATCTCTGTCTATCTCCTACGAAAAAGCAGCATAGAAAAAAGATATAATCTGTATGTTAATAATAATATTTATAGCTGAGGCTCATTAGATGATCATTCCCAGTAGTTTTCCATCAAATTTGAACTGAACCCAGAGACTATTCTGACCTTACAGGACCTCGTGTATTTATTTAAGAAATACTTAACAAATTTTGTCTTCTAGGATCAGTCTAAAGATTCACTAAGGCAGGGGGTGAAATATGCTACATTTTCTGTTTCAACATCCATTTGGAACCGCTGCACACTGCTGAGCCAGGCCAGCAGATCCCACCCAGTGGGCTCTGATGGCTCGTCCAGCACCCTTTCTGTCTCACCATTGTTCTTTTAGGGTCTCCCAACCCCCCTTGTGCCTTCCTGGGCACCTCACAAGGGTCTACTGCACAAACTCTCCTGTTTTGAGCTGTTTGATTGCTGTGGCACTGTTGAGAACCAGCAGTGAGATACTCCTGTGGACATCTCTGTCCTTCTCAACTCTTGCAGACAGACCCTACATCATTGTGATTAATACTTTTAGTTCATATTTTTATTCTGTATTCAAAGGTCTTCTGTAAAGTTAATCAAACAGACACCTGCACCCTTCTCCAGTGCCTTGCCTTTCTCTGCCTGATCAACCCCCATGCCATCAGGTTTTCTTCTACCAACAGGTTCTCTCTGCAGTTTTATTACTTTTTCTTGACAGACCAGCAGAAAGTTCTCCCACTTCTTATTTTGTCCTAATCCTACAACACACAGCAGGTGTCAAGTGTGGTCAATTTAGTTGCTGTCTTGAGGCAAGATGCTGTCTTTGTCATCCCATTCCCTACTGACTTCGGAATGTACCCAAAGGCTACATCCCCAGCATTTTTTCTTCTGCTTCCTTGATCACTTCTATAAAGTGGTGGTCCTGGTCCATCTGCCTGAATGAAACTTGCCATCCAAGAAATAGACCTCTCTGAAATGGATATGAAGGATCTTTGGGAAAAAGCACAGACAAGTATTTGGCAACCATGATTCATCCTCAGGGTAAATGCATTGTGGAATGTAGAGAAGTTTTTTGGATTTCTCAACAAGAAATTGTTCAACACCACCCACAGAAGATACAGGTAGGAAATCTCTGGACTGTAATTAAGTACAGCTTGGAAGCCTCATGATGATTAGCACAATTTGTCCTCATCATGTTAAAATGGCTGTGCCATCAATATCTAAAAGAGCACAAATCATCTTCCAAAGGTGTGATTCTATGAGTAAATTTTGCACCCACTCATTTTGAGGAGGTTGCAAATAGATTCACTTGTTCTTCATAAAACCTGAGCAACAGCAGCATGCACTCCTTTTAAAAGAAGCAGGGAGGAAAAATGTTGCCTCTAAAAAAGGCAGACTAATCTCTTGGAAACTCCTCACTGGAACATTCTAACATTAACTGGCAGTTTCCTCGATCCAGGTAATTTATTCATGAAACTTATGGAGGTTAATCAAAAGTTCATATAATTGTAATAAACAGAATACATAATGGACTAATCATGCAATTCAAGGCATTTTGTAATTTATTTGAAATATCAGATAAAAATAACTAAGAGGTGTGCCAGGAAGCCAGCAAATAATTTGGAAACTGATGAGTGTGGCATACCTGCTGAACTATGAATAGATAATGTAGTGTCTAAAAATATATAGATAAATATAATAAAGTAGAAAGTATTCCACTTTTTTTTTTTGAATTTTATTTTGAAGGCTTTAAGAATTATTTTAAAATTTACATTGCTGCCTGTTGCACAACCTGGTTTCCAGTTTAGCCCTTCGGCAGCACAGGTCTGTGGATGGTAAGGATGCCCATGAGGATCTAGGAGTGCACCCACCTTACCAGGTACACCCAACTAGCGAAATGGGAATGAAAATCAGCTACACTGGGATCTTAATATGGGAACACAAAATGGACATTCATTTGTATTTGCTTTTTCTTTTCCCAAGTAGGATTTGTTAAAGATTAATAAAGACAGAAGCTACGCTATAAAGGGGTTCAGAGTTCAGTGTAAGGTGGCTTCTGGTTATTTTTTTTTAATGAGAGGGCATGGAAAAATATATAGTGCATGTTGCAAACACAGATAAAACATGTATTTTCTCATAAATACATAGGTTAAATAGGTATCTATGGATATTAAATATCTTTAAAATAGAAGTGTACGTGTGTGTGGATGTGTACTGAGTACAGACAGGTGACTGAACACTGACACAGATTACCTGAAGAAGTTGTGAAGTCTCCATCACTGGTGATATTCAAAATCCATCTGGAGCTGGTTCTGCTCTAGGCCACCCTGCTTGAACACAAGGCCCTCCAGATGTCTCTTCCAACCTTAACCATTCTGTTATGCTGTGAAATTCTCATGTAAGATAAAAATAAATGCTTTAGTGGGAGAAATACAGTATTTAAAAATGTCTAATATGTTTTCATTATGCCAAAAACTTTATTTCAGATTTGGATTCTTGATAATGATTTGATTTTAAACATAAATTCTTCATTTTGCATAGAACTTAGAATGGGTGGGCACAGAAAATCAAGGCCTGTAATAATTAAGTAATGTGCTATGCTAGAGAAGAAATGTGTTTTCTAAAAAATAAAATGCCTGATATAAAATGGTCAGTTCTAAAAACAAAACCCCAAGCAAATGATGTCAGCTACAGAAAGAGTGAAGAGATAGAATCCAATTTCCTGAAAAATCATAATTTTCCCAGGATACAAAGTTGAACAGCCTAATAAGGAGATCATACAAAAAGAAATACTAAACATTTCACAGGAAGGCATTTTTCAGTCCTTGGTTGGACGACTTTCAACTCAACAGTTGCTTTAATCAGTTTAGTCAATTATATGCAGGGGAATCACTTCAAAAGCACAAGAAAATTTCATGTTATGCCTTGTAAGTGATGAATAACTTCTAGACTCTGTTCCCTTCTTAAACCCATACAAAAAAGATGAAAAGATTAGCACTTTTCATAGCACCCTTACTTTCCAAGATTGCTTTGAAAGCAGTGAGCAAAGCACAGTAGATTTGAAAACTAAAGAAGCTATTGTGCAGAAATTAATTGATGGCCTTGTTTTGACTGTGTTATAGCAGCAGAAGTAATGAGTATAGACCTTGCTTCAGCGTTTTGCTTTCCAGCACATGGCAGAAAAGCCAGTGAGCTGAATCCTAGCAGGTGAAATCTTTTTTTGGAAGCAGGCAGGCTTTTTGAAGTAAGTGGGTAAGCTCCTCTCTCTGGCAATGTTTATTTTCTTTCTAATAGGCACTTTTACTTTCAGGCAATCAAATCTTTTTCTGCTCTGTACATAAGCTCCTTCTTTTCAGGCAGGTAAACTTTTTTCTCCTCCTTATTTCCCCCTGGAAGCAAACATAACCTAAAAGAAAAGGACAGGTTAAAGTTGTTTGCCCATAAAACTCTGCCACCTTCCTGTACTAGGAAGTTGTCTTGTGACCTACTTCCTTACCACTGTTTGCTATTGAGCAAGGACAAAACCCAAATGTCATTTCACAACATAATCCACTGTCAAAATTGGCACTAGCCAGCAGGCCTGCTGGTGGTCACTCACAGATAACAACTGTGGAGCAGGCATAGCAAATTAATTTTTTCCACAGAATATGGTAAGTCAGGACTGAAGAGTATTGGGAAAGAAGGGTGGGAAAACTCATGCTGCCTCTGTCATGTCTCATATTTTCTCGAGACTTAAGTTTCCAGTATTTGTCAATGACTTGTCAAGCTGGTATTCTTCAAAAACACACTGTTAATTGGTGTCACACATGCTATCTGTATTTTTTACAGTACCATTAGTAGGTTTGTTACTTACCCACTTCTCCATTAATGGTATTAATATACATATTCTAGATTTGTAATGCGGTGGTCTTAAATGCAGTTAAGTTTCTGAGTAGTAACTAATGCTTTGGAACCCTCCTATTTAAAAGATTGTAATAGTTAAGTGTTAAAGTTTGAAATTTTGAAAATCTTTTACAGACTAATATCCATCTTTTGACTAAGACCACAGTGTACAGAATTGTCCTTTGTGGAGTCCAAAACACATGCATCCTTCTGTTTATAAAATACATTGTACAGTAACAGCAAATCAAAATCACTCCGAATACTGAGCCAAGCAAGAGGTCCTTGCAATATCAAAAGCTTTGCAAACTTCTTTTGCAAGATTTCATTCTAAATCATGCCAGAGTAGTATGGAAAGGTGACTGTGTGTTTAGGAACACTCTAAGTAGCTTGCTTTCGGATATTTCAGTTTTAATCCATTGGAGGAGTCTAAAAGTTAAATGCAAATGTCAGTTTTGAAATTTTATATCATGCAGTAAAGTTCTTGATTCATTAGATTTTTGTATTTTAATGGGAGACAGAAGACAACTTTTTTTTAAAATCATCAACATTATTTTTTCTGCATTTGAAGTAGTCTTTAGGCTATTTACTAGCATTTGTTCCTGAAAGCTCCTTTTTCCACAGGTTATGTAAATGCTTCTGATTGTATAGGACCAACCAGCAGAATCCTATTCTCTGATAGGAGATACATGCCCTATGTCATCTGCAGACTTTGATAGATGTCACTTAGTATCATGTCTCCATTTTCACATTCACACAAAAACAACACAAAACTTAATTTACTTTACAGCCTTCTTGACTGGCATTTCCTTTGCAGCTCTGCACCTCACCATATTAATATATAATAAACATCAGGCAGCCTGCCTGATGTAACGTGCAAGGTGTCTGTAGGATACCTCCCCGTGCTGAGCGGATGGGAGAAGTGCCAGACCCGATGGACATGACTGGCTTCGTGCAGGATGTCATGATTATCGTCACTGCAGAGCTACAGAGGACAGCCAGGCAGCTGTGTAAAGGCCCTAGGTAACTTGTTGGTTGTCAGCAACACAGAGGAATATTTTCACTGTTCCTATGAATGCATGGAAAATAGCATGTCTGCTGAAGAATACTATGCATATTTAATTGACCTCCTCACCCAGTGAGTGTAGCATGTCATATTGGCTCTCACTCAGTGCCCTTTACACAAATCTCAGACATTAGTTCAGTCTTGTCCTTAATATTTCACTCATGTGAAGTAACCGCCTATTGCTTTTAGTTGCTTGCTGCAATATCTCCTATGGATGCAACAGGTGAAAACAAACAATCTGCTGGCTTTTGCAGGTGTTAGATAATGTCTCATGTGGACCTGGTACCTGGAGATAATTATACCCTTTAGTAGATTTACACTGCCCATTTTATTTCATGTCACCTGGGGAATAATTATATCCTACCTACCTGCCTTTTCATACCGTTTTATCAACTATTTCATTTATTTATGTACAATGGAACTGTTGGGACCAGTAACTTTTATTTCTTCCATTTATCAAAATGTTTAACTAGCATACTCCAAGGTGAGTGATCATTAAATAATGGTTCAGGGCACTGCTGAGGTTGAACCTAAATCATCATAGTTGTTTCTCTTGCTGCAAACCCCCAAAATCTCTCTTCTGGCACTGCAAAAACCTTGACAGCTATGGGCTTAGGTCACACCATTTAGTATCAAGGAACTGTCAGATCCTGTTTTCTTTTTGTTATTCTCCTCGTTAGTTAAAGCAGATTTTTTTCTGCAACAGGTCTGCATGGAGCATCCTAGTCCAGTACATCCTCAGGAGTGTGATCCCAGGATGATCCACCAGAGTGGAAATATCAGTGCTCTGTCACAGTAAGCCAACTGTAACATCTTCCTGCATTCACTTACACAGCCTGGCAGTTTTGCAAGTAGCTGTGTTAAAACAGCAGCTCTCAAATTCTCTTTTAGACTCTCTTCCGTTGGTGGTGGACCTTGAGGAATTAGGGCTTTTCCCCAACCCAAATATGCATGTAGCACTTCCCGCAATGGATTGCAGGTATGTGACAGTATGTTGTTTGTGAATGACTTAAACAAATCAAAGATCCATCCATAATTAACAGGTAAATAGGGAGAATTTCAGTTATAGAAAACAATTTTTATATTGCCTTCATAATCTATTTGTAAAAAAACGTGAAATTGAACTACAGTGCTTTAGTGTACTTGCCAGGCATTAAAAATCCTGCACTGAGTTCCAGAAATGTGTCATTCTTCCACAGAGAAGTGTGAACACACTTGTATTTTTGAGTTTGTTTTATGAAAGACTGAACAGATTTTTAGGGTGTAGATAGGTAGATAGATTTTACATACAGAAATATGGGTAAAAGACCATTGCAGCACAAAGTCAAACACAGAAAATATCAGAAATAAAATCTGCTATTCAAACTGTATCTAAAATGCATCCATGAATGCAACACAGTTTTTCCTCTTGATCCTTGATTCATTCAGAATACTGAGTGGACTATAGAAAACTGAATAAAGTATTTCTATATATAAAGTATATAGCAACATATATAGCAGGTGTCCACTCAGTTACCTCATGATTTATCCCAACCCTGCTCTTCGGCATGCGCAAGCCTCTGAGTTGCCCTGGTGGGACACTAAGACTCAGGACATGTTTATTTCAGCTTTCCCTTTCCCTTTTTTTTCCCTGGAGTGCTAGCAGTGTGTTTTGGGCATGACTTAGGAGGACTTCTGTGTGCTTGCCCACACTCATAGTGGCTGTTACTTTCCCTTTTGGCCCTCCTGTCACAATTTGGGTCAGAATGGTCCAAAGACATCACTTGTTTTCCTTGTCATAGTTCTCCTGTAATGAAAAGTCTCAGCATTTTATGGGTGAGGAAGTTAGGCTAGCAACTTTAATAGCAAACCAACTCATTTTAGCATTGCAAGTCAGAAAAACTCTTTTTTTCTAGCATTATTTTTTTGTTGTTAAATTTTAGAATACTTGAAGCTGCTAATCATACCTCCTGATGAGCATCCAGGATCAGATAAATATCCTGTTTGTGATCATTACAAAAAGATTACTTAATAAAGTGAGAATTGATGGAAAAATATAGAAGTGTACCTCCAAACCACCATCTCCCTTCTCGAAGTGCACTTAGTTGTTAAAAATATTGGGGTACACATGCATTGCTATAAAGACTGCAGTTCAGCCAGAGGGTTGGCTTTGTGTCCTGACCACCCAAAAAAGTGGAGGGAAATAATGCCTGAAAGTCTCACTGCTTAAAAATATTCTCCAGGTGTGAGGACATACTTGGAGCGTGTCCAGAGAAGGGCAGTGGAGCTGATGAAAGGTCTGGAGCACAAGTCCTTATGAGGAGCCGCTGAGGGAGTTGGGGTTGTTTAGCCTGAAGAAAAGGAGGCTGAGGGGAGACCTTGGGTCCCTCTACAACCACTTGATAAAGGCTGTAATAACGTGGGGGCTAAATATGAGAAAAAAATTCTTCACTGAAATTCTGAAAGGGTGGTCAGACACTGGAACATGCTGTCCAGGGAACTGGTAGGGTCACCGTCACTGGAAGTGTTGAAAAACATGTAAATGTGGTGATGAGGGACACAGTTTAGTAGAAATTCTATGTTAATCATTGGACTTGTTAAACTTCGATGCCTTTTCCAACTATAATGGTTCCATAATTCCACACTCTGAATGTAGTGATACGGTCTGGTTTTAGTCGATCTTTCCTCATGGTTTGTCAGGTGAGATTCACTGTACAATGCACTTCAGTAACCCCGAGGCAGCAGCTAAAGAACTGAAGTGTTACAACACTGTCTTGAACAGGCTCTGCTTTTTGTTGAGCAGAACTGATGTTCAGAGCAGGAAAATCTTAATCTGTGATTCCCACTGTAGTATGGAACAGGTATGCACTGGCACTATATCTTTAAAAAAATGTTTCATATGGTTTTGTTTTTGAAACCACTGAAAATAATAGACACACTGTTACATATAGGACAAGACTAATGAAAAAAATGGGATTGGAAATGTATATTATAAAGCAAATAAATTTTACTGGAACTCCTCAAAATTGAAACTAATAGTCTTAGGATAGTTTTTGAAAAATTTTGCTTTCCAATTATTTATAGTAGAAAGCAATTACAATAATTGGTTTTTACTCCAGTAGCAACAGACTTGTATACTTGTTCCTCCTATTATTTAATATAATAGACAATAATGTTATTGTTTCAGTTTAAACTATCTGAGGTGGGATGCACATCCTCAGGTTTTAAGCTGTCTGCAGAGATCCCCTAGAGCAGACAGGCAGAACTAAGCAGCCCCATAACATGATTTATCTTACACTGAGGAAGTAGGTGAGATTAAACACCTCCTCAAAGTGACTACAGTCCTCCCTTAACTGCATAGGTGTCAAGTTCAGCAAAGGTGTGGATGTCCTCTCTAATATTCTCTAAAGCCAGTTAGGTAAACCCTGCTCTCAGTGTTGGTATAAGTGTTTTTTAGCATTTTTTAATTTTTTTTTCATTTAAATTGCTGTTAGCTGCATCTGAATAATACACAGCTAGGAAGAAGAATTGCAGGAAGACATTATGTAAGATATCAAAGTGGCCTCAAATATACTTTTGTATAAACAGCAGCACTACATTAAGTTGCTTTTGATCACAGCATGATATATATGAAGAAATTATAAAATCCAAGCACTTGCATATTTGAGGAAAAGAGGGAAATATTAAGGAAAAATAGTAAAGCTACATAGCCAGGGCTTAATTTTAATATTTTTCAGAATCTGTACTAATCCACAGATTGCAGGTGGGCTACCTGGCCATGGAAAATTCCCATAAAAACCAACAGATCCACAAATGATCAAAGATCAGCCTTAAAATAGGCTGACAAACTGGTGATCCATTCAGCGTTGGTCTGCCGCCACCATGTTGGATGTATAAGGTAATGCCATCACTGGCAAACCAAAGCTGCCTTGATCACCTCTTCTCACAGGCTTCTGCTGAGAAGCATCTATGCTTTGGAAGGAGTACTGATGTCAATTTAAAAGTAAATGTGAAAAATAATATAGACTTGTTAGAATCAGATCTTTGACTTTAACAAGAAAATGTTGTGTATATTCTCATATTCTCACCAGTTATTTGCCCCACGTAAAGCAATGCTAGTAAAATGATTAAATGGGAATTTTTTTTCTTTCATAGTGTTTCAAGTATCTGAATTTTTATTTCTGTCACTGATATATGAAATTGCAAAGAGTCAGTGAAATGAAAGTAGGATTAGAATCACAACCTTCTACTGTGGTGGGAATTGTGGGATGTTTCAGGCTAACCTGTTTTGAGAAGTTATTGTTGAAAGACACAATGACTTTTAAAATCCCTTTCTGATGAATAATCTGAAAGATCAGTGATTTTCATAATGACATGCTTCAGATTTTGTAACATAATTTTCATCATTTCAAATACCATTAGAGAAAAGAAGAAACCCAAACACAAATAAGTAAACAAAAATCAAGCCAAAAATCCAAAATATCTTTTCCCTGCCACCCCCGCTCTGAATCCTTTCTAAGAAAAATGAGGACTTTTTCCTTACTGTTGGCACCCCAGCATTTCCCATTCAAACCACCCTCTACTTTCAGCCATGAATTACATACACAGTACACAGCTTAGACAACTCTTCAGCAGTGCCTTTAGGATAAAAAGCATGGTTTGGTTTTTTTTATTTTAAAAAGTGTTAGTATTTGCTTGTACTTTCTTATATTGTCAAGTGTTCCTTGAAGTGTCGTTTTATGGAGATACTCACTTTCATCATAGGTAGCAGAAACAGTAGGTAGGTTGATGAAAGTTTTTCACCTAAACAGGTTGTTCCTTCTCCTCCTAGACAAGGAAGTTACATCACACATCTGGTGAACGTAACCTTTCTCAGAAAGAGGAACAATCTGCCCACAGGCTCTCTTCCAGTACTTATGACACCACTATAAATCCACAGGGTTGTTCTTTGAAAGTTTAGCAGTTTATTTAAGTTTGTAGAGGGACTACAGTGAAATCAATAATTTTTAATGACAAGAAAAGTAACTGTAAATTTGAATTTTGCATCACTTGTGCAAGGTTGCATTCAAAATGTGTGTGGTAGGTAAGGCCAAGAGTTTCTTGTTAGTACAGTTAAAATAATGAGAGTTTAATCATTCTTAGTCCAGAAAAAGTATAATAATACAGTTAGGATTTTTATATGCATGTTTCTTTGTTTCTAGCCCTTTTGCTGGTGCTGTGATCCCTCTTCTTCATCTCCCTGGGACCCAAGGCCAGGGGATTCCTGCTGGTGCTGCCAGTGAGCGTATCATGGTGAGTTGGAGGCATATGGAGTCCTTTATAAGGAGGAATACTGAGTCATTTATGTCAACAGTTTCTTCTTCTTCCCTTCAGGATCCATTCAGGGTCATTTTAATGTTCGCTAATGTGCTTTTACACCTTCCTCTTTCTTCATTGATCAGCAGCTCCATGTAACTTTTGAATTTAGAACATATATTGCCTTGTACTTTTATTAGATACTAGTTCTTTATTCTCTTTGTTGCCCCTAAAACCAGATTTTTCCAGCTCAGGGCTGCATTTCTTTAACAAACTATGTTTATGGGCATGAGGTTTCTATGCCTGTGCCCCACCTCTATCCTCCCTTAAGGCCTGTTTCTAGATACAGACATTATGTACTGCAGAGCTGTGTGGTTACAGCAGTGAGGTACTTTATTTACTGCTAACATTTAGTTATTGTTGTTGTTGTTAAAATTTTATTTTTTAATTAATGTTTCCACACGGTAATATCTGAGATGCTCTAAAATTTATATACTTTAGAAAATAATGTGTCTTAATGTTTTGATCATGTAGTTTCAAAACAGACATGATCAAAGGAACCTCTGGTTTGGAGGTGGTTGTACATTTTAGTAAAGAATCTGGGCATGTAAATTTAGATTTACAGTTAAACACACAAATGAAAGTAGCATGATCTTCAGAGTCTGAATACAGGCTATTCCTGTGATACCTTATCTCAGTTTCTTAGATGACTCTGGGCTTGTTTTGTGTCATGACCAATAACTCTGTTCCCAGCTGTGGGTCCTGACTTGCCGATTAATGACAGTATTCCTGTCCAGAGGTTATGCAAGTCTCAGAGTAATTGCTTTTGTAATTACTCTTGAGATACTCAGAAAGATTGAGACTGGTTTTCCAAGGAGAAAAATCAAGTAATTTTGAAGTGGGCAGTGGATTCAGGACTGAATGTGAAAAACCACTGAAGGTAATTAATGACAATTATTTTTTTTAATGGTTTTATGGGAATTTAATATCAAAAAACCAGTGGAAAACTATGTAGATATGTTGGGAAGCAAAACTCCATTGTAGTTACCAAAATAATGGAGCCGATACACTTTTTCAAGCTTCTGTCATTTAAAATGGTGACAAGATATTTTACAAAATCATTTGCATTTTCCAGCTGAGTTACTTGGGTATCCATGGATCATTTAGCCTGCTTGCTGCAGATGGACAAACAGTGTCCTTTACCTTCAATGTGTTGTCGTAAACACGGCAGTAACCTTACCTGTGCATCAGGAGGTGATGATGACCCAGCTGTAGAAATTGTCTGTCTCACCCTTTCTGTGTCAAGAGACTTTTGACAGGAACATAATATTCCCTTCAAAATCAGTTTGTTCCTTCGCCTTTTTTTCAAATATTCCATTTATTTGATTCTCCTTCTTCCAAACAGTCTTCAGCCCCGCAGACTGATTAGATCCTAATTCTTTTGGCATGCTGTCAACTTGTCCTAGTCAGAATAACTATTAGGCCTTTGCTTTTGCTACTCCTCTGCAATTTTGTTTCCTTTTCTGTTCTTCATGTCTTTTCGTTGTGATTTTCACCTATTTTGCCTGAAGCTGTCTTCTGACAATATGCTACCACCTCTCTCTGTGAATTTGTTCTTTGCCTGCCCAAGTAATTTATTTATGTGTTAGCTTCCTCTTCACCGTTATCCAGGCTGTTTGACTTTCTGTGTATTGCTTTTCAGAGTGCCTCCAATCCCTAGTATGTTATTAACAATTTGAAACAGAAGGGCTTTTGACGCTTTTAATGCAACAACTTAATCATGCTGATGTGTTTTTTAATGACTGAAATGCCTCATGTGCACACACTGAGAGAACACCTTGCACGTGCCCCCAGCAGCCATGGAAAAGAACACAGACTTCAGTAAGACTTAGTTTTTTCCCTTGGCAGTTAAGTGACATATTTAGATTATATGACAAATTGAATAAAAATCAGTCCTTAGAATATTGTGTTCTACTCCTATATTTTCATTTTATGCAGTGGGGCAAACACACATATACATTCACAAAAAAAAAATTTAAAAAGCCCACAAGACACTCTGTTCAATTGAAACAGCCCTTCAAAGCCTGGTATTTGGATGTGACAGCCATTTCATCCCATGGCTTGTCCCTAAACTCCAAAAATAAATGGAGAATAATATACAATTCAGGGTAGGGTTTCTGTTCCTTTTCATTAGTTCTTCTGTAGAAGGAAAGAGTGATGAAGGCAGACAGTAGAAACTCAGCAGTAGGAAGATCAAAACAACCCTATCTTTATTCCCCCTGCACCTCACCAAAAGCTGAAATGCCAACATGTTGGATGGAATTGCTCATTCTGACATATGTAATATGTTGATGGCATGCTAATTACAGTTTCCTAGAAAACTGGTGATCCCTGATTTTCTTAGGCTTTTTGTAGCTATAAATTCTAGTTACTAGATGTCATCTGGGGTTTGGGTTTTGTTTTGTTTTGCTTTTGTTTAAAAAAAAAGAAACTGGGGGGAGTCTGATTTGTCTGATTTCATGTGTGCTACCTTTCCAGTAGAAACCATCTAAGTACTCACACATGGGACCATAAATTTGAACAATATTGGTAAGTTTTGTATGGCTTTTTCCAGCTTACCTATAATGGGATTCCTCTGGGCCAGATACTCTGTTTGTAATCCTGGTAAGGAAAATGAACAAAAAGTAATTTTATCTTCTGTATTTTGTTTTTCCTCTGTGGAATAGGTCTGGAGAGACAGGGAAGGTTTGACCCTGTGGCAGGTGCTGGCCCAAAGCTATAGATCATGAAACCAAACTCCTTAGAAGTCAACAGCCTGGAACAGACAAGAAATGTTTCCTTCAGCTTTGCAAAAAACATTTTTCATAAATCCTGTGCAAAAATATTTCTGACATATTGATTTTACCGATCAGGTTGTGAAAGATTATGTCCATGATTGTTGCGCGAAAGGATGGGAGCAGCGTTTATCTCTCTCCATCACCCTTTCAGGGATTTCTGTATCTATCTGAAACGCAGGAGTAGCAGCTGAGTGCCCAGATTTTCATCATGGAGTCTCCAGGGAATCTTGGCCATTTGTCTTGAATATAGGCTTCACTAAAATCAGTTATATCTTTGTCACCTCCAGGCTGGGCCCTAAAGTGCTTTCTGCAGAGCTTGTTGCATGGTGAACATTAAATTAGAACTCTATAAACTTAATTTGCTTCCAGTGCTTCATTTGCTTCCAAGTGTAATTCTTGATATTGATTTTAACTTATACTTAACTTTTATGGTGATAGTCACGCGTATTTAAGAGGCGGCTACTTCTTCTCTGCTATGAAACCTGACCTGAGTATTAGATTTTAGCCTTTGGAAACAGGAACCACTCCTTTCTCTGGAAGACATGTAAAGTATTAACACAGTAAATTAAACATTGCATTTAAAACCTCCCAAGACATTCTGCATAGCCTGTCTTCTGATGTTTATATAGTGGAACTGGAAGACGTGTGTAGAATGGCAGCCATTACTGGTCTGATCTAACATTTACTTATTTATTCCTCTTTCAAACTTAGATTTTATTATTGATACGTGTATTTTAATATGTATTCTCGTGAATACACATGGATTTTGCAACACACAGGAGACAGCAGGCAAAAATGCACCACTGTTTCCTATTCATGCTCAGTCATTCCTCCTCTTGATGACACTGTCAAAGGAACAATTGCAATGCCTCTTTAATAACTGTCTTCTGTGGGCTATAACTCTTCAGGAGTATTTTGGAACTTTCTTCATGTTGCAAATGCTAATGCTTTGGTTTTCCTCTTTTTTTTTTTTTTCCAAAATTTAGTGTTAACATTATGCAGACATGTTTTGATTTTGATAAGAACTTTTAAAGTTACTTTACATGGATCTGTCTCCATTCAATGACTGAAAGGTGTAATCACCTTTCTTCAAACTAAAATTTAATTTTCTATTTTTAGAATGCAGACCACTGTGTGACCTTTAGGTGCCATCTGCTGTTGAGCTTTAGCTCCAGTAGAGGAGTACCGTGCATAATGGGTGACTTTCTGGATCACAAGAAAGGAATTAGTGACACTTGAGTCAGGTGGAATTTATGGACGTGGTAAATATGTGGTATTCTCATGCACATATTTAAGTCAGAGTAAGAGTAAAAGTAAGAGTAAGAGTAGTCATTCTTTCAGTCCCAGGAGCATGCTATTCCTAAAGAAATTCTGGTTTTTGTTTCGAACTTTCCTAGGGTTTTCTGAGACATATGACTCTTAGAACAGTCAGACCTGCAAATTTCCTGGCAGTTGAATTTTCAAATGATGTATGTACTTTGGATGAAGTTATTACCAAGTGGTAAATATTTTACAGTTTTCATTTATTTTCAACATGAATAGTGTTAGACCTATTGTTGTCTAACACAGATCGGCTAAAAATGTCATAAGGAACCTGAACGTATAAAAAGACTGAGATACAGTTGTGATTTATGATTTAAAGATGAATAAATAAATCACTAGTTAGATTTTCATGACAAAATAAGTGAAAACTGTTTCCACTACGGAAAGCAGACGTTGAGTAAATGTGGGTAAATACAGAAATTATGATAATTTCTGTATGGTAATGCATGGTAAATATTATAATCTCACAGTTTGAAGAATAGCAATCAAAATATTAAAGTTAATATATTTTTCTGTAGAAGCTTGTGAAAGTGTTGTAGCCATAAATTATCAACAGAGAGATTCCGTGCTTCCTTCAAAGGGAGCTCTCGAATCAGACAACCTTCAGGCTGCAAGGAAAAATGGGGAAGGAAGGCCAGAAAACTTCCCTCCTACGCTGCCTAATATTATTAATAAAAATTATATATTCCTCAGGCATTTTTTAAATTACTGTAAGTCAGCATTTATTGTTTTGTTAAAAAATTTTCTGCTGGCATACACAACTGTAGTAGTAGTTGGTTTCTGGGAGGCAGGAAGATCTCCAGATGCATAATGCCTTCTCCTTTCCAGAAACTCATGGGGGCTGCAAAGGAGTGTCCCCACCCACTGCAATGACCTTTCTTAATTTGAGCTATAACTGATAAGATTTTTGGCATGTGGCTGAATGAAACATAGAAAGTAGAAATGAAAAGCATATTCAATACTTAATAATGTTAAGACAGCCAATACTTCGTTAGAAAAAATATCCAGCTCTAACAAGAAGAGTCAAGCCATTATAGAAAGAGCAGCAGAGAGAAAATGTAATTAAAACTCTATAACAGCTTCTTTTCTGACATTGTTTTCAATTTTCTGCAACTTTGACGTTTTCTATCTTTATTCTCTTCTCGAAATTACTTTTTTTTATTATGGTAAGCATTAAATAGTGATAAGGAATTGAAAATTTGCTAGTAAAGGGAATGAATAGAGTAATGGTAAAAAAAAAAAAAAGAAGTAATAGGAAAGCACTAAAGTACATAAAATCCTGTAACATTGTTTTGCATAATGCTGGGATGTTTTTCCTCTTGCTTATAAAACATCTGTGTTTAAAATGTTCTAGTGACCATTGGTTGACCCCTTTCCAAAAGACTGGATGGGTCATTCTATTGTTGCCAATCAGCCCAGTTCATTGATGTTAATCCATTTTTTTTACTGCCACAAGTGCTATCTTTAGAAAATATATATTTTGCATAGATTAGACAACCGAAATGCTAACTCTGTACTGCAGTAGCAACATCTGTGTTTGCCACCTACCCAGCAGACAGAGATTTTTAAATTTGGGGTTTCTTTATAAAGTGGTATGCTGAGATTCTTATCCAGGCAATAAAGTAAAGCAAGTAAATTCTGCAAAACAAGAGTCCTGAAACACACTAAAGCAATTTGTTTTTTTTAATTTGCCTCTCATTAACTAATCAAGAAATAGTGGGAATACTGCAAACCACTATGTGGGGAATAACTGGTTCATAAATCAAGATAACCCTTTGAGATATTTTCAGGCAAAATTTATTCAAATCTTGCCAGACAAATTATGATTATGCCATTTCAGAGACAGCATTTACTAAAACATCAGCTGAAGTGAGAAGCTGTGTCTTGGTGTAACTGGAGCTGCTGGATGCTTGAGTGACTCCCAAATTAAAGTGAGCTGTAAATGATAATTTTGGTCGATAGGTGGATTTCTTCTGCTACACATGAGTCATGAATGGCTGATGGAGAGCATCAAGCTAGGTGGAACCTATTAGAAATCCACAAATATGAGAAAAATGTATAAAAATTAACAGGTTTTGGTAAAACAGGCAAGAATTCTCTGCACATAATTGAAAATATGTTTAAATGACAATTTCTAATGAAAGAGCTTTTAAACAGGTCTGGTTATATTCTGTCTACCAGGAGTGAGAGTACACCAAAAGCTGTGCTGGGCTGAGGAGACTCTCATTTTGGGTTGGTGTTTTGCCTTGTATCTACCTGCCATTACTCCTTTTACTTTGTTGTTGTTGTTGAATTCCTTAGGCAGTACATTCCAAATGCCAAATGACTGAGAGGAAACGTACAAATGTTTTTATTCACAAATCTCCTATTGAGAGGTAAGTCATGCTTGAAAGCTTGAGGATTTCTGATTTGCTGTTTGCATTGTGGTGTGAGAGGCTGGATGGAGGGCTAGCACCACTGATTTTCTTATACAACTCATCTTACCTACCTGACATTTAGTTTATGTTTCTAAAAATCAGATATTGTATTTCTTCTGTACCACCCAAAGCTGTCTTGAGTCTTGATTAGTGGTTGCCAATAATTTATTTACCATTGGACATAAATGGCAATTTCTGAAGCACCTTCAAGTAAAAGAAAACATTTCTAGAGCCTTCATATCTATGAATTGTTATTATTACCTTATTTGTGCTGTTACAGCACAAGTAGAAGTATGGGAGAAAATGCCTTTGTTATCATTATTTACATACTTTAGAACTCCTCACGTAATTTATAGGACACTGGCAGCTACAAAAGAAAATACTGGAAACCCCACAGTTCTCACAGACCAATCCAATAGAAAAGCATTAGAGGAAATACCGAATCGCCAGTGAATGCAACACAAAGGAAACAGTAGGATTTAATTATGGAAAGAAATGAGATAAAGTGTATGCAATAAGCAGAGGATTAGAGAGGGACATGGTAGACTAAACCTCAGCTATAGCAACAGTTCTACAAAGGAGATATTCCACTAAGATCTGCTGAGAAGATGTTTTGAATCACCTTTTGACACAAGACCTAATTTTTATGATCAATGCAATCTTAAGGTTTAGTGCAGTCATGTACAAAGTATGACATTATTGAAAAGCAAGGAGATTGTGATTATGCTTGCTAAAATGCATCACTTTAGTTAAAGGAATTTTGAGTATTTTTAAAAGCGGCACAAGACATTGTTTAAAGAAATGTTAGGTATTTAAAATTCTTGTTGAAGAGAATAAATCTGAGGAATGGAAATAATATTACCGATCTCCTGAAAATATCACTTTATTCATTCATAACATTTGGTTTAAAAACAAAATCCAAACTCTATGTTCCTTAACATGATAACTTGACTAAAAAGGTAATTATTAACAAAACATGAATTTGTGAGGAAATTCTTCCCCTCCTTTCCAGAATTGCATTTAAGTGGTTTTACATGATTCATTTACTGATACTATTTGATAGGGAAGGTGGTGAAAGCAAAGGTTGTATAAACAATTTGCTCTTGATCATTTATGATGTTCAAGTACTTCTCTAAGAGCCATTTAAATCTGCCAGCTCTGTGTGTTCCTCCATTTTCTCATTCTTCAGAAGTATAAGTGGATAATGAAACTACATAATGAAAAAAAAAAATCCACAGTGTTAACAGTTAGAAATGCTTATTGCAAATGCAAATAGGAAACATGTTGTCCAATTGATTTATTGTTGCAAATATATGCAATGGAAAGCATAAGTGTTTCTAGTACATAAATTACTTTCTTCCTGTGAGGTTTTCTTCTGTGGTGCTACCCCGGATATATCACCAAGCAGTCAAGCCACCAGTTCTATTGAAGTCCATTAGAAATTCCACTTCATATAATGCATTTCACTATTATAGCAAAAGTCTTTACCCCCAAGAGTGAGCACTGTAATACATTTTTATTATGTAATTGTCCACAGCCTGGAGAGGACCTGTTAGCTAAATCTGATTTAGTACGTTGCTGCTACCACTGGTAAAATACAACGTTGTATAGTAAAGTAGTTTGGAAGCAAAGAAGTTGATTTGCATTGGTGTATGTGGGTGTGAGATTTAACGATAGTACATTTTGATGATATTCTTTTCTCCTATTGCAAATCTCACTCTGTATGTAGCAAAGACACAAAGACTCATTTTTGGTTTACATGCAGTTTACAACACAAAAATTTCCATGGAAAGGAAATGTTAGAATAACATCAGTTATTCTATGAGAGCCCACAGATGCATACCAACACTCTTGCAGTCAAACTGCATCCAGCCCTTGGATTGTTATTATATCTAGTGCCTTTTATGAAACCACCATTTTGAAAGTTTTACTAGTAACTATTTCTAAAGAGTACTATGTACAACTGGAATAATTGCATTTGCTGCTTCATAACATACCCACAGTGTAATTACCGGTGTAACTTCATAACATCGTCTAAAGGGTTTTCACATTATTCAAGATCCTTTCTGTTAACTTCCTCTAAATTGTCATGCTTGAATGAAAAATTTAACATCATTCATTCTGAGTTGTCACATATTTAAGACATATGAGCAGATGTCATTTGAGTGCAGAGATGTCAGAATAATTATCAGGAAGACTGCAATACCACTTTTTTTTAAATAGGAAAATGTTTCTGCTGGGGAATCCTTCAAACAACATATTAGACAGAGCTCTTTCAGGACAGAATAGAGGGTGCCTGTTCATGTGTTTTCACAGGTAAAAAAAAAGTTACTCTATCTCACAGCTTGCGTTTATGAAAAAAGATGTTAACAAACACCAAGCACCCCCTGATTATGCGGATTAAAAAAAAAAAAAAACCACAAACCAAAAAAAGGACAGTTGTATGTAATAGTTTTGGCAAGCTCCTAAATAAAGAGAATTAAGTTTATATATTTGAAAACTCAAATTACCATTTTTTCGAAGTCTGTTGATCTTTATGACCTTGTTTGTGCTAAATATGGGACTATCTGCTAGGGACAGCATAATTTTATACTCTATGGGCTTAAATTAAATGCCGGAGAGCTTCAAAAGTCATTTTAATTGCTAAAATGAAAAGATGACACACATCAAAGTATCTTTATTTTTTTCATGTCAATGCCTACATAGCTTTTTTAGTATCCATTCAGAGCCGTTACTTAGGCTTCATCCTTATTATGGCATCCCTGCATTGTCTTATTTTTTAAAGACTGCAACATCACAGTTTCAGGAGGAAAGAGAAATTGAGAATGAAATTGCCTTTGAATCACCGCAATATCTGGGTTTGCATGATGCTTTTTCATTCCTGTTTTTCTCCATTGGCTTCCAAGGCTGTATATTCCTTGGACTGGAGATTCAGTGGTGCTTTCTGCTCAAGCCCTTGGTCTAACCCAGGATGTACCCCAAAAAGGAGCATGGTCAGGCACTCACCTCCTGCACAGTGTCAGTGGATCCCAGCCATAGTACCAGAGGTACCTTGTTTAGCAACAGTATGTAAATGGGAATTTGTAAAAAATTAAGCAGACTTAATAGCCTCTACCTGAGCCTCTTGAAGCTCTCATATTAGCAGGCAAAATAAAAACCATTGTCTCTGAATTCCCAGTGCACTACAGTTACAAGAGAGATCCTTCTGGAATAGATGAAGTAATGCCCAAACTCTTTATAAATGTCAACAATGCCAAATATTCTTTGCAAAGCTTTTCAGCATCCTTCCAAATTTAGGATTATAATCTCTTTGTGTATGACTGTCTATGCATAAACAGAAACAAATTTTCAAAAGAGCTATATATTACTGCCTGTAATGTAATCATGAAGATTCAAATGTTACTTAGGACAAAGGGAAAGAGCAGACTTACTGTTACCCAGAGTCCGCACTACTTATAAGAGGTGTGATAAGCTATTCCTCCAAAAATTCTGTCTTTTGTTAAACTTTATTATTCATTTAGTTTATGTGCCCCTTTTTAGCTTTTATTGTGACCAAAACAGTGCTGGCAGTAAGGGTTGTTTTAGCTATTGCTGAACAGCACTTGCACAGCATCAAGGTCTTTTGCTTTTCCTGCTGCCCCTGCCAGTGAGTACCTAGAAGTGCCTATGAAGCTGGGAAGGGACACAGCCAGGACTGCTGAACCCAGCGAGAAATTAAAAACTACCAAAACACAAATTATCAAATTAGTATGTAACAAGAATGAAGAAAGAAGCACTAAAGCCTTCGTACAAATGAGAAGGAACTCGAAGATAATTTATATACTGGCTGAAGCTGAAATGTTTCAAGTAGGAGAATAATCCTGGTGGCCTGCTAAAGTAGTTAATGGAAAATGGTTAATTGAAAAACAGTAGGGCACCTGTATTCAGCACAAATCTAAACCATATTCAAACATCCAGACAACTATAACATAAAAAATATAGATGTTATGACAAGAATTTTTAATACAAATAATCAATTAATCATTTTCAATTATTTACGGAAAGGAGAAAGCATAGTCCCGTCAGATGAAGGCTTTTAAGCTTGACCTCAAAAGTATGCAAAACATTACAGCTCTTTACAGTAAAGTGAGATAAAATTCTCCATCAGTTTATGAAATGACACTTTTCTTTAATGGTGACTGGTTTACTAAGTAAAGTGCTGTAGATGTCACTTATTCTGATCTTATTTTGACTTACTCTGACCTTAGCAAAGTTTCTAATTTGGTAACTACATGGTAAATTATTAGTTAACCTGGAGGAAAAGGTTGTTATGGCAATAGCTTTATTATGGGTAAAAAATTAGAGACAGCATTAGCTTTTGTTGAAAGGGAAATTAGAGAAGTAGGGAGAGAATTAATATCATTAATTATATCCTTCCAGGAACAGCCTTAGGACTTATCTATAAAAAAACCCAAAACTATCAATAATTATCTGCACAGAAGTCAATGCCATTCTCCAGTTGCATGTATAATAAATATATTGTGAGATATCTTCTTAATCTACTCAAGGATTGGAAAGGATTTAATTTGTTGTTTATTTAATTGGTGACCTTTAGTATTTTTCTCTTAAAGTTCAGAAAATTTGAGAGAAGAAACAAGAAAACTAAGAGTAGCTTAACCATGGAACACTCAATCCTTCCTTAGAGCCTCTCAGATCACTGGCATAAGACAGTGATTTACTTTATATTAAAAATTTTTCTTCATACATTTGGAAATACATAATGAGGCAATTTCAGGTGTCAGTTTTAATAATTTAGTGTTCTATGTGGACTTGGAACTCAGATGTTTAAAACCTGAATGAGATTAATGCAATTGAGATGGTGTGAGGCTTTACTGTTTGGACATTTGTACACAGTGTATTGGACAGCTGATAACAGGTTTAAAGAAAGAGTTGGATGATCCACCCAAATGAATGCACGATACTACAGTCCATTGCCCTTTTCAGTTCAAGATCATTAAGAACATGGGGAAACATTGTTTTCCATCTAAAACCAGTGGAGTGGATGAGTAGTTTGATTCTTTCCCATTTACATTCACCATGTGTTCAGGGTCAGCTTGGCTTTTTCATTCTTTAAGCAGATGCTGCAAAGTAAATATTATGCAAGTTTTCATGGCATGTATTGTAAATTCCATTCTGATGGGAGAAGGGTGAGTTATGTGTTACAAAATAACAAGTATCAAAATTATTTGTTTTACTTATGTTTGTTTCTACAATTGCCAGTGTTACAGACACATTCACAGTCTCCACATACAAAATGGATGGAAACAATATATGGTAAATATACTAATGAACTGATGAAAAAGAGAAGACATAACAATATTAAGAGAGCAGGCAGAAATATCTTCAGGTGTCAGGCTAGCTAAACACATGGTGAAGTGGCTAATTGAAGGCTGATAGATTTTAGCATGTTACTGTTAATGACGCATAAAGCTACACTGTGAAATGCATCTTCTCTCTCTCCCACCCTCAAAATATGAAAAAGGAAAAAAGGAAAAATGATTGGAAGAAGAATCTATGGAGGAGGCTGAAGTGATGAATGGTATGAAGATGGATGTCAAATTCAGTGAGTATAGTTGGGGATACAGGACTCTCCCTGAAAGGGCACGTGGAAGCTGCAGGAAACTGTACCTAACAGCACTAAAACATGTTGCCAGCAGCAATGCATGCAACATCTGCATGAGATTTAATTTTGGGTGCAAATTTTTCACAAAACTCTTACTTTCCATTTCACCTGTAATTACAATTGCTAGAGATTCATTTTTGAAAATAAAGAATAACAAGTGAAGAAGATACTTCTGCCAGGTGGCTTTTTGTAGTGACAAGGATTCAGATAATTAACTTTTGCATTGTATTTTGCTTTTTCATACACAGAGTTTCTCAATCCATTCTGCCAGTTCTTCAATACCAAGAACTTGTAATCTATATACTATAAATATATCTAATGTCCAATGTGCCAGGAAGACAATGCATAGGATATTTAACCACAGAGAAGTACTCACTGTCTTAGCTTTCTTGGCCAGATCAACTGAGGAAAATAAAAAAAATTATGTGCATTTAGTGTGGAGGAGGCAGAGTGTCCCTTTGTACAGATGTTCAGCTGGCTTCCTTAGGATGATGAGAGCTTTTGATGAAGAAAACATTGAATTTTCAGTTCTCTATTCTTCAAAGTTGAACTGTGGCTTCATATGACAGTACTGTACAGGATATAGTGCTGATTCACATTCCAACAAGAAAAGCACTGAGAAAAAAACAGACTCCTAAGTGCCTTTCGGGTGTACCTTGGGGTGGCAACAACATTGTGAGCACTCCCCGCAGAAACCATGGCCTTTCCCCTTCTTCACTGATTTGCTCCTGGGAAAAACTTCTGTTATGAAATGCCTTTGTGAAGGTGTATAAAGAGGTCTATTTCATGTTCTCGCTTCATCTCTTTGAGCGCAGATACCTTGAAACCTAGCCTAAAACATGTCCAGAAAGATGCTACTTGCTTTTGCTCTCCCAAATCTAAGTTAACTGATTTACTGACATTGAGGAAAATTAATCACAATCTTTTTAAAGGAAAGGATATATAACCCGTCCAGCCCCACACTGCTGGCTGGCGGGATTCTGCCCAACCCCACTGTGCTGCCTCATAACGCTCATTAATACAGATTTACATACTTTAAAGTCCCCCAAAAGTATGAGCCTATGTGGTATGCAAGCACTGTTTGAAGCAATTCTTGAACACAGGCTGTGTTTGCATGCATGATAAAAGATTTTCATCATCAGGATGATGACACTTTATTGTCAATTATGTATCTTAATGCTTAGCTGCATTCCTGCTGAATTTTGTTTCAATACAGAAATGAGCTATAATCAATAACTTGTCAAATTATTTATTCCTAATGGACTAGGAAAATCCTAGCCAAAGGATTTTGACATTACTCTCTGAATAAATTATCTGAAATACATATTTCTATTATTTGACCAGCTCTCTAGATTATTAAATAATGTTCAGTGAATAATTTATTCAACATTTTTCCTGTCAATCTCTGAATAATTTACTCATGAATACATTATTTTTATTATTCAGCCAAGTATATTTCCAGCATCCGTGGCAATGCCTTTGTTGTGTGAAAGCATGGAGATCTCTGGAAAGGGAGATAAACTTTTAACTAGCATAACTTAACTTCTTTGTATTAAACATTTTTATATACCCAAGTGCATAATTAAATGAATTTATTTTCATCTCTCTCTCTTAATTTAACGAGTAGTTTTCTGCAAGTCTTTAACTCAATGATCCCTATTATTTTTATTGAAAACCTTGCACTGTTGCTGTCTTGTCCCTGTTTGTTTTTTTCAAGTTCCCAACACCACTCAGAAAACTTTGGTTACTTTAATTTGTGTGCTGAATATATATAATGAGGTAAATATTTACATTGCTTGCCTTTTTCTGTTAACCCAGGTATTTTGAACATAATATCTACATAAATACATACTGAATAAACACAGGTCTGTGGCATACAAACACAAGTGAAAAGGAATGAGCTGTTAAAAATGCAGTCCTGACAGAGGAAGAGAAGTGAGATGATTGCAAAGAAAGACTGAAGAGGCAGGCCAACTAAAGGTGTGTTGTGGAATATCTGTATCTATTTACCAGATAGAAAAATGTTCCTATCATCTACACTGGAGCAATGATGAAATGAAACGGCTTGAAGATGAACAATCCTGCCCATTCCTACAGCATCCATTCTGCAGTTCCCATCCTGGGGGTGGGAACATGAGGTGAAATCGGGGAGCTCATGACTGCAGTGCAGTGATACCTATTCCTCTGCCCTCCTGAGTCAGAGTGGGAAACTAAGACCTGCTCTGGTTACTCAGCAGCTCAAACAGCATTTTATTATTTCACTACCTAGCCATTTGGGATTGGAAGTAATTTTGAATGTGATTCATGGCTCTCAAGAATGTGTAGCATGGATAGCTACAGATAGTAAAGGCAAACTGGGGGGAAGGGGTAGTACCTGAAACCAAAATCTAGATGCTGTTTCAGTTCCAGTTTAGCAATTACTTTGAAAATAATCTGGTCCAGAGACCAGAGCCAGCACAGACTGTGATACCCTGGACATGAATGAGATGAGCAATGTGTCTTAATTTCTAGCAGTAAGTTCCAGTGAGTTTGAAACTATATCCACTGGTCAATACACGGTGCATAAAGAGGCATACCATGAATTCAAGCCTGTCCTAATTCCACCTCATTCCCACATTGAGGAAGGAAGGTCTCAGATTTTACTTGCAAATTGCCAAAGACCAGGAGTTTGGCTAATTGCCAAAGGTAATTCCTGGAATTAACTAACCAAATTGGTACTTTCACTTCTGACAGCAAAATTCCTTGACTTTCAGGCATGCTAAGTAGCAGCCTGGTTTGAGTATATGAGTACCTAAACCCAGAATTTTAATGGCATCTGGGGGCTTTCAGGGTCCCATTTGCAGCTGTGAACAGTACTGCATACCACCTTGTTAACAAAACAGTAATATTGCCTTCATGTCTCTTGCAGACTAAAGAACTAAGGACTGACAAAACAATTATGATTCATACCTTGATTTCAGGACCTAAAGTAGGTGACTGGAGTGAAACCTGGAGTTGCTGCTGTGCATTTGAAACCTGGGGGCAGGTCTGTATTTTCTTTTAACATGGAAGGGAGGTGCTGTCACCATTGCTTGGCTTAGTTTGAGCGATATGTTCAAGTAAAGGCCTGGGGACCTAGGCTTGTATTACCAAGTTTGAACCTTTCTACTTGCTGTTAGAGAGGTTGATGTAACTGTGGTGTATAAGCTGCTCTATCCAGGGAGAGAAGAAGCAGAATGTGTATTATAGAGAAATGGGGGAGGCTGTCACCATTATTTCCATTTCAATCCATTGGCAGGCTAATACCAGCTGCTTAAAATTTCAGGAATCAAGAGCTGCTGCAGAACAGTCTAAGACTTCAACAGGTTTTGTGGGAGGATAGCCATAGGCTCCGTGAATGGGCAGAGCACCCTGATCTGTGCTATGGAGGCAACACAAAGGGTGGAAAATAAGGCTAGGGATGGATGACAGAGTGGAGCAAAGAATCTACTTATGGCCTGTGCTGGAACTAGCCACAGAAAAGTGAAGCAGAAACGAAAGAGAAGCCCTGCTTTTGTGATTTGTCCACAAAGATGGTTCAGGGAATCATTGTTAGCCTGTGAGTCATACTGAAAGGAACTAATTTCCTTTTATGTCCCCATAATATGTATGTGATTCAGTAGAATGTTTCTTTCTTTCACCCACCCTCTGTTCTATTGTTTGGGGAGTTTTTCACCCTTTCTTTAACTACATCCTAACTTTTGTTATACTCTGATGCTTAGTTCTTGTTTCTGCCTTGATTTGTTTTAATTCTTAATGCCTCAAAGGTCATAAGGTTCATTATTTGAGTATTCACAGAACCAATGGATAGAGAAGCTGCAATTTAACAATTAAGAAATGTTGTAAAGTAGAGGGAACTCCGTACCTCCCGCTTCTGTAAGGTTGTCTATAACATCAGCTAAGGGAAAGGAGTAAAGGAATTTAACCTAGTGGGAAAAAAATGAACTCTTCCAGAATGAAGTAAAGAAATAATTTATTTTATTTTTTGGTTTTTATTTTATTTCATTTTCCCTAGTGGCCAGTTTTTCAGAGTAGCCTCTGAATAATGGTAAAAACAAATTAAATCAACATTTTCTTTCCTACCATTGTTCTTCGGTTTTAGCTACTATGACTTCGTTCATCTTCCTTATAAGGAAAACTATAAAAAGTAATCTTAATACTGGATTTTACAATGTTTACTGAGCTGCTTTTTAAAAATTTTCTGAGCTTGTAAAAGTATAATTATCGTATCCTAATAATTATAACAGACGACATTTCTCTTCCTCTTCACAGTGTTTGATCTAAACTGAAAATTTCTGATCTTCTTGTCAAAGACAGAGCTGTTTTCTTGGGAATATTTTGAACTTTGATGAAAGTTTTATGACACTTCCAACAAAACATGCTGCTCGTTAAAGTTTTATAGCAAGAGAGCTCTATCTGCATTGTTTTGAAATTGTAAATATCACATAATTGTCATCAATGAGTAGCTGATGAAATACCTGTTCCCAGAAGCTTATGTCTGCAGACTGGAGTTTGGTCACAGAAGAATAGATGCTTTTGCAGTCTCAAGGTTCCAAGACAAGGCTCTTGTGATTCTGTCATGGTGATGGTCCCAAAAGTCAAACCATGATGAAACTGATGATTTATTTATAACATTTTGCAAGGCGTTTGCAGAGGAAACAAATTTTGTAAGTCTTTAAAAATCTCATTCACTTTCTCTTTGTCCCATGAGATACCAGGAGATTAGTGTCCCATTAGTTTCCTTCATCCAGTTTTTATGAGTCAAAACTTACACATCTGTCTTTGGATAGTAATGGATAGCTATGGCTCCTCAGTGATATGAACATTAGCTGCAGAACTGTTTTATTGTAGGGCATCTAGCTCAAACAGCTGCAGCTGACACAAATGCTAATTCCCCTTAATATTTAAGCCTTGGGGAGTCTCTAAAACAAACAGACAAGAAGACTTTAAATGTGTATATGTATTTTTCAATATTTAAAAAACTTACTTGACACATTAGTTTCAAATCTCTTGGCGTGTATTGTAGCATTGTTATTTTCTGATAATTATGGAGAGAAAAATACCCTGTTCAGTGTAACATTGTTCCTTTTCAGAACCACTTGAGTAATTTGACTCGCGGACAGCACAAGGTTTTGTCTTGTCGTTATGAAGACTACACGAGGATATAAAGATGTTATTCAGACAAATTGGTTTTTTTTAAAGAGACAACCTAATTTAAATTAGAACATTATTATTTAATATCATCTAATGAGAACAGATAACATTTTTCTTCCCTCCTACCTGCATGAAGAAATGCCTGTTTCCCTTCTATCTCCATGGGATGTGCACACACTCATAGGAAGCAGATCATCGCTCTCAAGGGCTACATACACTGCAAAGCCCAAAGCAGCAAGCCAGGTGAGTTAAATGGAAGCCAGAATATTTTGCATCAGATGGGACGTGTACTTCAGGTACTGACAAGTGGTATTTTTCCTGAATCACCTCCCACAGGTGTGCTTTTTGTCTTTATTGACAATGTGGGGAACCTGGGGAAATTGTGTCTGAACTGAGCTAAGCTGACTGTCTGGAGCTGGGTGGTGTGAATACTTCTTGCTCTCATAAAAGTACAACATAGGTGTTCATTTAAATAGTAGTGCTGGCAGCACTGCAAAACAATGATAATCACAATATAATTACAATCCATATCATGGGAAAGTTATGTACACAAAAGCATTAGAGTGATGATAAACTTGAGAAAGACAGATTTAAGGAAATGAGGGAGCTCACAGAAAATGCCCTAAGGAAAAGTAAACTCCTTGGATATGGCATTTCTCCTCCTTAAGGAAACAGTAATAGTGTCTCTGGAGGTGGTGTGCTACTGAACAAAATGAGAATACGAAAAATTTACATAGCTATATAATGAATTTCAAACAATTGAACTGAGAAGAGATCCTTCAAAAATCTGACTCACTGTAGCCGAAAGACAGGAAAGTATAATAAACAGCGATAGGAGTTGAGAAGAATACAAGAAAAATCAAAACATATTTTCAGAGTAACTAATGAATATAAATAAAAGTTATCTATAAATACCAATATTAAAATAGATAGATACATTAGAATGGATGGATAAAATGCTATTTTGCTACTAAAGTGTTATCAGAGATTGTAAGAACAAAGGAAACAAAACCGAAGATCAGGGAAGACTGATGCTAGGCCTAAAGTTACTCTGACTGAACTCAGTTATGAAATGCCTGAAGACCTAGAACTTTAAATGGCCATGACAAATTTGAGAAATGCTCTGAAGCAAGCCAACCAAACAGAAGACACTTCCTACACATATATATACATATACACATATACATATATATTTATACACACCCACCCCCTTCTGCAGTAGTAATTGACCTCAGATGTAAACAACAGGAAAAACAGGGTGTGTGAGTGTTCAAGAAGAAGACAGATCACAAGGCATGAAAGGTTGGCCAGTGAAGGTATCAAGATGAACAATTGTAATTTAAAAGAGCTCTCTTAGCAACTACAGAGGATAACACAAAGGAAAACAGGGTCTGAATGTAAAGTAATGTACACGAGGTAGGAAGATGACAGAACAACTTCTAGATATCCACATTGATTCAGCTCAGTTAACTTGCTGTTGTTGTAGAAACCTAAGAAAAAAATCCTTTCCTGAAAGCAGCTTCAGGAAAAAAACCCAAACAATATTAGAATGCAAAGACAGAATGGAAGAAAATATTGAGGAAAATTGTATAATATATGTTTGTAAATGAGTGGTGAAGGTTTATTTGAGTTATAATGCTTATCTCTCTAAATATGGAAAATTATTTGACTCACTGAAACATTCTCTTTTATGAAAAGCGTTTGAAAAAACTCATAGTACTATTTTAGAGAAGAAATAAACAGTGCAGTAGGCAGAAAGCTGGCTTATAATTCATTTGCTTATTTAAGTATTTAAATACTGAATTAGAATTGAAATATCTATACTACAAATATTTTTGCAATAAATACTGTAAAACTCATTTTAGAAACACAAATATGTTTCCAAAATGACAAATGCCTGTAGGAGTTGATAGCTTTCCTTGTAATGGCTGTAACTTAAATAAGGATATTCTTTCCTGTTCTTTTCCTTAAATTTGATGTGCCAGAAGCATCCACTTACTAACAAAAATGCTGAAACCTCTAAGTATTGAAAAATTCTTGCAATTGCAATACCATAGCCTCTGATAGGACCATTTTGTATTTGGTAAAATTGGGTCCAGAGAAATATGAGAGGCAGATTTC
This sequence comes from Ifrita kowaldi, assembly GCA_013398055.1. NCBI lineage: Eukaryota > Metazoa > Chordata > Aves > Passeriformes > Cinclosomatidae > Ifrita > Ifrita kowaldi. Next base: position 215,583 of record VZRS01004691.1, read on the forward strand.
TTTTTAACTCCAGGTTATAAGACATAAAGCTATTAATGAACATGGGAGTCTGCTTGAATCATGTTTATCTTCTGGTTAGGCGATCTGGGCATTGCTATTGGTAATTATTACTGATGCCTAATGAAGCACAAGGTTAAAAAATGGTGAGTAAATTAAAATCTAAGGATTCAGCGCACCATCATTCAAGGACTGCAACACGTAGCCATTTATAAATTTTCAAATGAGTTCTCTCTCGAGCGTAGCACTGTAACGATAGAGACATGACCACTGTCCTTGATGGACTTGGCCTTGTCCAGTGACAGGTCTGTCTTGGGGCCAGCTGGCACTGGCTCCATCAGACACAGGGAAGGCTTCTGGCAGCTTCTCACAGAAGCCACCCCTCTAGCACCCCACCAGGTACAAAAACCTTGCCATGAAAACCCAATACAGCACATGCACTCACATCATATCTCATAATACAAGTGCAATTATTTGACACTTGTGGTGTCAAATAAGAAAAAATTTTAAAAATCCTGAGTTGTATTGATAAATTTAAAAGTTTTACTTCCATGTCCTTTCTTTCAATATCTTTTTCTCTAAGACATACTAGGAGCAGTCTTCTATTCTTTCCATTCCAAGTCCCATCAATGGGAGTTAGGGCTGGTTTGCTAATTCAGGTACAGCCTTGCTGCAAGCGGTGCTGTGCCGCAGGCTTTGGAAGGCTTTTCCCCTCAGTCTGAAGGCTTATTGAAAAAAGAAATGAGGAGCTACTTAGCTCCTCCAGCTCACTGTTGTAATTAAAAAAATATGACGTTACAAAAAGCCAAGTTGAAGTGCTATGAACTATGTTTCCTTGCCAGATGAAGCTAAAATAAACACTACCTGCTTTGTTTCCAAGGCCTGAAACAGCCTTTATACTCAGTCTCTGTGACCTTTTCCAAACTCCTAATGATCTCAGGTAAATTACTCTCCTATGTTGTATTATTCTGTATCTTCTGCTTTCGACATGAGTGACTAAAACAAAAGGATGCAAAAATACTGCTATAAAGACTCTACCCCTTTATAAATATTACACAATGGGTGTGTCCCAAATGAGAAATTATGTCAGCTTCATGAAAATGCAAAAGTAAAAGAGGATGAAGTACCATGTTACAGCTTCTTAGCGTAGAACATGAAGTTTATGGACATCTGCTGTGTAGCTTACGAGGATGAGCTGCCAGCATTCATAGAAACTAGTCATGGATGAAGTCACACGTTGACTCAGTGAAACTTGGGCATTAATGCTGCAATGCTTCCAAAGCATTCTCTGCAGGAAATCCACGTAGAGATGTGGAATGAAGTGGTAATATAAAATGAAATTTGTCACTCAAAAACTGCTCCAGTCTACATTCAGGCATCAAAATATTGATTTTATTTTCAGAAATGCTGAGCATCATCTTGACTAAATATAAATAATATTGTGAAACACCACTAAAATTAAAACAGCAAGTTAAACTTGCAAGTTTACATACACACAAACAACTGCAGATATACAAAGAACAGTTCTCCGAAAAGGAGAAAAAAAGTAGGGATAGATGTTCAACCTCTGTTTAAAAGCCTGGCATCCACTATAACCAGTGTATTTTCCCACCTCTGTCTAATGCTTAGTGTCTAGTGAGATACCCATTTGTAGTCCGTATGACCCTCCTGGTATCCTGCCTACTTTTACATAAAAAGAGCATATGTAAGATACTTGACACTCTGCTTCAACACAGAAATGAAATCTATTATCATTTCAATATAATGAAATAGAAACTAGAGCTTGGACAATTTTTAGTGCAATTCAAAGCGAAGGCAACTTGTGGCTATTTACTTTGGACTGAATTCTGCAGAAATCAGCTTGCAATTTCACTATTCAAAATTACTTAAAGTGAATTTCTGAAGGAAACTTGTGTTAGGATTTGACTTGAAACAATTAAGTCTCTTAATTCTTGGGAGGGTCACAATGGCTAAATAATTTCATTCCCCTTCTCCCCCCTTCCTTTTTCCCCCACCAAAGTGATTTGTGTAAATCACTTCATCCCACAAGTGGACACAGATTTGGGATCACTCACTTCTATGATGAGAGTCAAGAACTGCCATATTCCTACCAAACTACAAATGCAGAGACCATGCTGAGGGGTATATCATGAAGAATGAGACTAAAGCAGACGTGTTTGTTTGTACCTCTTAAAATCAATTTATTTTTAATATCAGTCCTTCTTGTCACTGCTGTGTACTTAATGTGCTGAAAAGATTAATATTGGTGAGTTTAAAACTAGCTGGCTTGTGGCAGATCCATGGATGTTAGAATGACAGTTGTAATTAATAGTAATTTCAAATAATTTTACTTGAATATGCATGTGTATGTAATATAGAATCCTGATTTTGGACATAGGTCGGACCAGTTAGTGTATTATAGACATCTGATTGTACCAAAATAACCAAAACTCTGGCTATGCTAGAGCATGCACAGTTCCCATTTGAAACACATGCCTAATTCCCCTTTCAACTACAGCCAGAAAACAAGGGTTAGGCACAATAAAGGCCCCAAACCTTTCTCATTATAAAGTCAGAGTATGATCAGAAGATGGAACCAGCCTTTGGGAGAAATGAATTGTCCAGTAACATAGTTTTTGTCTCTGTGGATCTTCTGCTTGTGAAAGTTACTTCTGCCAATAGCTGCTACTGTCAGTGGACATTTTCTTTTTTTAAAAGAAAACATCATTTCATACAAAACCAGCACCTCTTGGTGGGAAAATCGTGGGCCAGTGAATGTTTGAAATTAATGCCACCACAATGTTATCTGGTTTTGCACAGGAGTGCTTTTTGTTGGGAATTCAGACCTTTTTGCTGTTGGGAAGGAGACCACTGAGCTAGAAGTTCGTTCAGAGGGGCCCAGAAGAGTAGTTTTAAATGTCATGATCTTACAGCAAAAGGATTTTGATACGAGTATGGTATCCAAGACTGAAAATTTAGACATGCATTTCTTCACTTTTGATGTTCTGAGTTTTCCTATGGAACTGGATAATAAAGTCCTTCAGGAGTCATGGTCAAATAAATGTTTGTGCAGTTATCTCTGTGAATGTTACCTAAAAAAAATTTGGAAGGTTAAAAGAAGGATGTAACTTCTTTTCTTCATTATAACGTTACTTCAAGCAAAGGCATACATGTTTCAGAAAATAGAACGGTTTGCAATTTCCAAGAATTTGTTATGCTGCTTGTTATCATCTTAACCTTAAATTTCAAGGGACCGTCAGTCTGAACAACATTATTCATGTTAATCCTTCTTCCTGATTTTAAAATAGAGATAGTCTAATTACAGAACAAGAGTACACCAGAAACTGTATATGCAATCTTTTAATTAACCAAGACAGTTGTCATTTTAAAATATGACCATTAAACATTCCAGCATGTTTTTTCCCTGATCATTAAAAAGGATTTTTGAGAGAATTCAAATAAAATACTGTTCTAGAAATTACTCAATTGTCTGAAGAAAAAGAGTAGTCTATGTGTTGTATAACAATATGTTCCAGACTTTGCTAAATTTAGCCTGTGGTTCTTTGAGTGCTTTCTGGTATGTTGTGTATGTACACATATAGATCTTATGCCTCAGAGATGAGGATGATTAACAGAATACAATACTGGCTGCTCTTACATGAGTAGTAAATATCTTTCCTCTCACAGAATAATCTTTTAATGTAGTGCTTGGCCATGTCACAGCAGTTTAAAAGCAGAATAGATGCACTCAGTATGACAGTACCATCTGTATTCTTGGAAGAATATTATTATGATGCATTTATTATTATTTTTGTAACCAAAGTCATCTATATTCTTCAGCAAATTTGCATCCTGACAAATTTGGACTTAATTATCAGTTTGTCTCCATGACTTATAATGTGGATCCTATTTGCCACATAATACAGCTTTAATGAATGAAGATAATAAATCAGAAAATTTATGGGTTTTGCAAACTCGTATTTTGTCTTTATGTATTCTTCTGATTACTGTTGATCAATTTATGACTATTTCTGTATATACTGTATATTCAAAATCACTCAAATATCAATGCATTTGAGGGGAAAGACATTTGCCCTTAGCTGTAAAACGAAATTAAAATGTGTTTCATAGAGCAGTGAGGGGCAGAGAGCAAGGTTGAAGTTTGCTGCTCTGCAGATTGTAGTGGTTTTGAACAGGGGAAAGGCACAGCCCTGGAAAAAAAAGTTCAGGAAGGCATAAGACTTCATAGAAAGAAACTGTTTCTGCCATTTCCCTGAGAAAAGAAGCTGGATTAAAGACGGTCTGATGCAGGATCAGGTAGAAGACAGAGAGTAGTACAAAATATTGGGGAACGTAGATAAACTTCTTGTGGTGTCTGAAAAGATACATTATATATTAATTGGTTTAATTGCAGTGGAATTAAATGAGATTTCTATTTTGAGTTATTATCTTGCATGAAACACTATCTGAGAGTGATTTATAGACCTCAATGAGTTAAGCATGAAGCTGAGAAAGATCATTAACACATCATTTACAAAGGCACTTTTTTTTTACGCCAAGGAAACTATGGCTTGCTCCTCAGTGAACTATCCAGTTAAAAAAAAAAAAGTTAAAACAAGCTAAAATAAAATCATGGACTCTAAAACCTGATATTACTGAGAAAAGCAGTAACCCTTGAAGAAGAGAACTGGAGAGAGAATTTAGGAGAATTGGAATTTTAGAGACTTGACAGTAGTTTTCATTGTATTACCACCTGAAACTAAGTTACCATATCACTGCCACCTGGAAAGGAACCAAATAACTTGCCTCCGCATGAATTATTTTTAAAGGAAACACCAGAGTTCATTACAGGCAGCTGAAAAAAGTATTTGTCATGTGACTTTTACAGATGGGTGGGTTTTATCTGCTGATGGTTTTTACATCTTTTTATATCAAAGGGACAGGACAGGTGGGCTGCATGTATTCTCCGTGGGACTCTGTTCCAGGACTTGAAGGATGTATTACTGTTCATTGAAGGTAGGGTCTTGTTGGGTGTGAAGTTACTGTTGGCCAATAGCCCTACCCTGGTTCTGTATCTCAGACCTACAAATTATGGTGTGTGAATGTTTCTTAGTTACCTTTCTCCCTCACAAATACAGCATAATAACTGGTCGTGGAGGTAAATAACTCCAGCTTAATCCGTAAAGAATGTTGGAGGGTATAATTGAATCTGATAGGACTGTCTGATGACTTATATGAAGTTCCACAGGTGGGAATTATTTTAATTCTTTTTCATTCTATTTCATTGTATTGTCTTTGATGGGCTGGATACTGAGAGTAGTAAAGGAGTGACTTGATATGCTTCAGCTTATGTCTCAAGAGCTCAGCGCCGGACTCCTCTCTAGGCTGCTGTGGAGCCAAGCCAAGTGGTCTGGAAATCTCCACTTTAGCAGGAGAGTTTCCACTTTTGTTTCTAAACAGTGAAAACTAACGTGTTCTCCAAGTCTTTATGTGTCCTTTACACCGACTGTAGGGGCTCAGCTTCATTTTAGTAGCTCACAGGAAAACGGTGGTAGGTGGAACTTGGGCTGGTCTGTTTTGTTTTGGTTTTGATATTTTTTCCTTTGTGCTACTCTGTGGGTAGGAAGCACAGTCTGTATGTTATTCTTAGATTCAACAAGAACCTCATAAAATATGTTCTACCAAACCTAACAATAGATACTTTGTTGGGAGCTCTAACTCTGACTGCCTTTGCGTACCAATAAGCTACAGCACTGGAGCCTTGCCTTAGTTTGAGATAGTTATAGAGCGTGACGAAATTAAAGAGAAAACAACGGAACCCTTAGCTGAGCCATGGTGGTGCTGAGTGATCTTCTGTCATGACCCCATAGAAGAGAGGAAATTGCTGATAGATGAAGCACTGTAACAAATCATTGACAGCAGAATATGGGAAACTGAGTAGATGTTCATTAAAATGAACGTGTTGCAGACACACCTGGAGTATGAATTGTACTATTGAGTCAGGTAAGGGCAGTCACTGTCAGCAAGATTTGAAACGTAGGTATGCAGTAAATCTCTATCCTTGAGCTGAAGGATTATCTTTAAAAGAGAGGGTCGTTTTGTCTTTGAAACTCTTTAAGAAGCACCTAGTAATTTGGCCTTCCTTTTCATGCAGATTCTTAAGTCCATTAACTCTATAATTCACAAAATGAAATTTCAGGAGTCCCTTTTAAGTTTTTTCCATTGAGTTTGTTTGTACAAAGAATTTCAGATGCTGACTGCTTTTTGGAAATTATTAAAACAAGTTCTGTTAAGTGCAACTTGTCAGTGAGTGAGGGATTGCGTTGCCCTGAGTTTGCAGCTTTTCGATGTTTTCATTTTATGTAACAGTTTCTCATGCACTTTCTGTAAACATAGCCATGTTTTGTTAACTGTCCTTTATTGTTTTTCATTCCATTCTCCTAGGCGGAGACGTTTGATGGATTTTCCCTTTAACCAGTGTGATTGAAGGGTGGTAATTTCTCCCTCCAATCCACGGTGATTTCTAAGAACATATATAATAAAGTTTGGGGTCTCTGACCCCCTCTTTCCTTCTTGCTTCTCTCCTGACAAGGTGTCTGCGTGGTTCTTTCGTGTCCAAGTGCGACAGGATTGTTAGCAATTCCTTAATGACTCTGGTGATTGTATTACCTTGCATCTGGAATGTACCAGTGGAACATACCTGAAATGGTCATGAAGTCAGGAAGCCTTGCATCCTTTTTTTTGTAATCCTAGCAATTAGATACAGCTTTTTCTATTCTGAGATACTGGCACAACGTTTCTGAACAAATAGAAATGTTCAGATTTATCTTGAGAATAAACATAAAGTGCTGAGCGTATATAAAATTATGAAATTTGATGTTAAAACTCCCTCAGTTGTACTATTTCAGTTTATGTATATTTGCTGAAAGTGAGCAGTTTTGACTATATCCTGAAGGTTAAAAATCCACACCTTGAAGCTTTAGATACTGCATGCCTGTTTCTCATGTATTCATAATATGCAAAGGAACTTTGCAGCCTTATAACCAGGAAGCATTTTGAGAACTCTGGGATTTGGAATATAATAGTAAATTTCAGTTTTACTTCGGTATTTCATTTCATGACAGCCACAAGAAATAGCCTAAAGTAGCTCTCCTCTTCGAAGAGCAGAGTGCATTCCCAACAACAGATGTGGTTTTTGCAGTGCTCCTGCCAGGTATGATTTGGATAGCACTGTCATTAGCCTTTTTTCTCCCAGTTTATGAATTGTCTCTGGCATTGTGTTCTTTAATCTTATTTTAGCTCAGCATGGCTTTGGCTAAAACTTATGCTGGAGCCTCTTGTTCCTCTTGATTACAGTTGCTATTATTATTTTTAATGTCTAATTACTGACAGAGAAACTTAGTTTCCTTGTTGTTCCCTCCTATGGTTGTCTTTCTGATGAAATTCAGACTTCCATCTGGCATGGACTAGTTTAACTCCATAAAAGTCAGTGTTGATTTACACCAGAGAAAGGAACCTTGCTCACAAAATGTTTGGGAGTTCTTATCCTCTTGAGTCAGTTTTCTATGTTTTCATAAGGTCCATTCAGTTTTGTTGTTGTTGTTTTATGCAACAGAAATAATACAGAGAATTAATGTGTCCCTCATTGTCCTTGTCTCCTCATGGAGTAAGTACCACCATGGCATTGTGTGCATACATGTGTGAGTTTTAGTAGAACATGATTATGGTGGTTTCATGACTAACTCGTGGAATTAATTTGTTCAACTTGCACAACTTGCAGTTGCTTTTCTTCCTGATTTAGAGACACATTTCTGTGTTCCATTTTACCCTTCTGAAACCAGAGGCAGTGCAAATGCCCCCACCAGGGCAAGAGAGCAATTTTATAAGTGCAGGGGTTTTCTACAGGTAAAAGGTGTTCAAAGTTTCATTTCATGGAAAGCCTCTAAGTTTCAGTGGTTAAGCTACCTTGGCAAAATGGGAATGATTACCCTAGAAATACAAGTATCATATCAAAACAATTTGATTAAATGTTAAGTAGTACAGTCTATGTTTTGTTATTCAAGAGGACTCATATTTGGGTAGAAATCTTCACATTTAAGTCTGCTTGGCTGTTAGTAAAAAAATGAGAAGGGTTCTGTTCCCTTCTCATTTTCACTTTTTATGTATTTTGAAAGTGGAACATTATTCAAGCTTTAAGTTTTTTTGATATTTTCCATGCTTTGCCTGATATTATTGAATCAGTTTGGGGTTTTTTAACAGATAAGCATTTGTTTATTAAATTTGATTTTTTTATGGTTTTGTGACATTGCAAAATGTACATTTGCACTATATGCTGCCCTTTACCCTTTTTGCCTGCTCCACAATTCAGTATTTTGTATGTGTACTGTACCAACATGCTGAAAGACTTAGCTAATGCAATAAGAAATGTAACAGTATTATTGTGAGAGAAAAAAGAGGACTTCAATACAACATTAACTCTGTTAATATTTTACTTGCTAAAGCATATGTCAGCAGAAGTGAGTTTACCTTCTAAAAATTGAATCAGAACTGCAGGGTTTGCATGGGTATGTGAGTAAATTTTTGTAATTAACTGGCACATCATTAAAACTAAATTGTATTAATATCTAGACATACTTAACACTAACCATTACAGAAATTCAGCAATTATCACTGGAAAAATCAGTCACATTTTGAAGATAAATAGTAAATAGAAATATAATTTCTTCCTTTGATTAAAACTCAATGAAGCATCTTAATGTAGCCTCTTGCATTTTATTTTACACTTTAGCAAATGACTTTAAGAAGTGTAATCAAAGTTGATGTGCTTGCAGTAATGGCAGCATCCTTCTTTTCTAGGCAATGTAACACTGGAGCATCAAATACTTACTCGTGATCTTGCTTTCTCTGTGGGGCTCCTATGATATCATTAGAAGCATTCAGCCTAGACTGAAAGTAAGATTTGCAAACATAGATTTTCAGCCTGTAAATGATATCTTTTTTTTTTCTTCCCTTAAGTGACTTAACCTTCAGGTAACCCAGTAATTCATAGATGTCACTTTTGAATTGGCTTTATTCCAAAGGGGAAAAGAAAATATGACTACTGGGCAGTGCCTATCAATCAGACATACATCCCTCTAATTTATTGGAGATTAGACCACAAGCCCTTTCTTTAGGAAATTAATTTGTGTGCAAGTCTAGAGGTAATTCAGCTTTAGAAAAGTTTTAAGAATAGAAGTAATTTACAATAACACAGAATATTTTGTCTTAATTTTTAGGTGCTGTGTGGAAAACCTCCCCTCATTCTAATTGTTTTCATTTGTGTGAAGTATTTTGGTGATGTAACTGAGTACAGCTAGTTACAGTCAGACAAATCAACAAACTGAAGTCTGATTTCAGGATGGTTTATGTTAGAAACATGTGTTAGAAATACAACACAATACTCCTTGGCTTGAAAATTTTATACTTTTTGAGTTCAGAATTCTGAAGTTCAATGAGAGAAAATAAAAAAGTAAAACCTTTATTGGCCAACATAAAAATATGCTGTGTGCAATCTTGGTAAATCCTATGGCTTCCACAATTTTCATGCTCCAGCTGAATTGATTTCACCTGAAGATGTTTATTGGCACAAAACCAGTATATCTGGCATATAGGTTTGAAAAGGCCAAGGTAGATATGAAGAAATGAGACCCACAAGGGCTTCAGGACATTTTAGGAGATGGTTGCAGAGAAGGAAGGACTTCCTTTGTGATCTATTAATTTTTTTCCGAAGCTCACTGCCCGAGGCATAATTAAAATATTCCACTGACATTAGATTTAGGTAGAAATTTATTCCCCCCTCTCCAGCTGAGATATGTGGCTGTAATTAGAATGGTGATGCAGTAATGGTTGCCAGCAGTTTGCAAAACCTCTGCAAGGTCTTTTAGTGATGCTCCATCACAACTGAAATATTCTTTCTATTATCACTTTGCTTAGAAAAGTAGAAAACAAGAGGAATGGACTTCACTGCACACTAAGTTAACAATTTTATGTCCTCTATCTGTTCCTCTTATCTGTTCTGACATGGTGCTATTTCCACTAGGCTGAGTAAGAAAATATGAACCTTAAAATTACATCTGAGTGGTAAGTACTGAGGAGGAAGAGGAACTACTTATACTAAGGGATAATGCATGCTGAAAGGTTTTTGTTAGCTATCTGTGATGAAAATGAAAGCAAAAAATGATTTGCCTACCACATGCTGATTCATAATTTGATCACAAAGCTTTATGTGTTTATTTGCAGCCTTTAAAAATCATTGCTCCTTGCTAGGATTTGACTGTAGAGGCCTTCAGTCTGCTGCCATGTTACCTTGCACAAACTCAGCATATCGACTTAAAACTGAGTGAGAAATGTTTCCCTGCACAGTTAGGTAATCACAGTGATTTTGCTTCACTTTGGGTGTCTGTCATGTTTTGCAGCTTGAGATATATTTTGTTTTCTAGAGACAGTGGAGAACTCAAATATGGGAGTTTGTCTTGGTTGGTTTTTTCCCCCAACATTACAGGGGCCTCAGATGGCACCATTATCCTTGATATCTCCTGCTTAACTGCTTTTTGTGTATCACCTGTAAGGTCTAAGTTTTGGACTTTCCTTCCGTGTTTCTTGTGGTATGTAAAGTGTTTGATATGCCACAATGAACAGAGACTGCAGTAAACTTCTGTCTTGGAACCTCAGTAACTAGAAAAGAAAATTATATTTAGAAAGTAAAGACAGAGATGACTTCCTATTAAAATAATATATTAGTAATAAAGATTTTCCAAATATTTTTGTTTTACTTCCTACCCATGACTAAACCGCAATGTAGATTAAACGGTGTACACTGTAGTCACATCAATATCTGTATTCATTCAGAGGCAAAAAAAAAAAAAGCTTTAATGTTTCTGAAAAAAAACCCCAAAACTTTGGTGTACGAGAAGCACCTGAAGCAAACAGGTTATTAACAGAAAAGGTGTTGAAAACAGGAAAGGCCATAGAGCTTTTTTAAAGGTGGGAAAATTATTGGATGAAAGAAGCTGGCTATTGAACCAGGGCTGGAGAGAAACCTGCATGGAAAAGTACAAACCTACAAGGAACAACTGAAATGAGAATCTGAATAAAATGTACTCTAAAAATCCCCTTAAAATCAAGAGCAGCTACATGTGAAGTAATGAATGGGATCAACATTATAATTTTTGGCTTGCTCACAGTTTGCTCTACGTCTTAGGATAGCAATTTTGCAGCTGTAGGCTGCAGTACCAGAACAGGGCTGTCCTTGATACTGCTCTGTGGGTGGCTTTTATAACTTGTGCAATATCTGAGCCTTGCAAACACTCCTGTTCAAACTTTGAGTAAACACAAACTTCCAGGGGTGGAAGTTTGCCTTGTATTTTTTGCATTCTACCTGTGCTAACTGACTTTTAAATCACATCCTGAAAGTGGTTCAGAATTCTCTTGCAGTATTTGTGAACACAAGTGACCATTTCACCGAGTCTCTTTAAGAATCTCTTCTGCGCATATTTTTATACCAAGGCACAAGCACACTGTACTCTGACTTGGCTATGTAATAGCATTGGAAGGAATTATCTTGCCACCTTCTAAAAAGGTATGTAGGAGTGGTGGAAATCTTGGTTTAAACATTTTCATTTTGGGGATGAATATTCTTTGAAACAAGCTTTGTGTGACATGTCAGTTTTGAGTGATAAAGTTTTGTGATACATTTTCATGTTAAACGGAAACATTCTGACAACTCCCCTTTTCTTAGAAAAACAAAGAGGGTGGACTTGGCATGAAGCCAGGCTGGCAGAGACTCAAGTCCAATTATCCATGTCTGACTATCTGCCTCAGGTCTTCCAACTACCAGACAAACAGTTTAGCCATTTTCTGTTCTGGAATTGTGTTGTTGCTTTGCTATCCTTTGCTTTGTTTCCATTTTCTTCTAAAAATATATTCTTTTCCTGATGCATTGAGAGAAATAGATAGAGGGAAACAACAGTAATTAGTGTGAGATGGAAAACATGCTTATCTGTACATCTGAATACGTGTGGCAGTATATATAAACACCTGTAGTAAGTGCAAAAATATCTCCTCTCATTTTCACACAGCTTTTAGTTCTTTATTGGGAAATGAAAAGAAAAAGGGAGAATGGAGAAGGAGCAATAAAAATAACACAAAGCTAAAACCTGATACAGTTCATCTTCTATAAGCCTTGAAGAATTTCAATCAATTTATTTGGTAGCATTAGTGCACTTTTAAATTATAAAATGGAAAAAAAATATTTCCAAAAGGTGCTGTGATTCCTTTTATATGAATATATCAGGCTGGTGTGGTTTGTTGCATTGTGTCACAATATGAATTTTCCTCTGGTTTATTTAATGTTGCAGGGTGCTCTGTACTGTCATCTCACTACAAGAAATACATTGAGATACTGAAAAATGTGTGGGGCAATAAAGCTGGTAAAGGATCTGGAGCACAAGTCTTATTGGAATGGCTGAAGTAGTGGGGGTGTTTAGCCTGGAGAAAAAGAAGCTCATGAGGGACCTTATTGCTCTCTAGAACTATCTGAATGGAGATTGTAGCCAGGTGGGAGTTGGTCTCGTTCTCTCAGGTAACTAGTGACAGGAGGAGAGGAAACAGGCTCAAGTTTCACCAAGGGAGGTTTAGACTGGATAGCAGGGAAAATTTCTTCACCAAAAGGGTTGTCAGAGATTGGAAGAGGCTGTGCTGGGGAATGGTTGAGTCACTGTCCATGGAGATATTTAAATGACATGTAGATGCGGCACTGAGAGACATGGTTTAATGGTGGGTTTGGTAGTGTTGGATTAATGGTTGGACTCGATCTTAGAGGTCTTTTTAAACCAAAACCAAACTATGATTCTATATTAATTCTTAGAGTACAAATTAATGCACCTGAATCATGTTTGAATTTTGCTTTTTAAAGACTGACTCAACTGCTATAGGCAAGGTGTAGATAAAGCTAAAGGTACTTCTCATTCAATAGTAAAATGCTTTCAAAGAGAATGAAATTATTGTTCTCTGTGGTAGTGTACAGGCACCATGAGTCTAAGCAGACACACAGTGTCAGTTTTGATTTCATTATTCTTCATTATTTTTCAGTATAAAAGTCAGGATCTTATTGCTGATGAAAGTGAGCATCAAGCAGTGAAATGTCAGGTTTCTAAACTGCTACCTCCCGATGAAGTTTCCTTCCTTTTTGTCTGTCTTGAAGAAAAGAGAGTAAGTGGGTAGAAGGCTGTTGTGCTGTCAGCTACAAGAGGAGGCTGAGCTCCATGCAGGGTTTCTGGTAGTTTTGCTGCTATTAGGAAGCTTTTGCTAGTCAGGAGGGGAGGTAGACTTGACATCAGGAAAACAGAGACTAAAAAATGGAAGATTAATAAAACTTTGAAAGCTACTTGGATGTCTGGTTCTTTAGGGGCAGGATAAGCAGCCAGCATCTGGTAGAAAATATTTAAGAATGTTTAGGACAAAAAATGTGTTAAAGAAAAGAATACTGCTGCTTGTTAAATTACTGTGAGGCCTCTGTGGAATATCCTGCTTCCTAATTGCCATTAGATTTGTTACTTTCTCTACCCACATGCTCCAGTAAAGAATCTCACGGTAAATTTGTGGCACCCTTGTTAATATGTGTTATACGCCAAAGGATATACTTGGCTGAAATAAAGATCTTGTTTTCTAGATAGTAAAAGTCTGCCTTCTGTTGTGATTATCTTTGTGGTTTTTGGGAAGAAGAGAAAGGAGTTTTTCCTCTAGTTGAGAAGCTTCTAAATAATCAGAATTGTATACTTTAAATGTTAACCAGCCTGTGTTGATAGACTTTGTGGCATTGTAATCATTGCATTCTGATTCTGTGTTCTGCTGCCGCTGGTCAACCTACATTGCCTGGTAGGTAACATTTGCTGGCTTAGGTCATCAGTTTCCAGTACTAGAAGAGGAAACCCTACATATATATATGTAATATATCAAAGGTTAATAATGAAAGACGTTTACAGAGAAATGATATTTTATACACTTATCAATGTCAGGCAGATAAGTCAGAAACAAATGTCTTTCAGATACTGAAAAAATTGCATTTGCTCTTACACAATGGTGGGTTCTGGAAACAAAGTGCAAGATTTAAATAGAGGTATAAGCTTAAAAAATGAATCCAAGGTTTCCAGTATGTTGTTGAATGTTTATGCTATTTATTATGTAATAGTAAACATAAAAATAATTATGTTTCTGTATACTATACATTATTTTTGTGGCCTATGATGAGTCATCTATGCCTACAACAATGCTAAAAAATCTCCACAGATGCCCACTCCGATCCAAGTTCCCAGCTATGCAGTTGGTTAAATATAAACAGCAGAGGGGAGGGGGAAGTAAGTGAATAATAGCACATTTTTCCATGTGATTTCAAATAAAAGAGCAAGCACATATGCACACTCTTTTTAACAAGTTTTGTTTACTTAGAAACTTTAGGCCCTGGTTTCTCTTGCATAGTGAGCTGGTTCATTTTCATTTTTGTTCCTTTCCTAAACATGTGCACTTTCTGTACTTCAGCAAATGATGCTGAATCTTAGATAATCTGCTGCTGTCTGTTATGACCAGAGCCTGAATAATCAATGAATGAATTTGATAAATTCTTGTGTACATATTGAAGCAGTAGATATTAATCAGAATATAATTTTTTATGAGTAAGATAATATGAGTATTCTGTCAGTCATTTCATGTTCCATGCATGATTAGAACTTCATATCAAAAGAGAGAACAGCCATCTTAAGAGCAGAACATTTCTTGTTAAAAATCACAAAAGAAGGGATTTAAAAGTTAGAAGGTAATGTGAATCTTTTTCATGAAATCTAATAACATGACTGTATGTAACTATGTGCTAGTCTGAAAACAAACCAGTGGGAGATCACAAGTCAGAACTGTAATTTAATAGGAAAATTAAAATAAATGCAATAGTACAAGAACACTGACAGGATACAACCTGACAGCCAGTTAGTCAGGGTGGTGGTAGCAGCCCAGATGAAGTGAAGCAGTGACCTTGTAGAAAAGGGTTTGGTCTTCACCTGAAGGTCCAGTGGCAGCTCTGCTCCTCTGGGAGTCCCACAGGTAAGGGCTGCTTGTGCTGTTCCAAACCCCAGATTGTATCCAGGTGGGAATGCTTGGCTCCTCCCCCTGGGCAGAGCATCTCACAATGGGCTGATGTAATTCTGAGTGATGCGGTGGGTGCTTGATTGCCCATTAAACAGAGCTAGCCCCGGAGGGAGCTGTCAGGGATGAGTCATGGTAGGGGATAATGAACACTGCCCCACCTGCTTTAACAGCTTGGGAAGATGGTAATAGAATACATGCTTTTGGTTACATCTTACACTGTAACCTAGGACAAACTAATAGATAACTTTCCATAACCTCCCAGAAATTTCATTTCTATTTAAATAGGAAAAAATCTGCAACTTTGATCCAGTTGGTTCCTTCTCTGTTAGTCTGTTTTAGAACATAATTCCTTTCAGAGTAATATCTGTTCACATTAGTTTCTCATGCTAGTTCCTGTTTGTTTATAAGCTGTATTTTGTTTTCCATTCAAAATTCTGTTTCAATCTGACTCTGTGCAAGACAGACAGATTGAGCACTTTTGCAGATACTTCATAATGCTGATTTTTGATCTCAATGATAGATTGTCTTTTCACTAAGCTATGAATGCAACACGCACATTATTCGTGAGTGAGACACACATTTTAAGTACAGATTTTCCCATGAGATTTATAAGCGTAATAGACAGTAATTACCTATGGAATTCTGTTACTAAGAAAGTAAGTTATAAATGTCAAGTACATACTGTTTCAAGACACTGAGATAATACACAATAAAAAGTTTTTTATATAAAATGTTAATTAAGTGCCTCTGCTAATATCTTTAAAATGTACTACAGATGTGTGCTATAATCATGTAAATACATATATATATGGTATATAAGCATGCATATATATGTGATATATTTTGCTTAACTAAGAACATTGCTGTGTATAAGTTTAAAGTTGCCTTGAAATCATAGTACACAGAAGTTGGTATTGTCAGAGCTCTGAAACTGTATTTGAAAGCTGAAGTTACCAAAATAAATATGAAAGGGTAAGCTGATAAGTACCATATTCAGAAAGAAAAGTTTTTCAGAAAAGTATGTCTTTGTTGGTCCAGCAGGATATGGATTGAATAGGATATGATCAAGAAGGGATGAAGTGACCTATCCACAGTGGGATCAACTCTTTCTTTGCCACAAATAAGTCAATTCCACTAGCACAGGAAAATAGTAAGCAGGCTGAGCTGGAAGAGGCTCTGACATTAGAAACATTAATTTGTAGCAATCATTAAACATGTGGTAGATATTGTCTCTTTGACAGACAATGACTTTCGTTACCTCAAGATGTTTATGAATATTAGGTTTAGGTAGACGTCAAGAAATACCATGACATTGAGAGTCCAACTTCTCCTCTGCAGAGTTGGAGTATCAAATTATTAAGATAGAAATAGTCTTTCTTGTGTTCCTAGCATAGTTTACTTTGAGTTGCTTAGTTGCTTGAGCAAATAGTAGCTAATGATCAGAATATAATATAAAAAGAGGAGAGGCTTAAATATTTTGGCTGGAGCTTTCATGTAATAGATGCTACCTTGTAGTGTGCTATTTGTAAGAGTTTATACATTTTAACTAATTGTCAAAGATTTATCCATTTATATTGGTGGTAAATGTATTCCATGGAGCATGAATGACTATTGTCACCCTTTACCAGGCTGGGAACACAGGTTAGAACATGCCTACTTTCTCATGTGTAGTGGGTTGAAACTGAGTTGATGGGTGAGTTCCTAAGCCAATAGCGCTTCTCGTGATTTTGCATATTTAAAGACAACACAAACGCGGGAATTACCTTTTGTTTCCGGCTCTCCTGCCGGGAGGTGGTGGGAGGCCTCCGGGCCTCTGGCCCGGGCCAGGCCCTTCCTCCCCACTTCCCCCTCCCGTCTCCTGGCAAGGCACCACGGTTTCAGAGGTGGCTGCGGAGGAGCTGTCCTGGAGCTGCAGGCAGTTGAAAAGCAGCCATGGACTGCCGTACAGCTGAAACAACCCGGCATGGCTTCTGGGCACCGGCAGGGCTTCCCCTTCCCCTCTACATTGCCGGCGTGGCCCCGCGCGGACCCGGCAGAACTTCTCTGTGGCCAGCATAGCTTGTACCACACCATGCTTGTACCATGCAGCCAGCAGCATGCAAGGGAGCGAGGCTTTCTCCAGTGTAAAGCCCAGACAAATTCAATTTCTTAACATGGAGGCTTCAAGGTTAGAAAGAAAGAGAAAGTAAGTCACATGGAACGGAGTCAAGATGGCGGCGGGGAAAAAAAGGTGGAGGCACTTTTCCGCGTGTAGCTTAAACATGGTTTCTGCAGGCCATGGTAAAAACTGTAGTATCACAAATTGTATGTCTCTTAAACCATTTGAAGTACATGGGGAGAATGGGGAATTTGTGTGTGGCTTGTGAAGATATGAGAAATGCCTATGCCAGGCTATATAGGAGCAGTGAAAAGCTTGTTCTTGCCTTGAGTTTTATCTGTCCCACGGTTTCCTCTGAACCAAAGCTAGAAGATCTGCACAGCTATCAGCTTCCATCGCTGTCTGGTTCCTGACACACGTATTTTCACATCCTGAACACTTTATATATATATGTCTATACTTAAAATCTATTAAACAGTGTATGTTTCTAGTGGTGCTAAAGGAATTCAGACCTTTTCTTCTGTAGACTTAAATTTGAACACTGGAAATGTCATTTGTGATATAGACTTACATGGATTAAAGTTATCTATAATGAAGTTCAGTTCTTGTAGAAAGGTACTCTTACCTAAAAATCCTTGCCTCTGTCTTTGTGAGAAAATCTGATATTATATTATTACTTGTATGAAAACATGTAGTTAGACCAACTGAAAACTGAGTTCTGAGGCCCTAACACCAGAGAGTTTTCAGCTTTTCTTGCCAAGATATAGATGTAATTTTGTGATTACTCTCATCTGATTCTGGAAATGTTCAGTACAGAACAGTACCGATGGGCTGCAAACTCAAATGTACCTTAGTCTACAGGTATTGTAGAATATGCTAAAAGGAACAAAAGGGAGAAAGTGGAGTACAGGAGAGGAAAATATTGGTTGATCTCACAACTCAGAAATGGTTATAATTATCTTTACTGTCAGTGCAAGCAAAAAGGGACACACAGAATCCTAGAGATTCAGAGCAGTTCTCAAAGAAGAAGACCTCAGACAGGTTTTTCCTTGCTTTTGCATTCGATAGAGGCAACAGATTAGTAGAGCATGTTCCTAAATCACAGTTGCAATTGCCATGAAAATGTTCTCGGTGAGATTCCATGAGCTGCAAAGCTGCACAGCATCTCAGGAGAAGGGGAGATAAACCCGTGTCAGAAGCTGCAGCAGGCATTGGCACAGATTTTCCACCCTTTAGTCATGGATCCACGTGTGCCAAAATGACAATTTGGCTTTTGGTAAATTGCATTTTCTCAGTGTGTCTCCAAAGTCTTTTAATTTGGAGGTCTGCCCTTTAACCAGTTGGATGACAAATCCTTTGTCATCTTTTCAGGGAGAATTATGTATGCCACTAACTTGCCCTTTTTTAAAGCTCTGCTGGGCATTTTTTTAATAGAGGCAAAAAAAAAAAAAAAAGGGAATTGTGTTATAACACAGTAAACATAATAATTATTAACATAACTATTATTCATGATAGCAAAAATTTTACAGCAGCAGAGGTGTGTTTTAATACCAGGTTGCCAAGAAGTGCCTAATCCCAGACCAATACTAAATACAAAGAAAAGTGCTGAACATGCTTGTTGGGATTATCCAAAATAATATATAACTATAAAGTATCTAATTCCATTTTTTCCAGCTAACTGATGGAATGAACAATTATGTCTGAAAACATTTCAAAAGCAGATGAACTGCAGTAATAGCCTCATGTTCAAGACTACACACATTATAAACCCCTTTTGCTGAAGAGCTCTGGCTTAAGCCCATTAAACTGCCTGCAGACTGCCTTGGTCTCTTACATTTGTGGATTTGTTGGTTAAAGGCTTTGTCCTGTATTTTAAGCACTTCAACATGTAGCATAGGTGAAGACTGTGGTCCAGCACTCAAAGCATTTCATTAATTTTAAAGGAGCCTGCTATGGGGAGAAATAAGATAGAATTGGGTTGTGAGCTGTAAAACCTGCCTGCAGAGGCACATGGCAGCACAAAGGAGTACATGACAGCACACAGAGGCCTGTCCCCACCGGACCCTGGGGCAGGAGGTGTCACACAGCAGACCCCTACAGAGAGGAGCCTGCCGGGAGCTGACAGATGGATGAACAGCGAGTGATCACCCCATAGAAAGCAGTGTGTTGCTGATGTGGCAACATGGGATAGGTCACGTAGTGAGGATTACCATATAAGGAAATACTGTGTCTTAAGAAAGTGTATAAAACCAGCTCATTCCTTTGATTTAGATTCCCTGCTGGCCTGGGTCCGTGACTCAATCGCCAACACCTGCCAATTGGATTTGATGTGCATTTATTTGCAGTACACATAAAAAGAAATCACGTGATAGGAACATACCAATGCTTGATAAAGCTGCTAGTTTATTTAACTATTCTGTTGTGCTGTTTTTTCCCAAATAGCAGCTTGACTGGCTGATTAAAGCTCTGCAGTAAGAATTTCTCTGTTTATGTAAATTGTATCTCAAGATTTAGCAGGTGTAACACAGGTGACAGTACTCCAGAATTTGTTTAAGATCTAGAAAGGCACTATCCTTTTAGGGTAGAATATCAGTGATGACCTCCAGGAATCAGTCCTTTGCTGTTACTGCTGTTCAGACTCATTCCCTGCTTGGTCACAAATAGTTTTTCTGAGCAATGAAATGCATGAGGTGGGAGATAGTTTGCAGTAAGAGAATCTTTTTTCCCTTTCTTTGTGATCCTTGTCCCCATGAGCAGTGAAATGCAGTGTTACCACTTTTTGTTTTACACAGGGGCTCCCTGGATTCCTTAAACATATGGATGAATCCCATTTCTTTTACAGTAAGGACAGGTAAGGAATGAGCATTAGCAGAGGAATCATTCTTATCCTGCCTCATTACAGAGTCTCAGTTCTGTGCTGGAGAGATCACCTCTTCAGAACCTCTCAGGCTCAAAAGGTACTTCATTAGTCTCTGCTCTGAGATTGACAATGAGTGCCAATTAGTTCCAGGAGGCATTTGTTGCTGTAATAGAAATTCCTACTCCGATAGAAACTGTAATGATAGCAGGAGAGTGCTGCCATGGCTGGTCTCTCCTGGTATTGTGTATAATAATGGCTTTGCCTTGGCTGAATGTTTAGAGCTGCTGTAAGTTGTGGTAAGTCACACTGTTTGGGCTTCATGCTGATGTCTTTCAAGTATGACGTGCCTGAGTCAGCTTTCTGTAATTGATATGTACTTCTTGGTCAAGGTAAGTATCTTGATTTCTGTCGATGTATGCCTGTTATGTCATTGCAAATATACTGAACATACTTTGGTTTTTAGCTGGTCTCAGATTTATGTAATTTATTGCTCTGCTTCTACTGAGGAAAAGAATACTTCTTATTAAATAAGTCTTTATTTGCTATATATTTAATCATGCTGTGTTTTATTTATAACTGTTTAGTGGCTCTTGGTTTTCATTTCTTATTTCTGCCATTCCAGTAGACCTTTTATCCTAACAAATAAATATTCCTCCAAAGTTAATTTAAATTAGCAATATGATGTCACTTTGTCACTTTGTTGTGCAACTTTGCTCTCCGTCTGATTAGAAAAGATATTTCGCAAATTTGGGCTGGTTCCAGTCATTGTTCTAATTAGTCCATTAGAAGAAATAGTTTGTCTTTTTTAACGTGGATTTTTTTCCCCCCAATGCCCTAAAACCTCTGCCAGTTCAAAGTGTGCTCTATTTCTTTTGTTATTTTTTCTGGTAATGAGTATTTACTAGACTGTGCTAAAGCCATGGTGGGAATGTGTGAATTGTCACGAGGTAAATTTGCTCCTGTCTCATACCAATACATTTATACTTGTGTTGTAAGACTTACAAGAGGAAGAAGCTAGATCTTCAGTCACAGATCTAGAACAAAGAGTTAAGGCATATTGTCCAAGCAATTTCACATGTCAATTCTTATCCTTAGGAGGGACAATTATGCAAGAAGCACAACGGCAGGTGTCCTGTACCCTGCTCTTTCACAGGATGGGGCAGGTTTTCTTACACTTCAGGCATGTTTTACTATATTGATAAAGCTCATCTCACTGCAAACACCAGCCTCATGAAGCCGAAGTCTGATAAGCCAAAATTAATATATAGCTCTGAACAAGCAAGTCAGTGTAAACAGAAAATGTAGTTAAGCTTGAAAGTTTGTGTAGGGGAGAGTTAGGTTGCTGTAGGACAGAATACTGTTGACTAACAGTGCCTTACCATGTTGGCTTCCAGAAATGTCTTAACATGGGTTTTCAACTTGTCCAGACTGTGAAGGAAAGCATTCTGTGCACATGTGTTAAGGAGCATGTTTTATCCTCCAAAGGTCTGGCTGGGAGCACACGGAGGATGCACAGTTGAGATTTATCATACCTGTGATTTATTATGGAATCATAGCTGTGATTTATTATGGAATCACAGAATGGCTAGGGTTGGAAAAGACCTTAAAGGTCACCTAGTTCCAATTCCCCCATCATGGACAGGGACACCTTCCACTAGACCAGCTTACTCAGACGCCCTTCCAGCCTGGCCTTTACCCAACAGACTGTTTGTCACCTTTTGTTCCACACTGTGATCACACCTGCCTGTGTGCATGAGCTGTCTGCATCCATGCTCGGGCACAAGCTTTTATTTACTGGCACTGGCAGTTGACATGGAAGTCTTCTCATTTTGCAGATGAAACCTATCATAGCACCTAGATCTTGCTTAATAAAGGATCAGAATTTGGGAGCACAAATGTTGTGAGTAAAGAAATGAAAGACAGCCATGAGCTGCTCTCCAAAATTATAACAGAAAAGGAAACAGTTGGACATGTGGAAATGTTATCTTTGTCCTGCAAGATGCTCAATAATCTGCTGGGCAAGGCTCTGTGTCATCTGGCCCATGTCATGAGAGAAGGTTGGATGGGATGACCTCCTGGAGTCCCATGCAACTTTTATTTATCCAGTTCTGGCTGGTGGATTAATTATCTTGCAATAAAACTTGATTTCAATGTACATTGTCTTCTAAGAAGAAAAAGAGAAAACTGATAATCCTCTCTTAAATTTCAACTGCTAAAAGTAATTCCTTTGATCATCTGAATACACTATTTGGACTTAGAATTTCTTAGTGAGTTCTTAAAGTATTTTTCTGGAATTTTTTTTTTCTCTCCCCTATATCTCTTTATTTTACCTTCCTATTCCACAGCTTTTTAAGCAAAAATGTTCTTCCTCTATTTTTCTTTTCATGCTTGAAATCTGGTTTTCTTAAAGTTCCACTAGTACTACAGGATAATATAAGGTAATTTTTAAAAAATTTTTTTAAATTTTATTTGGCTCATATTTTTCTTACAATTGCATATAGGTGGGAAGGAACTAGGAAACGAAAAGTGGTTACAGTCACAATCATGAACAAGCCAGTGTACTATTGATAAAATCAGTATAGAACCTTATATAGATTTGGCATAGGAAATTTTAGAAACTAGTATTTCACAGACACTACTTCTGATTTACTTATGGACAGAGAAACTTTTCTAGGAGACAGGGTGTGGGGAAAAAGGACTTCCAGGTTTGAGGCAAAGATTTGATGCTTTTCAAAGTTTCAGATTTGAGAATAAATCACACTTTAAAGAGAGCTGCTGGCTGTAAAAAAAAAGATTGTGCTCAAGGGAAAGTCTAATAGCTCTGTAAATTAGGGATTATGTAAGCCAGTTTGGTTAGACTAGTTAAAAGCAAACATCTGCAGAAATGATGAAAAAATAAAGGAAAAAAAATTCTGAACACATAAAGTTTTTTTTTCCTTAGCTTTGAGAAATAACAAGTTAGAAATTGCAAGTGGAATTCTATATCACTGTACGTGGCTACAAAAAATTTCATTTTCCTTTAATTCTAATTGCTTGCTTAGCCTATGTTTCAGGCAAAAATTGTTCCTTCTTGTTTGGTGGTGCTTTGAAATTATACAACTATTTTTGTTATATAATTGTGTTTTCAAGTAGATTTAGTTCAAAGTGAGGTGTATTGTCAACCTTTACCGGGCTGGTTTCCAGACCAAACCAAGTCAAACACTGTGCAAGCTTCCACTGTAACATTGCAACGCACCCAGGGTGGCATAAAATACTCTTCAGTGATAAAAATAGTAACATTAAGAAACAAAGCAATGAAAGGAACAATGCTTCGATAACACCTTAGCAAATGGAGAGCCCCAAGTGCTGATCTAATTTTCAAAGGGACACACACATACCGGGCAGTGTGTCTCAGCTCTAAAATAGAGGAGCCAGTTTGTTCTGCAAAGGAGAAAAGAATGAGATACCCCTAAATTAACTGTAAATCTGATATATATTATACTAGTGAAGAGTTACCCCTTGGAGAATTCAGTGAAATTTTCTTGGGATTTATGAGGCGATAAAGTTAAATTATACTTACTGTATCTTATTAAGGAAGGCAAACAAGCTGCTCAGCCTGCCATAAGCTATTAGATGTGATCTTGCATCTCCATGAAATTGTCAGAGCCTTAAGACTTTGTGAGTCTTGGATGGTGGGTTTATCTACTCTTGTGCTTCTCAGACATGGCATTGAGGGTTGAACACTTTTCCTGGGCTGGGAGACGTGGGATACCTCTGGAGACAGCTGCTGCTCCATGCAGCCTTGCTGCCAAACTGACAGCTCTTGGACTAGAATTTCTCAGTATAGGATCTCTTTCCTAGGAATCCACTTTCAGGTGTCTGGACTCAAGGGATCCCTAGTGATTTCTGGTGATTTCCACACCATCTCTCATTCCTTCAAGTCAAATTAATATTGGGTATGAAGAGATTTTCCTGTAATGTTTTTACTTGGGTCTGGTATTTTACCAGAAATTTGTTGGGGCTCTCAAGCTGTTACTTGAGTAATTTCCCACAGTTTCCATGAGTGTTCCCTGACCATAGCACACCCTAAATGTTAATAAAATTACTTATATTTAGATTCCAATGGTAGAGGTAGAATATTTTTGTTCTAAATACATATAGATTGCAGGATATTAGATATTTTTTTAAAAAATTTTCAGTAAAAATAAAACAAAAAAGACCTCATCACTACAATTTTAAAGGACAAAAAAAAAAAAGGGAAAAAAGAAGTTATGTCCTCTTATCAACTTCAATGTGCCCATTAAATATTGAAAACTGTCTACACTAAGAAACAGTTTAGGAATTCATCTGATTTTTCTCCCTCAGAGTTTTGCTAAACTTCCTCCCGACAGAGAGATGCTTTTATGTATCAATTTCTGGGAATAGTTTTCTATCCAACACCCAGAGAAGATTTCCCTAACCAGAAGACAGACCTAAATACATAGACATTTTTCATCACTAATATATTTCATCACTAATGAATTAATTAGTGCTGTTCTCCAGAGGGGAAACATTTTCCAAGTTTTAATGCATATTTCTTTGAAATCCCACAACTCACTCATAGAGTCATTTGGGTTGGAAAAGACCTTTAGAATGATCAAATCCAAACATTAACCCAACACTGTCGAGTGTCTTCCTACCCTCAAGAGGATCAGCATCCCCACCCAATTTGGTGTCATCTGCAAACTTGCTGAGGGTCCAGGTAGTCAATAAAGATGTTAAACAGGACTGAGCCCTGGGGGACACCGCAGGTGACCTGATGCCAGCTGGATGCAGCACCATTCACCACCACTCTCTGGTGAGAAGGGCCAACCAGCCAGATTTTTATCCAGCAAAGACTACCCCTGCCCACATGATGGTAATCCAGTTTCTCCAGGAGAATGCTGTAGAAAGCAGTGCCAAAGGCTTTGCTAAAGTCCAGATAGAGATATTCATGGCCTGTCCCTCATCCACTAAACATCATAGAATGAGATCAAGTCAGTCAAGCAGCACAATGTCACTCAAAAAATGAAAGTCAGGGAGAGAGGTGAGAGTTTTTTGGTGGTTTTGTGGGGTCTAGGGCTTTTTTTGTTTTGCTTTTGCTTGTTTGTTTTGGGGGGTTTTTGTTAATTTGTTTTTAGTTGTTGTTGTTTTACTTTCTGTCTTAAGAAGTGCATATCACATAAAATCAGGAAGAGCCTCTTGGGAAAAAGCTCACCATGCTGTGTTACATGGGGTTAAATGACTGAAAGTTGAGAGCTCATTTTCTTACAAGTGTTTTGCTATTTGCTAAAGGAAAAGTGTATTTCTGTTTAAACAACACAACTATTTCAGATATCAAAGCATATTTTTTGCTTGATTTCTTCTATTAAACAAGATCTTTCTGACTGAAGAGTACTCTAATTATAAGTCATTGTTATAAAAAGGAGCTTAATATAAGGTTTTAGCAGGTTTAGTTGATTTTACTTGTATCTGATTAGAAAAAAATGCTGAATATTTTAAAACACACTGAAGATGAACTTCATGTAATTTATGTTCATCTGCCAGAGTTTAGTTTGTGTATGCATCTGGTCCAGTGAACTAAAATCTTGTATCAGACATTTGGAAGAGACATCAGAAACTGCTGAATTTTTTAGTTCTTGCTCATTGGTACAGTTTAGCTGAACACTGTCTTACCACTAAAAAGGCATAGATAAAGAGCATTTGCTTTTGTTATTTTTAAAGAGAATAAAAAAAAGAATGAAAAAAGGTGTAACAGATGGCTTAGCTGCTACGGGCAAGTGAAAACGCAAATAATCTGAAATTATATTAAGATATGGTTAGTGGTTACTCATCAGCTGAGGTAGTTTATGTTGGTACAAAAGTAAATTTCCCTTAGCAGTTTATTTCCCTTAGCAGACAAATTTTCCCAGCACGGTCCTTGTAAAACACAATTCCTCTTACTGAAATAATTCCAACATTAAAATAAACAACAAAGCCTCTTTCCAAAGAAAGAGTAATTAGTATTTCAATTTATTTACTAGGCTAGTTAGCTAATATAGCTTCTACAAAGTATTCATCGAGTGCATTTTTAGGATGAGATAATGGATTTCCAAATCATATACACTGACAATATCAACAAAGCTGCTTTATTAGTCCTGTTTGGGCCCTGTGGTATCATTAAACCCAATATTTGTCTACAGCTTGATTCTGTTAATGGAAACGGTGATCTAATTTTTAGTTGTTATAAGTTATCTATGGCTCTCAGATGATATCTAAGTCTCTTGCATGATTTATTGAAAATTCACACCTGCAACTTACACTAGAAAAGATTGCACTTCTTTAGATACTTTATTTTTTTTTTCTGGTTTTTTATGTTTTAGTCAAAAGAAAATAAAATTATTTTAATTCTGGCTGCTAAATCTTGCTTTCCCACTTCAGGACACAGTGACTGCAATAAGTTATTCATATCTTAAGTTGGAAGCGCATGGCCCCATGAGGGCTGTATATGAGGGGAAGACAGTAACAAATTCTCTGATGAAGAGACAAAGCTTTATAGCCAAACTCCACTTTGCAGTGGATCTTTTTTCCAGAGCCCTTATGAGGTACTGAGAGAGGGTCTGTAATGGCAAAGCTGACATTAAGTGGGATGATGTGAATGGAGCTTTGTGGAGGAATGTTTTGTGGCTGTGAACTAAAATGTAGGCTACACATCTGGTCAGAGGCACGTGTCACTGACAGAGTATGAACCTTGGTGACTTCTTAAATGACATTAAAATTAATGCTATACTTCATCACTTTGCTTCTGCTACCCTGCCACATGGTTTTCCATATTTTACAGTGCACACATCATTTGAGTTCTGAAGAAAATTTGCTTAGTCAAAAAGTCAGCTGTATTCAAATTATTCATAAGGGAAATTGCATCTTAGGCAATTAAAATGTGTGCTGGGTAAAAGAAAATGTTTCTTCCTGAAAGGAAAGAGCGGATGCTTCATCTGTGAGAAACGTTATTACAAATTCTTTTCTGTTACTAAGCACCTAGTATTAAAAAGAAAGTTGTTCTAATCAGAGAGGAACCATATGAGGGCATAGTGGAAAATTTTATTTTAATTTAGATTGTTGTTGGTTTTTTTTCCCCCTCACATTATATTTACTCTTCCACATGCAGTCCCCCTACCCTCCCAGAAGCTCTGCTCCTTGTATAAAAGATTGTACGTTTGTTTTATTTTCACTGAATTTTATATGTTAAATGTGATCGCTTCTGTGCAAATTAATGTTCTTTTGAGCTGCAGTTATATGGATGATAGGAGAGCAAGAGTGATGTGATCAGGTTTGGACAATTTACTGGAAGGGAAATGAGTTTGGCCATGTTTGAAGTTGGTCTGAGAGATTAAGGTAGTACACTATGTATCTTTTGCTCCCTTAGAATATAAATTAGCCCACTTGAACCATTAAAAAAATTGGATTCTGTTAGATTCATGTCTAGTCACTGATCTGCAATTTATGACCATTACAGCAAAGTTGTATTATTTGTGCTGTCTTTTCCTTATAAATGACCAGTGCTTGTAAGCATTTTTTCAAGCTTTTTTCTACTGACGTTTGCAAACCTGCATTGTAAAAGTGTATAAACTGATAATATCCCTCACCATTCATGATTTGTGTCTGAAGTAGCTGAAATCTGATTTTATTCCTTGATGATTCTTTTATTCCTTGGTTGATTCTGTACCAATCAATGCCACATATTTAAAGATTTCTGAGTTTCTGGGTCCTAGGCATTTCTCAGTTGTGTGCAAGATTCTAGCTACAGAAGTGCCAAGAACAAAAGGTATATATACACACACGTACTCACATATATGTAATGTCTATTATTTTCATAGAAACTAGCAGAGAGGCATCTCTTGATGTCCTGATGAAGGGGCAGCAGTGGGGTATATTAATGGGATAATAAAGCCCATCCTTGTTTCAGAAGGTTCTACCTGGGAGAGAGGGATGCAGCAGTGCCTGTGGGCCATGGGGATATGGTTTCAGTTTCTCCTTACTTGAACTATGCTCCCCTTGGAGAGGCAGGAGAAAACCTACTTCACCTTTTACTTGCAGAAATCATTGGTTGAAAGGAGATTTCTTTTTTTTTTTTTTTTTTTGTCTGTTTGAAACCTACCTGCTGATGTTGTTTTCACCCTTTTTAACATGTTCAGTCCATCTCTGCAGCCGAGTAATGGAATACTTAAGGCCATATGATACCATCGATTTCCACGCACAGTCCTGTTGGCTGCTGTGGGGAGTTCTGTTTTAAAAATCAATGGCATAATAAGATTTAAAGTAATAAAAAGAGAGCAAAGGGACGTGGAATTTAGTTCATGTGTGCCCTATGATATTGGAAAAGCCCATTATCTGCAGCACACAGAGCATGAACTGGGGAATGGTGCATATACCTCACTCTAATGCCCAAATTTTAAAACATCTTATTTACTTAATAAAAGGAGTTAATGACTTACGGTGTAGTTACAGTTTACCAAGTTTATGAACTAACTATAAATTACAGATGTTTTCACTGAAATGCAGTGGTTTATTTTGTCATTATTATAGGTGCTAATATTTAAGATTATCTAATAGTTGCATGTTTTCATACAGAATTATCAAAAGAATATAGCCGTAATCAAAAATCTTAAAACAATTGCTCTTAGGGTTAATGTGTTTCTGTGCTTGGAAGCATTACTCTAATCTTCTCTAGTGTCAATTTGAAGAACATAATCAAATTGAAATTATAGAAATAAAGAGCTATTGTCCATTTTGAAAAGTTTTTATGAGTCCAAAGTTGTAAGCATGGTTTTATTAATTTCATGATTTTTTTGTAGGCTTTATTGTTCCTGAATGACATGGATGTGGCAGCAACAAATGTTGCAAGAGATACCTCTCTCCTACTTTATATGCTTCAAAATTTAAGGCCTCCATTTATCTCTGACTTTGAGATCTTCCAGCTTAACAATTCAAACTTCCTTCCAGTAAATAAATTTCATTTTTTGTTTCTGATTCTTAACATTTTTTTCCTTTTGTAACAATTCCTGATCCCATTCACTTCCATTTTGAAGAATCATAAGAGAGAATCTGTTTCTATTTCTGGAGCTCTGTAACTTTCTTTGGCCCAGATCACCTGAGGAATGATTATTTGGTATCCATGATTAGAGCAAAAAGGGTACAGTTAAATATTATACGTGAGGTAAATAGTTATAAGTAGGAATATAATTGGGATGGTTTAATATCTTCTCTGGGCAATATTTTGTTCATAGCACATGTTATTCTGTGCTATCAAAACATGAACATGTATTATATAAGACAACGTTTTAAATAAATACCACATGCAGCCACTGAGTGCTTATTAAAATGTTTGTAACCTACTTTGTACATACAGCTGGCTTTCCAACAAAGCAGGAGTTAATTAGGCTTGTGGGGGTAAACGCAAAAATAAAACAAAATAATAATGAAAACACTTCAAACAAATGACCCTGTTTTATTGTTCAAACGGGACAATAAATCAGACAATCTGAAGCAAAGTACAATAAATATAGAGAGGCGAAAAGAAGAAAAATATAGTTCAAGATCTAATCACCTTTTGGGACACAGTTTCCCTTTCTAGATTCTTTACTAAAAAGCACTTTGAATGGAACTGCATGACAGCTCTTGAGTCTTTCCTTAATTTGTTGGGATTTTTTTCTTTCATTTGTCATGTCACAGGACAGTTTAAGAGAAATTTCCTTGGGCTTGTGTCCTGTCACATTTGGAAATAGTAAACATGGTCAATATTGTGTTGGTCTAGAGATGGGAGAACTGTTCTTTCTACCATTCCATCTTCCTCCTCCCCACCCCCAAACGCACACATACACACACACACAATCTCTCTCCTCCATGGAAGCCCTTTATGTGGGATTTGTTGTGTGCTGTTGTGACCTTGGAATGAGAAGTAGCCTGGGAAGCCAAAACCTGGAGGGACAGTGCTGTAAGCAACCTATTTCCTTGAGTCTGTGGTATATATTAAAATTTTCCCTGGAAGTCTTCAAAAAGATATTTTGAAAGAGCCATTTCATTGCATTTATTTTCATATTTCTTTGACTGGAAGAAGCAGAGTTCCAGTGATCTTATCCTTCATGTGATTTTTGCACAATACAGAAAATTTAAGACATGTTTCGGGATCTGAGGCTTAGAGTATTTTACCTTATGAAGGAAGATACATGTAAGAGAGGCTGTGGATATATATATTTAAGTGTTACATAAAAAAACCCTTCTGGATGTTAGACAGCAATTATGGGAGAGGAGTGAAAGGGGTGACAAGAAATGGCTGCAAACAGAATGAAAGCTAATAAAACGTGAGATTGTAGCTACTGATCTCTAAACTGAAAACTTCAGCTGTGAGATCTTATATAACAGTTTACACACATGCTCACACAAGCTTACACATGTTCAGGTGAACAAAAGTGAGAAAATCTTCATGTATTTCCTCCTTCCTCTGTAAATACTGCCTTGTTTAAATGTATCTGGAATCTGTAGATCAGTGTGGGAGTCCAGCTGTGCTTGCTGCTGCCTGAAGATAAACAAATTTCAAATAAATATCTGTAATTTTGGGGATGTAAACTATAAAAAATATATCTATACCTCTGAGAAGAGCTGTGGCTGAGTTAAGGCATCTAAATCAGTATGCAGAGACACTCTGGTGATGATTAGAGAAGACAGACAAGCAGTAAGTCTAATAGGGGGAGTCCTAGTGGGCTTTCTGGCATTTTTCCCAATGTTTTGTAGAGAAAATACTGGGACATTTCAGTCCCAAACAGTAAAAGGTCACGGCCACTTGCTTTTGCACATGATTGATATGAATCACTGAGGAGACGGACAGCAAGTGCAGCTGCAACTGTGACATATTTTGGTATTTACATTTTTAAAATTTCTGAATTAAACACTGCATTTTCTTAGTGTACATAAGTAGAACTTTAAAGCAGACAATAAAGGCAGCTTTAGTCTGTGGGATGAAAATAAATAGATAAAAACAAGGAAGGGAAGTTGGTTGAGCTTATTTTATTTTTGATGGCTTCCTGTGTAAAGCTGGAAAATGATCAAAGGCAGATGATGCATGTATGTGTTTCAACCTCTTCTATTCCATCTCTATTATTTGGGGATTTTTTTTCAACTTGAAAATGGAAAGTTGAAATGTTCTATCTTGAAAACATTCATGAAGCATTTTGCATCTTCTGAAAGCAATCAAACTAAAATACATCCAAAGGAAACTGACTGTTGAATTTAACCCAATTAAAAATAGGCAGTGAAAAAATTTGTTTTCCCAAAATTAGATGTTTCTTAAAATGCATAAAATAAGACTAGAATTTACTATTTGTTCATCCATTGATATTGGGCCCTTTTTACATTTCTCTAGCCACAATACACTTCTGTGTATTTTTGTGAATTCTTTGGGATTAAATTCCAAGTACTCCTAAAGATCTTCAAATGTTCTGTCGTGAAATGTATGTTTATCGGAACATGCAATTATAGGGCAACATTGCGCTATGCAATGAGTGTTTGGTAATTTATTTTTATCTGCATGCTGTAAAAATGCCTTCAAAGTGCTGAATCTCTTTGATACCTGCTGCTATTTGATACCACAAAGCAAGAAAGACCCTGACAATTGCAATTTGGAGGTTTGTTCCAACTCCTACTGAAGCAAGTAATAGCCTGTGTCTTCACTTAAGTGGACGATGGATCTGGCACCAAATAAAAAGAATATGCCAGACTTCTTGCTGGAGAAGTGTATAGTGACACCATAAGCACGTATTTTAAAATTTCTGTTCTTTTTTTTCTTCTTCTTCTTTTTTTCCCTTTGACCATTTTGTTTTACCTACTTGGTTTTTTTCCATAGGTGCTGCAAAATGGAAGAGAGATTGGAACTGCAGCATATCACCTTTCAAATGGCCTCTGCACAAAGGTATGACAGAAGAAATTGATTTTCACTTTTCATCAATATTTCTAAATTGTAACACATATTTTACAGTAAAAGAAGATGCATCACCCTGGATTTTTTGTCAGCATTCCTGAAACAAAGTGCATTGAAAGCTACTAGCATGGAAGTTTCAGCTTAGTAATTTACAGCCTACAAATGGATTTCCTTCTCAGAATGATAAGTCAGTCAGTGAACCATGTATTGTACATGGATGATGAGCAATTCACTCACTGGATGCAGGGTTTTAACGTTTCTCCTCAAAGTTTGAGACCTAGAATGAACTTTGACTGAGACTTTCTGGAGCTTTCCAAGTTTGCATGCATTATTTAACTTACCAAATGGGCTCTGGTAAACCGTGATGAACTGAGCACCCTCTTCATAAGCTCTTTTTGTTATTAGTGGCAGAATTTGGAGTATTGGTTGGGTCAATTTTGTACATCTAATGATAGATCATCTCCAAAATTCAGTATACAGAAAAGGTTAATTATTGTTATTCTTGTGTTCTCATTCATCATTTTTAGTTGGCTGGCAGCAGGTCTTATCAACTGATCCCTGAAGCTGCTCTGATCCCTCCCACCTCCACTTATAGGGTTGGCTGAGGCAGGAGGGAGGAGCTTTTGGATCTCTTAGGAGACTGTTTACTAGCAAGCACTAACACTGTTCAACATCTTTTCTGGATGAAGTTTTCTCGGCTATATTTGTTGAAATTTTTGCTTTGATGTTTACATCCACGTAATTATTACTGTATATCAGAGTTCTTTTCCTGGAATTAGGAATGAAAATTAGCTTCTGGGACAGGCAAGACTAAAGCAGCTCATAGCAGCTTAACAAGATAGGCGTACAAGACACATTCCCAATTTCATCTATCTATTAAAGTAATTTCATAGGGACCTTGTGAATCAGAAGAACTGTGTTAAAGCTTCTAGAAGACTCTAAGTTAAGTGTTCTTATACTGAAATACAAAGTGTAATCACTCATGGTTATAATACTTTTTTTGAATGATGAGCAATGAAATACATACGTGTATATATCATACACAGAAATATTAACACAAGTAATTGGAATCGGACGGGACGTGACAGAGCACACAATGTGTTCTCAAAAAGATGTTTCTCTAATGGTTCTTAAGGAGGTCTAACGACAGAGAACTACCACTTATATTCTTCATTTTGTTTATAAGAGTGCTCACTCTTGAGGTATATAATTTTTCTTTTATTTTCACACTCTAGGTAAAATATGTTTAAGCTGCTAAGCTTAGCTTACAGGAATGGTCTTTTCTATACTACAAACTAATTCTGGGCAATCTTAAAATAAAACTTTAAATTACTTGCTTGTGTGTTTCAAGGCACAGTTTCCATGTAGCCCCTCTTTATTTTTGTTAGAATGCATCCCTCTCCTAAGTGTATATTTATTAATAATTAATTGCCATAATAAATTCACTCATTATGGGACCTAGGTATTGAGTAAGTGTGGTCTGAAATAAGTGGGTCATACAGGCCTAGAAATGAAACTCAGATTCTAAAAGAAGAAATTGAAAGACTTCATTCAGGGACATAATGACTGCAACTTAAGTCTTCCTTCTTCTTTGGTTTCAGCATCTGGAGGTTGCAAAGCCTGCGTATGGGCTAGCAGTCATCTTCTGCCTGAGTAATGGCATGGGGACTGCACCAATTCATTAACTCAGCAATTAGATTTAAGCAATCATGATGGGTGACAGCAATGAAAAAATATCACAAAGCATCCCCTCATTATCTCCAAACACAATACTCAATAGATAGGTACAACCCTGGTTAACAACTGAGCACAGGCAACTGTAGGTCTTGCAGCTAAATCAAATCAGAAATATTTGTTTTCCCGGCTTTTTAAAGTAAAGCATTGGGGAAAAATCTATAACATTTTAGTCATTTAGCAATGCTAAAGTAAATTAATCTCTGTGGGCTAGGCTGTACCTCGAAGCGCAGGAGCACAGGCTCTGAGGAGGAATGTGTCTGAAGGACAGCGGAGGTAGCAGAGGTAGGTGGTGATTAGTTGTTCCACAGACCCATGGGACTGGAGTCAGTCTGCACTGAGATGGGAACAAAATGCTTCAGAGGAAGCTTTAAACAAAGCAATACCCAGCTCTCTTTATTGTCCCTACTAATAAAACGTGCATGAACATCTCTTGTGGACTGTATAAAGGAAGGTTGCCTTTCCCCAAAGTAGCTGGGGACAGCCACCTTCCAGTATGTAATACATTTAGTCATCCAACCCAGCAACAACTTTTCCATTTACTTATTTACTTATCTTTATTTATTTTCTCCTTCCTTCCTCCAGTAGATGGATTTTGAAAAGGTTTTCATTTTACAGGAAATACAAGCTGTCAATTTTCTTTTTTAAGTCAGAGTGAAAAACAGATTTTTAGTTTTCCTTGAAAATGGAAATTCTGCCTTTCATCCAATGTTTATCAAAGACCTGGAAGTAAATTCCCACATGTTCTATTAACCTCAGAAATGCTGTGAATCTTTACATCAGCTAAGGCACAGCTTCCAGCATGCTTGCTCCCAGTAGTCATTCCAATGCTGGCTAGGTACCTGGGAATAACTTGCCAAATGATAGAACTAATTTTGGAGCCATAACTTTTCTTGCCTTACCTCACCTCCTTTTGCCACTCAACACCTTCTCCCTTTTTCCTTTTGCTGCTGCTCTATGATCCAATATGAGTATTGCTAAACTGTTAAGCTGATACTGCTGGATTAACTTCTTGAGAGAAACAAGACGGAAAACATTTGTGTTCCTATTTATGCTGAAGGTTTAGTGCTATGGCATAGTATGTGCACACATGGGAACCTCCTGGTTGATACAGTGTACAAATATTTCCAGACCACACATGCACCTACATGGAGTCTGTTCAGAGTATTCATATGCTTTCTATTGTGGAGGCTGGGGTAAGAAAGCTCAAAAACTCTTTCTTTCTCCTTAAAATGTAATTTCAGTTTTGTACTCTTC
This sequence comes from Ifrita kowaldi, assembly GCA_013398055.1. NCBI lineage: Eukaryota > Metazoa > Chordata > Aves > Passeriformes > Cinclosomatidae > Ifrita > Ifrita kowaldi. The sequence continues at coordinate 250,653 of VZRS01004691.1, forward strand.
AAACAGTTCATTCCACATGCACAAAATCTGTGAAAACAAGTGCATGCATTTCCATTGCTGAAACATGTTAAACTGCAGGTATATTAAAAATATAAGAAATAAATCAATTTTCTGATTTATTAAAATGGAAATGGTAGTAACTCCTTTATTTAAATAAAAGTTGTCACTTAAGCAATAATATGGGAGAATAAGTCTAATAATTTGTTGTATACCATTGTATTAGCTTTAAATCAGAAATGAAGTCTCCATGAAATGTGATGAAATAATTGTAGGTGTGTGAAAGGTGGTTTTACCTTTAAAACAATTTGGCTGAATTTGGAAGACGCGAACCAACAGGGTGCAGCCTATTACACAAATCTTCTATTTTTTATATTTCACGTGCTTTATTTACATCCTTGTTTGCCGAAAACCATGTTGTATTTCATTTGGAGAAGAATGAGTAAGGTCTTCAGTATCTAATCTAATACCTGTTAAATCTCATGGATACAAATGGGGGAAAACATTCTCATAAATTGACTTCCGCCTTAAAGATCAAAATGCATTTAATTTCTTTTTCGAGCATATGCTGCATCAAGTTCCTTTTTTATTTATTTTCATTTGTTCTGACTAGTGCAGTTGTAAATTAATTCTTATCAACTTTTTGAGTAGAGATAGAAAGTAAATATACCTGAGCTTAAAGGTAATTGTAGCAAAGGGAGAGTTAAACAACAAAAGCACAATGCAGACATAAAATGAGCAGTGACTATAAAACCAGTGTTAACTGTAATAGAAAAACGTGTTTTCTTTCCCTGGTCTGCTCTTTATTTGTAATTTGTGTGTGTGGGCATGTGTTCATACAGACATGTCTTAAACCTGCTGCACTCAGTTTAATATTCCTTTTCTCCCTTAGTGCAATCAAACATCACAACAGTATTATGCTCTTGTCCTTATTTAAATTCTAAATACAAGTATACCCAAAAGTGATGGGGTTTTGTTGTTGTTGTTGTTTTGCGTCAATATTTTATTCATGCAAAGTGGTAAGTAGGTTAGTAGGTATAACGAACAACTTAACTCCAAGTATCCACTGTCTTCTCTGTTACAATATTCCCTTTATATTTCAGGTTTAGTAGCCATAACATAAATGAAACACCAGCCTCTGTCTGTGGCAAAACAAAAAATCTCACGACAACAACAAAATAGTGAAATAAACTTTAACTGTTTTTTTTTTTTTCCTGGAATTTTAAATCATGAGGCTTGTTCTTGAACTCCCTATCCCTTCCAAGCACTGCTGAGTCTTGTCAGAGAAACTGCATACTGCATAATTACCAGAGAATAAATCCACTTCCTCTTTCTTCTCTGTTTTTAACCATAATTTTGAAGTATTACAAAGAAAAAAGCAGACAGAAGGGTATTTTCAAATCCTGTATCTCCCACCCAGTACCCTAGAAATTTTTGTGAAGCTTATAACCATGTCAGTACATTTATTTTTGAATTCTTGTTGCTGAGTGAAAGCAATATGAATATAAATGTGAAAATTTTCCATGCAAATCACAGACCATTTTGGCTATAGAGAAACAGTAAACTAGTCATTAGATAAAAGTGCTAGCAAATGAATGAAATTATCCTATAATGTTGTTATGCAATAACTAACATCGATCCTTCACACCACTGGGTCAGTTTTTGGTTTCTTTTTTCTTTAAGATTGTTACTAAGGTGTGAATTTCATGGTCAAGTTTCAAGATGTGCCCAAACAACTACCGTAAATATTTCCATATATCTCATTTACTCACTCTTGTTTTTTTACTACATAAATACATTTAGTCACAAGAAAAAGAAAATAATTTATTTCAAAATATATTGTGAAATGTCGAACCATTTACTTCACGGAATTTTTACCAGTTTTCTGTGAAAGAGCTGCATATGGAAAACTAAAGTTAATTTTTTTGGATGTTGCAAGGCTTGCGTGTAGAATAAAAATGTGTGAACCATGATGTATGAATAAGGTTTCTTAATTATTTTTTAAAGACCTCTAGATCTTGTTTATGCCTGCAGTATTTAGGGGAACAAATTAAGTTTAGGTTTGTTTTTTATTTATTTTAGTGGGGTACGTAGAAAAAACTAAGTGTGCCAACTTATTCTAGTGGCATTCATTCTTCAACACCTGCAGCTTATCCCATATTTCAGCTAATTTGGTGAAGTTGGAAAATCAATTCTGTGTTACAAATACTAATGCTGTGATCATTATCTTTGCTCTAAGGGCTTACATTTGAACACAACGTAATTCAGATTAATAATGCATATTTAATAAATGCTAACACAAGAACCAAGGAAGCACTTTGGTTTCCAAGTGAGTCTCAGCATATGGCTGTAATATCTAATCAATAATTAATTATAAGCTAGTTGACCCAATAGGCTCTTCCTACTTGCCCATGCTAAAAAAGAAGAATCTGGTAAGCAGATTGGAAAACTAGAAAACGTAATTTATAATCTCCTTTTGCCCTTTCTCTTCAGGCAGGCACAAGATTTATCTAGTGTTCAAGAACGCTTTCATCTGCATGCATAAAATTAAAAAGAGAGGAGAAATCTGAACTGTGGGATGAAGCATACAGATACAGTGCTTTGTGTGTGTGACCCATGATCCAGCCGCATCGAGTGGGGGACCTGGTGTGCCTTCAGAGGAGTCAGCTCTGGAATAGCCGTTATGAGTGTGACGGTGGCCAAAGACACACAGGGCACCCTAGGCCTGTGTTTGCTGGTGGTGCCACATTTTGCACGCAAAGTTAATGCAAGGACAAGCCTTCCAAAATTGTTACAGTCCTTTCTGTGTATTATAGCTGAGGGATGAATATCTGCAAAAGCCAATGCTGAACAGCTCCAAGTAGTCTGTACAGGCTATACAATATACCAGGAATGGTGTGAGCCATAGCAACCCACTAACCATACAAACTATAAGAAAGACTGAAATCTACCAACTCAAGCCATATCACTGTTGCAGAGCACGTCTGCAGGTGCCTTTTCTTGGCTGGCTGCAAAGAGCTGACTGGCAACCTGAGTGGAAATTGAACTGCAGATCCAGAGCTATCCCCATAGTTGGGACAGTTTGACTTTGACTGTAATCAGGACCGGGGAAGGGGAGGCGGGGAAAAGAGTTGGATTAATATTTCAAGAAACTGCCAGAAATTGAAACAGTTAAAATATTTCAACACTGAAAGTGACACTATACAATCGACTAACTAATATTTGTCATTTAGGTGGCAAAATTGTTCCAGGTCAAGGCTGTGAATCACAGCTTTTCCTGACTTTGATGCTCTTCATACTCATCATGTTACTATTTGCATACTACTTTTATTGTGTTTGCTATCACTCCCTCCTCTTTTCGGAGGGAGAAACCACTCTTCTTTCTCTTATCTCTTGAGCTGTATCTTCATTAGCTTATGACAGAACTACACAGACACAGGTTACGGCTTTGCTGACCTTAGCTCTGTGGAGAAGCTCTTGTGCATGAAGCTGGTCTGTAATGATCCTGTATTCCTGTTAACTGTGCAGGGCTGTTTAATGACAGAGGTTCATTGCCTTATGAAAATGTTGCTAAAGAAAAAATGATCAGTTTTCTTCTCCCTGTTTCTGCACTCTCAACAGCTCATTCCCAAGATATATGTATCTGGCCAGATTCTCTGATGGAAAAAAATATGCGTTCATGACTATTATTTTAGATTATGCATGTATTGCATATATATACATATATATGTGTGTGTATATGTGTGCATATATATATATATAAGAAAATCTATTGCCAAAGAGTATTGCAAACAGGGAGGGAAGGTAAAATTCCTCCAAGAGGGTCAAATTTCAATTGATTTGACAGTCCAGCTTAAGTTTAGATCCCACCTGAAGCAACCTATGGACCTTTTCTCTTAGTTATGACCAGGCATAGGTAGATAATTGCAAGGTGTCTCTTCCTCTTGATGAGGATGGGAAATTTTCACAAAGCTTGACCACTCCTGACTATGAAGATTTCTCTCAAACTGAGGTTAATGCTCATGCATTTCGTTTCTAGCAAATACATCTAAAAGTGTGACGGAAAAGTATATCCTGTTTCCCAAAGAACTTGTCCTCGTTTCAAGCGGGTGAAATTTGGAAGCCTGTTTCTCTGAGAAGCTGCAGTTCATGGCCCTTGGACTGACATTGAGAAGCTGGATGTCGCTAGTGAGCGGAGACCGAGTAAGAAAATGACATCGATGGTTTATGAAGATAAGAAAACCGATGCTTTATTAATTTACAGATTTGCTTATATACCTTAGCATGCTGGGCTGACATAAGGTTATTTGTTGTCTGACCAACCACCCCCCAGAGCGATTGGCTGGGCCCAGTAACTCTTACTTCAGATATTTTCTTCTTTGGTATCATAACAATACCATAGTTTACAAAATCTCTCAACTGTTTTCCTGTAGCGTCCGTGAGAAAGCAAGGCTTTCACACAGATGCTGTCAGAAAACTGAGAAATCTCCCTGCACCCAGGCCTTTAACATCCACAGCTGGACACTGTCCACTTTTGCCTAAGCCTGGGCTACCTGCTGCAATGAAGATTTTGAGGTTTGAAAGTTACAAGTATGACCACACTTTCTTATAAGGTCTAATGGCATTTTTTTAAAAGAGTTCACTGTTGCTAAATGCAGTTCCCCATTTTAATACAGTTAGCTCCCATTGACTCTTTCATTAGCAGCAATAATCCATTGAGGAGAAGTCGAAAAATTGCTTGTGATCTTAAGAACCTTAAAGAACATTAAAGAAGACTTCTTACAGAGAAAAAACAGATGCCTGCTGCTGTGGTTGATTGGAATCAGATACATAACAGTATTAGCAAATGCCTTGAGTTTTACCCAATAGTTTAATTAGAAGACACAATAATGTCTCTAACATCTATCTTGGACAGTGTTTTGCCTATGGATCCCCAGCGAACAGTTCACCTGACTATGAATACTAGCCCAGGGTAGAGTCCACCATGAAGGAAACCTTACTCTCATGCTGGGCTTGCCAGGTCTGCCTTTCAGATATGCAGAGCAGGTTTACCTCCTTTGGCTTTCTGTTTGCAAAGTTTGACACTTCTGAAATCAATTTATAGGCTGCTTAGGACAGAGAACTGAGCTTTGATAATTAGCTTGCAGGTTTATGGTCAATATTTAGATTAAAACTAGTACGTGTGTTTTCCTAGTGATCTTTGTTTCATGGTTCTAGTTTGGCAAGTAGGAATAGACCCGGTTTGCAGTGTTCATAAGAGATGGTTTTAAGGTCCTGACTTTAGAAGGAAGCTGGATTTTGTGTCCTGGTTTTGGGTTCTCCTCTTCTTGATTGTTGTACATGTACATTAAAAAAAAAGCCCAAACAAAAACTACCTCCTGACCTACACTGGCATATTTAGAAAGTTATGATAATTTCAAAATACATCTGACAGCTGTATCTCGATGCAGTATCTCATGATACTCCCTTGGCTTTTTATGTCTGTTACAGAGTTATGCTTGTATATTCCTGAAACCATGGACTGATATTGTTTATTTAGTAGCTACACGGTAATCACATGTCAGTAGATGTACTCTGGTATGTGGATGGCGTCTTTTTTACTTATCAGCCATGTTTTGGTAACTTTCTACTCATATAGTAACGGCATTACTGTCAAAGAATTTACTTATTCATTGCATTAAGGATGTAGTAAAATAATTAATGTGTGATTTAACAGTTTGTTATTCTTCATTAAAAATGTATTAGAACATTACCAGAGTTTTGTTCTCGAAGGTATTACATGTAGAGAAAAGAGAGGCTAGAACAGAAAATAAAGCTGTGCAGGTTTGTATATTTTTAAAGTTGTATGACAAACCGTATTTGTTAATCCCAAAGCATCATTATGCCGTAAAACAGAATTAATGAGACATCAACCCCACTGCTCAGAGATACTAAATTTTGTCAAATCTCACCTCACCATCACTTTGGAGGTATGAAAATCTGGTGTTTGGTCTCTTCCTCTTTAGCTTCTACAGAAGTCTACTCTACACAGCTTTCTAACTAGTCATTCCAAAATAGCAAGCAAGTGCATCATCCTCGGTAGTGTTTCTGGCTATGGGTAAGAGCTTTACTCCAAAAGTTTACATTGTTTTCTTTCCTGCTTCTTATATCTATGGAATGAAGCACGTTTCTCAAATGAAAGAACTAATAGAATAACGTATCAATGCTATTTTTCATTTGGAACACTACATGAAATAATATTTAACAGCTTGCTATTCAATTAAGATTCTAATTTTTTTTTTTATGTCTGAATAGAATTATTTTTCTGTTAGGTGCATGAACACTTACATAAGAAGGCTGGAACAGTTTATTTTTGTTATAATTTGGTGTGCTATGAGAGAAAAAAAATTGAATTCTGACTGGAAGCACAAAATTTCTATGATTTCTTTCTCAGTCATAAGATTTCCATTTACAGGTATTTCCTTGAGAATTTGTTCAAATAAAACATGCCTCAGAAATTTTTGGAATAATGAAACTTTCAAGCTCTGGTTGTACTAATAAGAGAGTGGAAGAAATGACAACCATCTCCTTTTGAAGTATCTCTCACTCAGTTATACAACATGCTTTCTGCAGGAAGGAAAGCATATTCTGACCCCAGATATTTCTCTCTTTCCCAGTGGACTAATTTCAGTCTCCTGTGAGAGACTATAAAGCAGTTTTGCAAAGGTCAGCAAAGAAAAGATTGCATGACCCTGTGCATATTGTGCATTTGACAATGGTCATATTTGGTGTGAAGGCAGGAAGGAAGAAAGGTCTCTGACACGTAGGATGGGGCAGAGGTACATGGTTAAGGAGCCCTTTTGCATATTTAGCACAAGCAGTTTGTCTCTAAACTTTCATATTTAGGAATACTCACCTCACTACCTTAGAGCAATCACTGTAGCTGAGATGTAACTTCTCTTCAAGGTTAGAAAAGGAGTGAGTCTTCCCGTGGTCATGATAATTTATAAACATACATTAAAACTCAGTCAAATTCTGCGATACGAATAACTGTCTTAGAAACGCGAGCCTGGATACATCACTTTATGCAAACATGCTTTTCTTTCACACAGGTTAAAACCAAACAAACTCACTTCACTGGTTTTCCCATTTTCCTGGAAATGTTTCTGTGCTATGGCAGGGCCTTTGTTAGGACTGTAAGAGGCAAAAAAGCAGAAACACAAATTAGAGTTATTAACAGTGAATGTGTTTCTTGGTGGTGTTGTCCTTTTCCTTCGTTCATCATATTTCACTCATTTGAGCGATACATATATATGTATTTTTCACTGCCTTTTATATTTGACAACAAAATGCACAAGAGAGGAATCTATAATTTTGCTCCCTGTATCTCTAATTTGAAAAGATAAGACGTTCAGGAAGTTCTGTTGAGTTTGCAACAATGTATTGAAAATTAGCTCATTTGTATGAGCTGACTGAAGCACCAAAATGTCAGGTGTGTTCCTTTTCCTAGCATCGTTGCTAATCCATACTTTTCGTAACTGGAGAGAAGTGATGTATAATGAAAAATGTCTACTGTGCTGTGTATCATTAGCTATTCCTTATTACAGTCAGCCATCTATTCAGCCTTTCTGGATGTACTCATGAATAAGATGCATAACAAACTGATGTTCTGGTTTTTCCTCATTACAAATCTGATATCTTGTTCAGCAACATTGAAGAGGAAACGATTGGCATTTAGTTCTAAGTGTGCGTTTTATAACCCATAGAAAATTAAAAATAAACAATATCTACAGTGATTTCATATACTTTCTTCATATGAATTAGAAGCATTTACAAAAATTATGTCAGAGCTGGTGAATGTTTGCTAGAAAATATCCTAGCAGCAATGTGAAGGTTTCTTTTGTAAGTGATTCACTGTATATCTGATGAGATAAGATATATCAGATAGCTATATTCTGAACTTTATTCTTCAGTTTGATATAGTTATTCAGGTTGTCCTCAAATTTCTCTCTGTTAAATGCTGATTTTTAGCTGGCTCTCCAGTTGACAGTCTTAAAATACATATAAATAAATATATTTTTCTGTTCATTCAATGAAAAGTAGGAATGATCAGTGACTCTGGAGGAGTCATAAGATTTATCTTCCTTCCTAGCTGATCAGGAAACTCACAATATAAACTATTCATAATAGTTTAGCTGCAGAGGTTTTTGGTTGCTTTTCTTACTCTGTTTGCAACATACATTCTTTAGAATAAAGGGATTTTTTAGTTTTCGGGGCATTTCTTGGGTTGGTTTTCTTGCTTGTTTGTTTTTGGGGTTTTTTCTACAGCACCTATCTCCAAGGAGCTCCACAGGTACTCTGGAGTACCATTAGCAAATATGAAGTTTATAGAAACATCAGCTTTAGATGACTGAGGTTGGCTTGGTAACCAATTGGAATCACATTACTATTCAAATAAATGTCAAAACCATAACAGGACCTGTTATCCTGATTTTAGACGCAGATTTATTGTTAGGTGGAAAATTAAAATTCACTTGCCCACCTGAGAAGGATTTCCTACTTGAAGAAAGTAGGGGGAAAAAGTTACAATGGAAATGTTGTACACTGTTTCTTTAGGACTTTCTGAATGATCGCTTCTGGTGTGTTGTGTAGAAATGTGTCTGGTGTTAATAGTGCTTCACTCACTGTGCAGCACTTGCAGGGCCGGATTCTCATTCACCCCATGTTGGATCAGTAAAATATGGAGAGCTTCTAGCTCATCCTTAATGTCTTCTGCTTTCAGTGTGAATGTGCTAGCAAACATATCTAGTGAAAACTCTCAAGATAAATATAATATTTCTACTTTTACTCATACTCCATCATCTGACTCTTGTTCATATATGCTCTGTAATGCATAGCTGACAAAACCATGAATTATTGTGAATAATCGCAGTGCAAATACATCACTCGAGAATTCTAGGCGAAACATAGTCTCCTTGGACTCGGAGAGTGTTACTCAGTAAAAAAAAATATGAGAAGATCTGTTATCTCATTTTACACATGAAAACCTAAGTGATAAGTGTTCTTAAAAATAACTCAATCAGTGTTATTTGTCCAGATGGAATTATGTTTTCCTTTCGACACTATCTGTGTGTGCCTGTATCACTATTGGAGAACTCAAACCCAGCAATGCTGTGTGTAGATGACTAACACAAGGACATGGTTTTTTAATAACCAGCTGAGAAGGATCAAAGAATGCACGGTAAGTTACATAGAACTGATATTGATCAACAAGGTTTTCTTCAGGCACAACAAGACTTTCAGCTGTACCACATACACCAGGCATCAGATTCACTTTGTACATGTGTTGGGGAAGAAGGAAAAATAAAACCAAAAGAAATACAGGAGAGAAAGCAACTGGATAAATCAAGTTGTATTGAGGCAAACCTGCAATGCAGCTGCCTATTTTCCTGTTATTTTGGGCAATGCTTTGAAACACAAATGCTGGCCAAGGAAGGCTTGGCAGTTTTTGAAGCACATCATATAAGACAGGTGAAAAAATAGGGCTGTGGTTTTATTAGGCTACAAATGTGTTCTTGGCTTTCACATTGAATATTGCCAGTTTCTATCTATTACATAGATATACTACTGCTATATATGTAAAACTGTTATACATGTATATACGTAAAGTACTACACAGAAGCAGAAGGAGAACTGGCCTCAACAGTGTTTTCTATGCCTTTAATATGATCCTGGGGCCAGTCTTTCAGTGTATGAGGATGAGATGTGGGAACATATCTGTGATGTTCCTGTGATGTTAGAGGGTAAGAGCCAAAACCTTGTGGTTCTTTCTAACAATTTTCTGGCAGATTTGCTTTATGCAGAGATTAATCTCTTTGTTGAACAAATGAGACTGGCAATCCATTCACTTAATACCCCTTGACTGATTATAGCTAGATTACTTACATTTCCTTCTTTAATTTTGGCCAGACTCCCTTCTAATCCCAGGACATGATGGAGAGTCATGTCCCGCTCACTTTTTCCTTCACCTTCACCAATTTAGATATGTCCTTCTGTAGTTTGTCCACCTAAGATTGGCTTTGTTCCTTTTATCTTCTTCACTATACTTCAGTCACATTCAACTCCTATTCTTGCTTTGTGTATTTCCTTAATCATAAACTTTATCAAGGTGTTAAACATAGCTTCTATAATTATTATGTCTTTTCCCTCCACAAAAGTATCTAAGCGTACCTCTCTTTGTGCCAACTCCAAAGCATTTCATCACAGGTATTTATATTACAAAGGTATTTATATAAGACGTTACTGCAGTGCAAATCATGTAGAATGTTAGCAGCAGGAAAAAGATATCTTGCAAAAAGCCACCTTTTGTCCAGATCTATTCCTTTGTCTCAACAAACTGTTCCGATCATCAAAATGGGATGGATAGCTTGAACTACTGTAATCAGTGCATTTTACACTTAGTAGGAGGGGTAGGCAGGAAAGGAGCACATCATCCTCATTTTTAACACATTTACTTGTAATCTGAGATAAAAATGCATGCTTCTCAGCATGTTGAAGACTTAATTTTAATAACTGATGTTTACTTAATGCTTGTAAGTGCAGCTTCTGAAGAGATTGGCAGTTTATAATATGCCAGCATTCCCAGCTGTTATTCAAATAAGAAGGGAAAATAAGAAATTAAGGCTGAGAAAACTACTTATCCACATGATAGCAGACGGGGTATAAACTTGACTGTAAAAAAGCAGTGCTTACGACATAAACATTTTCCCCAGTATGAAGCACATTTTCAGGTATAGCTGTTTGTTAAGTTTGGCCTAGAAGGCCTTCACAGTAAAATCTTTTTGTATTACTGATACCCACTTACAAGTATTAGTACCTATTTGCAATTTATCTCTATAGTTCTGTTGTAGAAAATCTGAGCAGAATTGATTGATTGGTAGTTATTGGCCTCATTTTGTCAAAAGCAGAATTCACATTCAGATCTTCACAAAAATTGCAGGACCAAATGGTATCATCAAATTCTAAAGAAGAATTACATTATTTTTATTACACTTATTTAGAGGGATGAAGAACTTATATCAAGATCTTTATTTAGGAAGGCCTTCATCTGGGCCTTTTGTGCCCCTGCTTGAGGTTTCTTAATCTCATTGTATACATTTTGCTGTTCCCACATCCATCTCCAATTGTTTTCAAGCAAAAAGCAAGTTTCAGTTACCTTATCTATTGGATAGGTAAATAAAGGCACAAAGTGATAAAAATGGTTCATTTTGTCTCACACTGCAGGTCAGCTGCAAAATCAGGAGCAGAACTAGGGACCTATGGCTGCCAATCGGTATTTTCATCAAACACCCCTTCCTGCCATGTGTAGCGCTGTGTTATTCTTTGTGAGTCTCAATAGCAACATTTATAGTACAAGTGAGTTTTTTGGGCAGGAGGTTAGTTCCAGCTAGGGTTGTGTGAGTCTTGGTACACTGTGGAACAGTAGATGTGCCCAAGGCACTGTGGTGCCGTTATCGACCCAAATGAGCACCATGCACTCACAGCATCAATCTAGAGTGTTTCATTCAGATACCTCTGAGTGATGGTTGTATTTGAAGCTGTCAGTGAAGAAGGCTGTGTTCCAGCCACCAAAAAAACAGGTCTTATTTATCCTAGGTGATGGCACAGCATTGTTTTCCAAGGCGTTTGCTGTGTTTCGCTCTTTCTGCTTCTGCAGAGTTGGTATTGCCAGTCTGAGAATGGCAGGGGGCCACCCAAGAGTCCGTAAGTCTCTGTCATAGATCACAGTAATTACACCATAAATAACATGAAATTCAACTCAAAATGTTCAAAATATGTGCATGCTCTTATGGGCAGAGGGAAGAAGTAGGGTAAGGTATACGGATGAGCGTAGGCCAGTCATTGTTAAGCAGACAATTCCTGCCATCTACACTTGTTTCCTCCCTCAGGACTCCATCTCTTCTTTTCTTTTCCTTTTTCTTTTTCCACTCAAATTGCTATGTGTTATAACCTCAAGGTGGTAGTGAAGTAAATATGGAAAAAAGTCACATTATTCATTATGAGTTTTCCACACTTCTAATAGTATGAATGTATGGATGCGGTAAAAGAGCAATTTGCATTAACTCTTATAAGTCAAGTTTGTTGCTGGCTTCTCATAACAACATAAATAATGAACAATAATGAACAAAATTTGTTTTGGTTTAGACATTTCACTGGAGCAATAACCATGAAATGAAAATACAGTCTTATACTGTCTCGTTAGTTTTCTTTTCTCTTTTTTTTCTTTTCATAAAATAAAGTATTAGCAATAGGCTTTTCTCTTCCAAAGTGCTCATTATTTTTCAGTATTCATTTTCTGCAGTTCTCTAAAAACATTTCTGATAATAAAGTTACCCAGACATTTTCATTCTAGTGGGGTATTATACATAAATTAACCTTAAATATCATTAGGTGCATTTTCAGAGTTCCAACTCAGCACAATTTCTTTGACTTAACACTTCCTAATTTAAAATCTTCTTTATGGCAGTAAATTCTAACCTTTGGCTTCTGACACCATTTTCTACAAAGCCAATACTTGCTGTTTGCAAATAAGTATTTTATCTTCTCAATTAATGATTTATTTTTCCAGTGGGAAAGCTCTAGTGTATGTCAATTTGAATTTTGAATTAATAATATGTGTTTTCTTAATTTCTACCTGTATTATAAAATGTGGTGAATACTTTTCCTACCTCTGAACTTCCAATCCAATCTTATTTGTGTGGATTCTGAAGACAAGGAAAGAAACATAATAGCAAACTCCTTTTAATCTGTAAATATTGGTCCATGCTCTGCAATGAAATGTATATGCCCCATGTGATTCTGGCTCTTAAAGGAGATTAGCTACCTGTTCAGCTGGGACTAATTACAGTCTGTAGCAGCGAGAGAGAGAAATATCAGAAGACCAGATGGCTTGGAGAAGGGCAAGGGGTTTTCTTCCAGCAATAGGTTTCAAAGGAGTTCCTCAGTGATCTGGGAAAAATTACCATGGCATATGAGAACCAGAAATTCCTTGTCAGAGAGACTGCGTATTAAGTAGAAAACATTTCTAATGGGTTTGTCCTGCATTTTTTAAGGTGGAGTGTTTACATTCAGACACTTCTACCAACCAGCTTTGGAAAGGGATAGGGTGGGAGATTGCTGCAAACTTGCAGAGGCTTCTGATCTCTCTTCTCACCAAATATTTTGCTGCTGAGGAGGAGGACTCTGCTGGGACATGAGTAACTGGTGCAGTGCTAAGTGTCTGTGTACCAGTTTCCAGTCTGGACAAGAAAGAGTGTTGATTAGCAAAGGCTGAGCTCAGGTGACCCTCTCTGATTATTAGCATGTGGAAATCTTTGCTGATAGCAAAACTGATGAGCTCATTAAAACTAGGCTGGCAGTTCACTGCATGGTTGCTGGTTTCATCTCTGTGTTTAACTGGTTCTTTCTTTGCGTATTCCTTCTCTGCTTCATTTTGGCTTATGTGAGCTTATAGTCAGGTAATTGTTGTTAACTTTGCTGGTGCTTTGGTCGCTCTTGAGTAACTACAAGAACTGAGTGCAGCATCACAGCACCAAGTCAATGTGTTGCAAATGGCAGACGACACTGAAGAGTAAGTTTGACTAAGTTGGAGACTTGTATCTCTGAAATGCTAGATTTACATGTGTTGCAAAAATAGATCTGTAGTGTGATCGCATTTGAATTTCATATTTCTAAGTGCAACATGCAAATGGAAAAAAGTGTTTCTGAAAAAAAAAAAACAGAAAAAAATCTGACCTTAAGTAAAAAAAAATTCAGTACTGAACTATAGTAAGCTGCCTCTCAGCTCCATAGAATCTAGGATCTGTTCTATGATACTACAGGGTGTGAATTTATAAGACTAGCTGAAAATAATTTAAGAAATTTGCTGACAGCTTCTACTCATCAGGTTGTCTGTTGTCTATGATGATGGTTGTCCGATGTCATAGCAATGCCCTGTAGTTTGAAAACGGGAAGTAGCTGTAAATTTGTAGGGTTTTATTCCTTTTTTTTTTTTTTTAATGTGTATGTGATGTTACAAGAAATGTAGTAAAGGGATTTCAGAATGCCAGGGGTAGTAGAGAAGAGTTTACTTAAAAGCTTGAAAATAAATCTGGAATATTTTAATTGGTTTTTCCTTTGTTCTAATGGGAGTAGAAGGAGAGGTGTGGTTTTGTGATTTGTTTCAGACCCATTCTATTGCGCAGACTTTCATGCAGCATTTAACCAACATTTTAGGTTTGAGAGGATTATGCTTTTAGTTTTGCATCGTCAGTAAGGTGAGGTTTAGTGGCAGAAGTGGAAAGATACATATGTTTATCTGTAGAGTCATTTAGCCAATGATCAATAAATGTCTGACGATAAATCAATATGAATGTAATCTCCAATCTGTGGACTTCAAAGAACAATCTCCTGAGCGTTCCTACCACAAAAATCTATATTCACTTCTGTCTTCATTCTAGCTGATTTATGCTCTGATGCTGTTTGCTTTCAAGGACCTCCATTTCTCTAAGTGCTGCCCAGTAGGTAAGCAACAATCCATCAGCGCACTACTAATATCAAGGAGGCTTATATTTAATTACAGATAACAGGCCCAGTGGGACTGAGAACAAAGTAACCAATCACTAAGATTTGATATAGTAAAATATAAAAAGAGAGTGAAGACATAAAATGTGAAGGACCTTTATAAAAGAAATAGGTGTTCTGATGTTATGGTCAAACCATATGGAATAAGAGAATGAATTAAATGATGGATTGTATTTGCAGTCTGATTTAATTCTTTTCACGTAAGAAGTGCCCTTGGTAAAGAAAGGAAGAACTCTATCATAAATGACCTAATGTGCCTGTGATTACCTAAATTTGGTACCATCTTAATTATGTGTGTGTAGAGAATACATATGGGTTAGTTCTGTTTCTAAACATAAATGTGCTTTTCTATTTTACTGTTAGACAAACATAGTACAGCTAATCTTCCTTAATATACAAAATGTTTTAGCATCCCTCCTTCCGCCACATTAAAGGCAATGTCGGTTCCCCATAACAGGGGTAGCACACGGTATTGTCTAAATAAAATTTCTTAAATTTCTCCATATGTTCAGATGTTTGAGCAAATTTTTTCATACAGATTTGCTAAAACTGGCCCTACTGATACAGCTGATATCTTTATTCAAAGTAAGACATGAGGGAACCTGTATGGGCTGACCTGTATGGCAAGTTATATGTGATAAATATGAGAGTCTTGTGTAGTGCTTTAAGCATAGTTCTGGTATAATAAATCCAAATATTCTGAATAGGCAAATAGGAAACTAGTTTATTAGAAACACAACTAAACATTATCACATCTATTTGAAAATTCATTTTATCTGAATCTTGTGTTAATCCTTTAATTATTCTGAGCTGATGAGAATAATTTTTAGGAGAGGCCATTGTAGAAAATAAATTCCTGGCTTGTTCTAATCCCAAGTCCTTGCACAGCAAAGTTAAGTCAGAATAGGTATAAATAAGAAGTGTTGAAATGAGCATGCACAACTGTCATAGCGGAAACTTCTGAAGTGAAGTGGGCAAACCTTCATTAGTTAGATGGAGATAAAAGAGCCAACAGATGGAAAAGGCAGAGTAAAAAAATGAAAGAAAAGGCAAACAGACTGCAGTCAATATGAAGAAAAGGGAAAATGCCAATGAATATGTGTAAGCCCATGATGCAGCTAAAATTTGTATATCTCAGCAACTGTATAAATGAAGACAGTTACTAATCACTGTCTTACTTGTGTTGAAGTAATCTGAAATACTGCCCTTTGGCTTCTGAAAAACAACCTCAAGCTGAGGCTCTTGGAGGATACTTTATCTGTAAAACTGAATCTGCATGCCTGTGTAAAGGGATTATTGCTAAAGTATCTGTGAAACATCAGTGAAAGCACTAATCTCCCGAGAAAGACATTTCTGTGAATTTAATTTAGCTGTCACTGGATTTGTACCTGTTAAGGTTTTTATTTTGTTTTACACCAATATTTACAAAGTTAGCCTAAGACTTTGAGCTCTCTGAGAAGTTTCATGGTGTGTTTCATGGATGTTGAATTTGCTATTCACACACTGTCTAAAAGTGGTTTTTAACATGTACTGTATTTTTTAAATGAAAATTAGCTTGGTGGAATGGGACTTTGAGCAACCTGGTCTAGTGGAAGCTGTCCCTGCCCATGGCATCGGAGTTGGAACTAGGTAACTTTTAAGGTCCCTCTGATTTATAAGCAAAGAGTTGTGTAAATCAGGTTGTGTGAAGATTAGGAGGGAAAAATATGGTTTTACTTTAGTCTCTTTAGATTTGCTTCCTACAACTCTGTAACTTGGCATAGTACTACAGATATATTCCACATCTAGAAAATTACCCAGATGTCTGTAATAAAATAATGTCTTCTATAAAGAAGTGATTGAGGGGGCAAGAAGGAAAGACCCAAAACTTCTTTAAAGTGTTCTATGTTTTGCTGATAATAAATGAGAGGTAAGCTATGTTCAGCCAGCACAACTCTGAACTGACTTTTCAAGGAGGAAGAGTGAGTGATTCTATCTTAGTCAGCTAAAAATGTATTATATCAGGGTTTAGTAAAACCTTTAAGGATGTTTATTAAACACTGTGGATTTTCCAGACTCCTTTGTGCTCCTCAGCTTCTGGCTGTGGAGAGAAACCGATGAAAAGTTTCCTTTGTTTGCAGATGATACTATTTTTTATAGAATTATTTTTCTGTTGAATTTTTCCAGTAGTCAGGCAAATTTGAGAATTTTAACTCAAAACAGTTTCTTTTATTTCATATTCAGGTCAGGCTTTCTATTAACTAAATTAAGAGAACATGTAAGCATCTATACTAGGTTTACTGCACCTCCGTTTAGGTGAATTCCTCATTGTTTTCAGGGCTTGAATATTGATGGCATAATGGGTAGGTATCCAAAGAGAAGCATTATGTATTTTGGCATTACTTTTACATGCCAGCTGGCCTGCAGGTGTTGCAGGCATCAGAAGGGTCTCTAAGTGGGAAGCTGTATATGAGAAACCTGAATACCTGGAGTCCCAAGTAGCCCATAATTGAGAGGTTAAATTATTGTTTGGAGCATGTCAGTGTTTCACAATCCAGGGCTAGGATAATGATTTCCAAGAGAAACAACATACGAGGTAGAGTGGGTAGGAGGACACAGGTGAAGGGGAGGATGAGAGGCAGAGTAGTTTACAGTCCTTAGCTGGCAAACACCACATGAACAGACCTCCTCAGTTTCAACTGATAGGTAGAATTTACATATTTTCACATGTTATATTCTCAGACAGTCTGAGAGAGTTTGTTATCACTCATGCTTGGTCAAGACTCACTGAGGAATTACATAGCTAAATATGAGTGCAGTTCTGCTGTGAATGTTATTTGATGTACACAGAGTTTGTTTTGTTTGTTTTATAGCAGTTTTGTTATGCGATAATAATAGAAGGGTTTTAGCTGTTCATGTTTGCAAGAAATACAGGAATTAGTAGCAGCATGATTGGACTAACTTCAGTAAAACCTTAAAATGTAGGATAATGAGAAAAACATTCAAATAAGCTCAAAACAATCCCTGAAATTCTGATACATGTGTTTACTAGTAACATGAAATATTTTTCAAATTGACATATTTTTAATAAGGGTGTATATATGTTTGTCAGAAAAGGCTTCCATGTGCCTACTTCTTTTCCTTCGTCCTCTGTAGTAGCCAAGAAATCCATCACTCACTTGCCATTCATTTTTCATATGTCCTAAATGTATTGTAGATTTCCATATTTTTATGTAGATTGCAAATTTGTGCTGACTGTTTTCTGTTTCAACTCAATATTCTTGAAAACAAACAAATAAACCCCCTCAGATTTAATGATATTTCAGGAGAGGGAGTTTCTGTCAAGATATAATAATATGCAAGTAATTTAATCATCTTGGTTGCTTTGAATCTGAAAGATTGAATTATGTCAACTTCTATATTGGCAGGCATACAAGCAAAGAAAAATAGTTATCTAGATTTCCCATTACAGAGAGCAATAAAAACTCCATTTGGTGTACAGGCAATTAGATCTTGGATAAATTCTAAATGCTGTACTTTAATGATGTGTGCATATACACAAATTCATTTAATTTAGGCTAAAAAAAAGCCTTGGGTGTGGAGTTGCTGCCCCCACCATACACAAGCAGAATGTACTGTTTGAATGCCAAATAAATTAGTGTTTCCTTAGCCTCAGGTAATCGCAAAGGTTGAGACACCTGAGCCTCAGATACTAGGAAAGGAGTTGGGAACAAATGGGACTAACTAGTTGACTAACAGCAGAAAGAATGATTTATGAATAATTATTTTAAATTGTCAGTATGTGTAACCAGTGTAGATAATATTCACAAGATCTGACAAGACATGGCTTGTCAATATGAAAAATAACATGACAAATAGAAAGTAAGCAGAAGAGATGCAAAGTGCCACCTTTCAATTACAAATACACGTGCTGAATGGAACTGGTAGGACTCTCATCTAATTCTCAGTATGTAGGTAATTATAAAAATTGGTATTTGTACAATGGCTTTACTTAAACTCATATGCCCCTCAGAACTCTGGGAATATTTTAGCTTGGAGCTGGTGTTGTAACAAGTAAGGACCACTGCTCTTGGTTGTGATAATTAAGATAAAAACCCAATCTGAAATCCAGTTAGTTCTACGTTATATTTTCTTCTAGAGCTTGCTTTTGAGGATGCTGATGAGACATAGTCACAGAGTAAATTGTGGCACCATATTACTATTAAAATATTAAATGCTCATATAATTAAATTATTATTACATCTTTATAAGTGTGGAGAGTTATTACCTCAGTCAGACTGTTATGAACAAATGAATGGCTGAGGCTTTAGAAACTTCACTAAAGAAGTGTAGGTGTGAACATGGGAAGAGTGAGCTGCTTCAGAGGGAACTGGTCCTATCCCTGCTCTTGCCCTCTAATACCTAGGAAACTGCCTTACCTTTCAAGGTAAAGGAAAATACTCTTGGACGTTTATACAGGAAGCAAATGTGATGTCAGTCTATGTTTGGCACCTGAGAACAACTTCATCTGTCAGAACCTGAGGCCTGCCATCACTGCTGGTGACTGTGAAACCAAAGCCTGGTCTGGCAGAAAATTAATTAACCTGAGGCAGGTCCAGCCAATGAAAGAAATGTTAAAGCTTAATTCAGATTTGGTGGTACTAACAAATATCCTTGCAGTACTAGCAAATGCCCTTCATCTACAGTTTCCTTACTGTTTTCTAAGGTTTTCTACATGTCCTTGAGAGCTGGAGCCTGTTATCTAGCATCCATGTTCACTTGTTACCGGAGACTGAAATACTGAAGGCTACCTCGCAACTAAATCCTTAGAAAGTTCTTCTGAAGAAAGAAACTAACTTAGAAGGTTACATTCATTTTAGTCCCATGGAATATTTTTTCCACTGCAAAAAAATTATCTGGGCCATCATTCTTGTACTTCTAATCTCTGGAACCTCACCTTTTAGCTGGAGAGCAAAGAAGCATGAGGCAGAAATCAGAGTAAATTGAGCCAGAGTGTGCAGCGGAGTCCCCTGGGGACCTGGGCAGGATTGTAATTGTGCCTCTGCAGGGATGAGGACACAGATCTTCCTGAACTGAGGTGGTTTCTAAGGTGCTCAGGGACATGCAGGAAGGAGGTGCTGTTCTCGTGCATTTAGGGCAATCTTGTGGTTTCTGCTCTTCATCTGCAATGTGGTTATGGATCCAAGGGGAGAATACAAGCAGCAGTCACCCCTCCACAGGTCTTTTGCTAAACAGTTGACTGTAGGATAGTAGAAAAGAAGGGGAAGAAGGAGGAGATGATATTCCCTGAGATATCTCAATTCCCAGCATTTGTGACTTGATCACCATGCACGGTGTATTAGTCTCCTTCACTTAACCTTCATGAGTGGTAGTGTGTTCTGTCTTCTTTCTAAATGAAAGCTCCATTCCTCTCACCTGAAAATTCCATGTTGTTTCAAGACCTAAGGCAAAGCCTGGAAGGATTGCTGAAGCTGAGCTGCTCTTCAGTCCAAAAGAGATATCTCAAAGTTAAGGCTGATGCAAATATACAAGGTAGGGAAAGAATGCTGCTTTGGCTTGTGCCTATTCTGTCAAAGGCACTGTCATACACTGAGGCTGTCAAATTGGCTCTTTTTTTTTACTTTTTCAGTCTATAGTTTAGACTGAAAACAAGTCTGTTTCAGTTGTCTAAAATAAATAAATAAGGAAGTTGGAGCATAACGCAAAGCATGCAGTGCGTGCAACTAACCAAACCTCAGTATCACAGTCTGTTTAAATCTGATGAACTTCAAAGAGAATAAGAAAACATTCCCATTTTTATTCTTTTTATTTTGGGTAAGCAGGTGGAAGGTTAAATATTCTATTTCTTTAGTAGTTTGGGGGGGAAAAAGGGGAAGATTTTCACTTTTTAATTCAATAAGTCAAGAGATGGGTATGCAAAGAAACAATTATTCTTTCCTATCCTCCTATTGTATTAGGAAGCCCAGACAGAGATCGGTGCTGTGACTTTACTGTTTATTGTGCCTCCTCTGGGTACAGAGCTTGCTATAGAGAAAGCAAATGTCTCTTTTAAAACTTGGGCCCAGAAAGCATTTGCAATCTAAAAGAGCTGTTGTTGCCATGCTGGGAAGCCCTAGGGCTTCCAAACCCTAGGATTATTGTTTCCATTTGATTTTGGTAGGGGTGACCTAGTTAGGCCAGGAAGCCCTGAATTTAATGTACTAGGAGAAGCTTTCCTGCTGGCTTTTCCACATGAGATGAGTGTGGGTAGTTCCTCGCATCAGTGTGCCTTGTTTTCTGCTGACTTTCATCAAGCCAGAGGACTGGGTTTCTGTCAGAATTTCCTCTGCTGCAGAAGCTTTCAAACCAAACCTCTGTGTCACATGAAGATTTGCTCATTATTCTCTCAGCTGATGGAAAACACCCAAGTTCAAAGCAGGAACTTCTGGCCAGCCTCTGGGTTTGGGGCTTGGCATAATTATAAAGGCTTTTAGCATTCTTCATCATTCCAGGTAGTTTCTAAAAGAGACAAAGGAAAAAAAATCCAGCAAAAATAGCAGAAAAAGATAGCCTCTCTGTATTATTTTATAATACACTATCTATTAAGTATTATACTAAAAATACTTTATTCAGATGACAAATAAATGGAACAAATGGTGAAAAGAAAAAGGGTCTGAATGCAGTTGTCATTAAGGTAAAAATGTTCATGGTCTCCCAGAGTTTCATTACACAATGAATGAACATTTCACATTACACCTTCCTCTATAAATTAGCTATTAATTAACAAACAAGTTGGGGAGAAACCCTTATTTGTATTTATTTTTTCCTTTAGAATGTAGTCCTAAACTTAGTTTATTCATTATTTTATTGAATTATGTTCACTTCAGTTTAAGTCTTGATGACCTGCCAAGGCATTATGGAAAATCTTTTGATTAAAAAACAAGCCGGTTGCTCAGCCATAAACATTCTTTTTCCTGAAAAGTGAGTTTTAAATATTCTTTATAGAATCTTGAATTTTTCAAATTTTATTTTATAGTAGCAGTTTTTTAACTTGTTTGAATGAAAACAAAGAAAGAAAACAGAGGAAAACCAAGCAGTACTCGATGTTTTTCCTAATGATTTCTTTCTAGAGTGGTGTGCTTTTTGTAGAAAGGAGCACATTTCCTGCTCAGGAAAAAAGAATATTTTCTGCTCTTGCATCAGTACAGTGTTCCTTTGCAGCTGTTCCTGTTTCCCTGTGGGGAATGCAATAAACTGCAATTAAATGCAGGTGCTTGGAAGCAGGAGTGCCCTTGCTCTGTTTAACAATCTGAGGCAACAAACATAAGAACCAGAGAGACAGGAATCTACCTTCTGTTTAATGGGGCATGAACACTTTTTCTTGGCACCAAGATAAGTGTCTACCTCTCGTTAGAAGTATGTTTCTGGTTTTCCCTCGGTGAAAAGACAGAGGCCTTCCTCTTGTATATTAGTTCACTGCTAGGAAAGAAAAACTAAACAAGACCATATGCTGCGAGAGGAAAACAGCAGTTGCTAGGCAGAGGAAAATCTCCTGCCTATGTAGCGTAACACCACTCATTTGTGTTTCCTATAAGGTGGGGAAGGAGCAAGAAATATCCTCCCTCATGGGTTTTTTTTGCTTTGTGTGACATAGTTGAGGGGCGCAATATGCAGATATCTCTTACACTAGAATGCAGGCTGCTTTATCTTTGTGTTGGGGAGATAGCTGGGTACAAATAACTGGAACAAAGTATGGCCAGGGGTGGGGAGTGACCCACTCTGGTGTTCTGGGCTGTGAGCAGAGGCTTCTGTAAGAGCTGGGAGTCCCATTACCCCAGAAAAGTGATCACTGCTGTTTGGAGTGAGGTGGGTGAGGGCAGCTACACTGACAGCTGGACAGAGATGAATTGGTCCTCCAAACTCAATCTCACAGACAGATATTCCAGTAAAGTCTCATAGTGTCTTGCCAGGACCAAATAGCTGTTTGTGTTCCTGCAGTGTAGGCCCCAGCCTGCCTTTTATCCGCTGACACTGGACTTCATTAATAGTATGACAGAGGTGTAACATGTCATTTTAGATTGGAGCCCTTGTGATCTGCTCTCCGTTCAATAAACTTAGTTTGTCGACCCAAATGCTGTAGGTTTGCCCATGACCAAAATATGCACATCCCTGCACTGCCATCCCTCTTGATACCCCTCACTAGAGCTCATGTGGCACTCCCAGCAGTATCATATGTCTGTGAACCACAGCTGAGGTGTTTGGCTTTGATGGTGCCCATGGCTGGTGCCAAGCCAAAAAGACATCATCTGCTTCAGTATCCCGGACGCCCTTAGACTTCTGTCAAGCTTAGTTGCAATACATCTGCATTTATAGGGAAGTTTGTGTGAGCTTGTTTACCTTTTTATATAATAATTATATGTGCCATGATTGATTAAGAAAATATGCTTGTGGAAAAGGAGAATGTCTGAATCAAGCAGTCTTCTGCCAGGAGGCTCTTTCATCACCAAGTGCTAGGAATGTATCCTCTTTGGTAAAATGGTGTGTCATACAGTGAAGCTTGTAAAGCACTGTGGAAGCCAATATCACATTTGCATGCAGCTGAAAGATTGCCTGTCATGAGACCTCCTGATGCAATTTTATAGGATAGAATTGCTAAGTGGGATATGAGCAATGTCTCAGTTTCAAAGACAATTCCTTCTAGTGACTTGTGAGATTTACAGGGCAGATTTACTGTAGGTCTTCAAGTAAGTGGTGAAGCAAAATTTTATTTCCTGGAAAACAAAACTTAGAATGCAGCCTTTAAAGCCTTTCAGGCTTAGTATTTTTTATCCTTGAAAGTTCAGGTTTTGGGGATGCTTTCAGCCTTTGGAAAATGTATGATGATAATCTTTTATTGTAGATGAGATTTGAAGTAATGTCTGTTGGCTCCGAATCAAATGCACACAATAACACAAATAACACAAATGTTAGAGGTTCAGCTGATGGTTGGTAGGTTATGAGCTTGGTGCCATTTAGGATTCAGTTGCCTAAATAGATAGAAGGCTGAGAGTATTCAAGAAATCACTGCAAAGATGACAGACGAAACAAGACAAACATTTTGGAAAAGCAGGTGAAGGCAGTCAGGATACTATTTGACAGCTAAAATGATGATAAGCATCTGTGTTTGCTCTGAATCCTACACATGATGCCTGCATTGTAACTCTCACTTTAAGATCCCTTATTGTATATAGAGCCAAAGATCATGATGTCTGTTGCACCAAGCAGGTTTGCTGATCACCTAAAAATTAGGTGGAGACAGCACGCCAATGAATTACTGTTTGGCAACAGTACACTAAACTTGTGGGGAGTTTTCATCCTGTCTTTAAGTCACGTATCTTGTTAAAATTCATTAAATTATGTTGTTTCAAACTAGTTGGGAGAATTTCCCCTGGACAATGTAAGGTGTTTCCATATTGAAATTATTAATTGTAGTGGATTTGGTAGCTGGAAAAGATTTTAGGTCGGTGTTTAAAGATTTATAGCATTATCATTATTAATCTTGTTCTTTTCTATTTGAAAAATAAGGATATTACGGGTTTTACGAAGTTGTGTTCTGAAAATATCCTTACTGATATTGACTGATTCGGTTAACTATTTGCTTTATGAAGTGCAGTTCAGACTCCAAATATCTTCTCATCCCGTCACAATTTGTGTCAAAACCTAGTTCTCGTAATCCATATTTGAATCACAATGGGGTGATTTTGGGGGTTATCCTGGGCAGGGTCAGGAGCTGGACTTGATTATCCTTGTGGGTCCCTTCCAATTCAGGATATTCTATGATTATAGGTTTTTCTTTTGTCTGGAAAGTTTATAGTGTAGTGAAGATTTCTTTCTGCATGGTGTCTCTGACTTCACAAAACTGTATTCTATAGGTAACATGAGTGAGTGGAATAAGTTGTTTCTGCTACTAAGGTTATATAAATTTACAGGAGCAATTGCAAGAATATTCAGGTTCTACATAAAATTTAGAAAATTCCATATTGTTTTGCAGAGTAATGATGTCGTTTGGTGTTTCTGCTTTCTGGATTTAGCAACAATTCAAATACAGCGAGAAATAAATTATGCTTCTATGCTTTGACCGTAGGCTTGGCAGTGAACGGGCTCTTCTAAGGGTCAATGGATCCTTCTGCATAGGTTTCCTAATTAGGAGGAAAATTAAAATCTATCTTTAAAAATAATGAATGTAGAAGACGGAAAGGCGGATGTGTAGCTTGGGAAGATGGGGACAAGGAAGCAACTGAACAGCTGCATCTGTGCCAGGTAAGTTGGACTCTCCACAGACTGCTCAGAGGTGGCTAGTGTTTTGATTATCCTATTTTGGAGAGGAATAATAGGGATTTCCTCTCCTCCAATACATGTCCAGCCAGAATTTGCTCTCTTGCGCTCAGCCATAGTGGCCAAGAGAATAGGTGTCAGGCAATTTGAATCCTGTGACTTTAAGAGGAGTAAATCTCACAATGCACTCTACATATTCTCTCTCTGAGAAAGGCATGTGTATACCTGGGAAAGTTGGCAGCGGTAGTGGCTAAATATCTTTTTGTTCTTTTACAGGAGGTTTTATTCTTGGGGTATGTGTATGGGGGTGTTTTTTAACAAGCTAATTAAACAGCAGTATTTTCCTCTAATGGAGATTACCTAATTGGCTACCTATTTAATGGCCTACTTTGATATTTAAACTAATTCATACCTATAACTGTACATACAGTGGAAATAAGGGCTGCTCATAATGAGAGACTCGTGAGAGGGATCGGCAAACATGAATTGTTAGGTGCCTTTTTCTCCTCTTTATTCTGTTGCCTATGGCTTCAAGTAAAACATGAAATGTGAGAATAAAAATAGAACACAGCATTAGTTTGGCAGTTTGGAAGTAAAAAAAGTAAAAACTTCTGTATTTGTATGTATCATCACACTTGTGTTTTACTATTGAATGTCTCAGGAGTTTTTTTGTTGGTTCACTCCCCACGTACTAAACCACCTCTCCACAGAGGCCCACACACCCCCTCAGCTCAAATAAGGAAGATTAAAACACGGCTACAGCTGGAAAAGCTCAATTTTTTTTCATAGTACTTTTGAGTAAAACATATTTGCAATATTCAAAGCGAATATTTCAGAAAGTGAATACCAAGACATAATGAAATAGTTTTTCACATAGGTCTCAAGTATGAAAAATTGATTGACTCCATGCCCCTAGCCTTCAGAGGTCAAAGTTATAAGCCGAGATAACATAACTCTTGAACAAGACTCCGACAGAAAGTTGAAGAGACAAGAATGGCTGAATTAAATCTAGAGGTTATGTTCGGGGTTACGAGGCATTCATTGAGTGTTATCACCTTTATCATTAATGTTTCCAGGAGGAGGTCAGAGGGGACCTGTGACCAGGAATTAAGGAACTCTCTTCTTTCAAGCAGTGTGGAAAATGGTCTGAAATGTGTCTTTTTCACTTGCAGGCCTCCATCCCTTCAGATGCACATTTAATAATGTGCACTGGGGGATGAGCCCCGAACTGCTGGGCTCTTCTCCTGCTTCTCATCAGGTAAAGTTGTTTTTGCTTAATTTCAGCTGCAGGCATTTGCTTTTTTTTTTTTTT